>VZTQ01007932.1:0-70503 GCA_013400755.1 Pelecanoides urinatrix
TCCCTCCCTCATTCCACCGGGGGCTTAGGGGGGAGGGGGTGGGCGGCACGAGTGAGCAGCTGCGTGGTGTTTATTTTTTGCTGGCTGGGATTAAACCACGATAGGTCACTGGCCCCTGGGCTAAAACACCCTGACGCTGAAGGCCGAATATAAGGTCTGGGCTGATGCTGCAGTGACTTGACCCTGAATTCAGAGGGTGGGGAGGTGAAAGCTGGTGTTTTGACACTTGAGGTGCTGGTGCATGTGGGCGATAATTCATTCCTTGCCCCTCCTTTCCCCACCCTGTGCCCAAAGCAGAGGCTACTGATCTCTTAGTAAAAGAAACTGTTTCTCTACTTTTCCTTATCCCGAGAGATAAAGTAGGAACCATGGGCATGTCCTTCTGATTGAATGTGCTGCTCAGTTCAGTAGGCTCATGTGTTGCACCTTCATCTAGCTTCTTCCTTCAAGTTCCTCAATGTGTTTCAACAGCGGAGTTGGGTGTATGGATTATTTTGTCTTTTCAGCAGCTAGCTTAGCACTGGCTTCCTCTCTTCTGAGATACTGCCCTGACAAGTTATTTACTGACTTGCAGGAGCTTTAGGCCTGTGCCTTAAAGCACCAAGGCTGAGCAGAGTGTGTGGATGACCAGACTGGGGGGTGGAGAGGAAGGTGTGACGTTACAGAGATGCTCAAGCTATGAAGTTGTAGCCAAGCGCTTGGGGAGGGTGGTTTAGTGCTTTTGGCCACATCAGCTTGCTCATGGGGAAGAAATACAGCCACACCTGTGGTTCAGTCCTGCAGTGGCAGCATTTGAGCAGCTCTTGGGTAGGTAGGAGGAGCATTTGCAGAGCTGGGAATTGCAACATCTCATGTTGCAGGATGGCAGAGCAGGCTCGATGCGGTACTGGTGGGGCAATGTGTCCTGCCTGGCTTTGTAAATGCTTCTGTCCTGAGGCACTGAGTGTAGCCACTTGCTAGAAGGTGGTACTTTTGGGGAAGCAGCTGGTTGGTATACTAGCCAGCCAAGGCCTGGCTTTTCAGGAACAAAATATAGAAGAAGTTTAAATAATAGCGCTCTTTCCCTTTTAAATGGAGGCAGGTTTGGGGATTGCCTTGCATTTTAGAATATGAAAGAAACACTTAAGGTAACTGGCTGAAGTTTTAATTGTTACAGTCCCGTGCAGTTTCTTGTTCTTTTGTAGCTGGAGAATGTGACATATAGCAAGCGAGTGTTTAAGTGTCGAAGGGAATGCTCTGTGAATCCTTGCGCCTGCAACATGGGAGATGATAGGCAACTGTCTGCCACAGGCTTCCCATCTGTCTTGCAGCTCTCTCTGCTGTGGTGAGATGCATTGGCAGCTGCAGCCGATTACACTCTTGCTGCCAAAGGAACCCCCAAAGCAGTGTCTAAAGCAGGAATCTGCATCTCTGCATGTGCTCACAAGAGAGGTTTAAAAGTGCACATCACCTGGAACTATTCATTTCCAGGCTTGAGCAACAGAAACAAAATGGGGATGACTGCGGTCCTACTGGGATGAAAAAATCTCACATCAACAGAGATGTTTAAAATGAGAGAGCGCTTGTGGTTGTTATTTTCGAAGGCACCTATTCCCAGTCCTTAGGTAAAGCCTGTCTCATTACATCATACCTGGCAAAGTGCAATAAGGAAAAATTAAGGTAAACTTGTGATTTCCATCCTGCCAGGACAAAGTTTTCAAAGGAAACCTATTGAACCAAAGTACAGGTCCAGTTCACAAGCAAGCCTGTCCTCCTAGGGCAATGCAAGCAGGTCCATATATGCTGGCCTGGTGCTTGGGCTTGCTGTTTTGAGTTATAACAGTCAAATACCAAGTCTGGAAACTTGAAAGTTAATGAGTGGCTCTATTCCCCAAGTGCTGTAAGAGGCAGCCTGCTGCCGTACAGGCTCCCCCTCGCCTCAGCTGCACCTCCAGCTCGGGGCAGGCTGCGCAGCAGCTGGAACGCTGCCACCGTATTCACGTGAGCAGATTTTACAACACATTTCTAGAAAGGGGTTGGCGGTTGAGCCTACCTATGTGTTAGTCCCAGATTTTGTATATTAAAAAAAAATCTCTGCTCTTGAATTAAGAGGATCACGCAGTTTCATCCTAATATAACCTGAGTTATCCTTAATTTCCAGAGACGTGGAAATAATGATGTCATGGCACTTGCTGTACTGACATGGCAATTTTCATAGATGATCTTGTACAGCCCCTGAAGGCAGCAGCCTTGACAAGTTACAGCTACAGGCTTTTGCTAATGTAGATACAGGTTACATTTAACCCGTAACATTTTCCATCTATATGTGGTACGTACTATAGATGTGTATTTCTTCTGGATTATTTAAATTTACTTCCCAAGTGAAAATATAGTTGCCAAAGGGTCTGACAGTGATAGAGACCGTGTGCTACAAAGAATGCTAGCAAGACCATGGAAATTGTTGTTATTATATGTTACCCTCCAACAGCTGAAATCTTCTAGAATTTATATCACTAATGCCTGAGACTCAGAAGTGCAACTAACCTTTGGCTTGCTAATCTTTACAAGTACTTAACAGTTGCATTCTCATATAAGCATGGGTTTTGTTTCTAAGTTTGCACGACAGCAAAATGCCATTGAACAGCATTGCTTCAGGTGTGGCAGCAGTTACAATTACAGCTCTTCTTCTTGATAAGTTTATGGAAAAATATATTGATATTTCCAAAGTTCAATTTTAAGGAAACTGATAATCTTGCTTGCTATGTGGTATCGGTCTTATCATTAGTGGGTGTTGACAGTTTTTAACTACAACTACAGCACTTCTATAGCTGATTTTGTTTTGACTCCTGGGGCACAGGGGGTTTATGGCATCTAGAAGTCATATACAACTTGCACAAGTATTTAATTCCCAAAGGCAGTATCTTCACATGGGCATCCAGTGGGATAGTACAGAAAGAAAAGAACCGCAGGCTGTAAAAATGGCTAAGCATATTTATAATTTTCTCCAGGCATTCAGCTTCAATTACAGGATTTCCTTCCCTCCCACCTTTCCTCGAATATTTAATTAATTTCAAATTATTAAATGCTTATTATTGATGATCACACTTTGATCAGTGCAAAAGGATGAGGGAGAAAGGATTAGACCACCCTGACAGGTTACATGTTATCACACAGCTCCTCAAAGCAATGCTCTAAACGAGTTGTGCTCTCAGCTAAATGCAAGTCTCTGCTTCTTTTTCCAGTGGCACAGCGGACGTTTCAGATCATCTCTATTCCTTTAAAATTATTGTTCTTTGACAATTCACCAGCAGTGGAAATATCCAGGGAGGGGAGTTTAAACAATTAAAGAAGGGTATTTTGCCCATGCCAGAAAGTGAGGGAAGGGCTATGCTTGATAAACCCTGCCGTGCACGTGCATACACTGCAGTGCTGCTCCAGCACTTGGGGAGAACAGGGACTGTACACACGAAGATACAAAAGTAGTTTTAAGTTGTGCACATTCAAGCGAGTGCTGCGTGAGTAAATTCCACGGCAGTAATGTAAATACGCAAATCAAAGGTCTCTAGCCTTTAGAGTGGGGCATCAATTTATAAAGAGATACAGAGAGAAGACAAGAAAAAAAATACAGTATGCATTTTTACTGAAATCTCACAAGTCATTTGTCTGGGCAGGGGGGAGAAGATAAAATCGACATCGAGCAACTTCTCACAAGTCAGTTCTGTGGGTGAGGGAGAGAGAGTGCCTTTGTTACAGTCGTGGGATGGGTAAGAGAGTGCTTCACTGTGAAACTTGGATAAAACTGACATCAAGCAACTCAGAAAAAAACTTCTAGAACCTTAGAAGCTACAAAAAGCGAAATTTTAAATGAGTTACATTTATTCAGTTAAAAAATTGACAGTTAGTAATGGTCACATGAACACCAGGGAACTGTATCTACATTTCCTGACGTCAATATGAGCGGCACTAGGGTTTTTCTGTTTGTTTTCTTTTACGTATACAAATCTAATGCCAGTTAAAAAAATACAAAACAAAACTGAAACCCAAGACACTGTGAAATCAACACTGCTTAAAAACTCAAAATTCAATCTGATATATTTGAAAATAAATAATTTTTACCTTTCTTGTTAAAAAAAGACAACTCGCCAACTGCTTTCAAAGCAGTAACATCTTTAAGACCATTCCCAGAAGTGTTTCATAAATAATTACCCATTGATTGTCTATTAATGCAGCATCTCTCAATCTCAGCTGGGGTCTCTATATATTAGGCCATACAGTATTTTGTTCAGACACAGTGTTTTGTTTTCTGTTGTTTTTTCCCCCCTCCTTTTTATTTAGGTACAATTTCTTTGAATATAGCATATCATGCTGGCAAAATTCATGCAGATGACATAGCATGAAGCATAGCAGAGCTTAAAATCACCTGTTTTAAAAAAAAAAAAAAGACAAGGAATGTAGTGTTAAAAATCATGATAGTGAAAAAGCAACTATCCAGTCTCATGGACAACCAAGACAATTTCAAATGTTCTCTCATAATTGTCTTATCTACTATGATTTGTTTAAGTATCTTTTTTAAAATCCAAATTCACTTAATTCTCTTCAACTTTTTCCACCAGGGATAAGTAAAAAAATAAAAGGTTAATTATTAAAACTAGTCTCTTTTCCCTTTTAATCAAAATAACCATTTTCCAGCCCTCTGACTGTACATCTAATTTTAATAATGATTTCAAATAGAGAAACTTATGAATCTGACATGTTTGACATCTCCTGATGCCACCACATTTAAAACACTCATAACAATACCTGCATTAAATCTCTGAAAATATAAATGGTTCTTGAATCAACTTCAACATTTGAAAAAGGCCACATCTTTAAACCTTCAGAATATTTTCCCACAAATTATAATCCTAAGGGACACTTAGAATTATTGAGCAGGCAAATGAGCCTCCAGATAATTCTCTCTCACAGGCAACTGTGCAACTTAAAAAGTCTCCTTCCAAAGAAGCTATCACCACTAACCCCTTCCCCTGGCCATATAAAATACAAAGCCAACTGGTTTTAGAAGTCTTTTTAATCTTGCACTTTGAGCCTCAAAGGATCACCATATGAAAGAAACATTTTCCAGAAATGTCTCTCTTGACAGTTTAATGCATGTTATTCCTTGATGCCCTCCCCCCCTTTTTAACAGTTTCACTGACTAAAGAAATAAACTGTTTTTCAAATAGTCTTTTCAGTAAAGTGCTTGTTACTACTCAAAAAAAAAAAAAAAAAGAGAAAGTGCTATTTGAGTCTTAAGAGAATTTTTCTGTGAAAAACTGCCTGATACAGCTTTATTTTATTCATTTTTACATAAAGCTGAAATGAAACCTATCTCTTGTAAGGATACTGGGTTACTAGTTTTGGTGTTTGGCGGTAGGCAAGATGCCCACAGAAGGTGGTGACACACTAGAACCATAGTGCAGAAGGTAAACCTTCTAGATGAAATGGAAGGCATATGGAGAGCTCCTACTAGAATCCTTTCATATTTATATACAAATATAATATATATTAAATATAATATAAAAATAGCTATATTCTTTTTCTCTGAAGTTATCTTAGAAGCTTTTCTTCAAATCCTCACCCATTGCAGGCAAGCAATGTCTGTCTCCTAAACTCCATGCACGTATGCTCTTTTTCACTCCATATGTATCACCAGCCCATTTCTTCATAAATACAATCCTCTCCTTAACAGACTCCTTCCCTTCTGTCAGAGTCATTCTGTAACGTTATGCTCCAGAACCTGCAGCATCACAGCATTCATTATCGTGCTATTTATTCGGACGTTGCAAATAAGTCTGTGACTGTAGTAAACGAGTTGGCAGAAGCAAAAGGCTGATTAAGAAAGGCAATAGCCTGGTCCTCCTCCCACTAAAAATCATGGACAGTTCAGGAATTGATTCAGCAGCAGGGGAAGCTGCAGACCCTTTAAAAATACACTTTTTAGTCATTAGCTGTGAAACAAAGCATCTGCATCTTTGCATAGAATCTGGACCAAGTTCTACATACTCGCTTTTGTAAAAAGTTTGCCTGATTTGTGGCAGGAATTTTTCAAATGCGTGCTGTATTCTTCCAGTTTCTTTGAATTTCCCCATCTTCTGTACTTTCTCTATTAGCTGGTAGTTCTGTAATTGAATGACCTCGCTCTGAGGTTACAAAAAGCTTTTTGATCAAAGCGTACATTTCTATAGTTCTCTTTCAGCAGCCATGCTATTGTCATCATCTAATTTCCCTGTCACCTAGTTTAGCCTTTTTACTGACAGACCTATAGCAGCACACCAGAATACTTGGGAAGGGGGAAATGGGAAGAGAAGTTTAAATGAAGCTTTATATAAAAAGCTGCATCATTAACTGTCTGGCTGGTATCTCTATTTTCTGTAATTCTCAGTATAATAGCTTACTAAACCTATTTTACCACTATTCAATAGTTCTAACAGCACTATTTAAGCTCTCTCAGTTTTCTTTTTTAGTGCTATATTATTATTGTAATTGGTAAAAAAATTTTTTATCTAACCTATTTTCCATTAAGCAAAAGTACTGATAGCACAGACCTCTAGTCAATGCAGCTTAATTTAGAAACAGGTGGAATGGCGTGGTAGGGATAGTAGAGCAAGGCAGGATTTCTTTACATAGAACTTTAGAGAAACAGGTTTCTGACAATTATTCCAGCCCAGAGAATGACAGAAATCCCTTTAAAGAAGGGAAAGTGTTCCTTGCTATGTTTGGTATTGGCATCTGTTCCTTGCTCCAGGTTGCAAGAGGCCTCTTGGAGCAGAAAGCAATCTGATTCTCTTTGGTACTGTGTTTCTCACACTCTCCTTCCTTGTTCACTACTGCGCTTTTTGGTGCCAAACTCTTGCTTTTTAACTGGAGAATAACAAAGATCTAATGGTGGGACACATGCAGAGGCAATGGCTAGCCTCAAAACGCAACCAACTGTATCAAATGCTTGGTTAAACTGGTATTACCTTCCTGCGGGTTTGGTTCATCCAGTAATACAATCAAACTGTTTCATAGTACAAAATAGTCCATCACCATTTGGTTACATTCATTCAACTCCTCCTCAGTATTCAAGATTAATCCAGCTTCCTCTACCTAGTAACTAATTTTAACTGCTTTTACTGTTTTTTTTTTTATTATCAGATCTATCAGCATTTATTAATTTTCCTCTAAAGTTCTGGTTTCCACAAACTAGTACCATAAAAACCTACTGAACATTTACTTAAAATAGCACATCGTATCTGTTGGAACTTTTTATTTTCTTTATAAAGTGAAGTTGCTTTCTGAAGTCTTAGTTCAGTGATACCTGTTAAATCAATAGCCTGGTAGTGTTAAATGCAATCATGATCTCCCCCAACACACACTTTAAACACTATGAAAATGATTAAAAAAAACAAAAACAACCCCAACAACAAAATCAGCTTACTACTCCTCCTCCTGCAAAAGGAGAAAAGCAGTAATCTATACTTTCAGATTTTTTTGATCTTTTAAGAGTATTCCTTCAAGGTCTGAGATTTTAGAGACTCCTGTTTCTGGCTAGTGTTTGAGGGGGAGTACCACTCAACAATGCTTATGTTCTCTACTCAGACCATTATTAAAATCAACACGATACAGAAATAGCTATGAAGTAGATACACAAGTTTCGTTGACAACGTACTAAGACTTCAAAATTGAAAATGGTTACAGATTCAAGACGTTGGAATTCAAGATGTTCAACATTATCACCTGAATTAAAATCAAGGCACTATGGGTTTTGTTGTTGTTGTTAAAATGACCCTGAATTAGTTCTGACTAATTTTTGAAGGAGAATAAAAAGATTCCAACATATTTTAACAAGTTACAATTCTCACCACAGAGAAAGTGGTTAAAAAGTGCCCAAAAGGTTATTAAATGTAAATATATTTTTGTGCAAATTACTCCTATAACTGAAACATTCTTGAAAATTACTGTCTTTTTTTTTTAAACCTTTTACATAAATATTTCCAACTATGAACTATATCAAAAGATAGCTTTGGGGAATAAAATTCCAAACCATCCGCAAGAAAGCAGTGCAAATTCCTATTTTTCAAATAAAACGATGAATTACTTATGAAATGATGGATGATATTCATGAATCTGAATGTCCTGAACTCTGATGCATGATCACCAGTTCAAACAGCTTCATCAATAATTTAACCTCGAGAAGTCAACTAACCAACACACTATACCTCACCGAACAAACCCTGACATTACAGACAAAGCACAAACAAGAGACTTGTGCCCACATTAAGGGTGAAAATAATGACACATCATGTTGTAAACAAAAGGAAAACATTAGTCTGAGTATGGCGTGAGAATTTAGGGAAACATATTCAAACTTACAAATAACAGATTACATTTTCATGCATCATATAAAATATTTTGCTCTTTTTCCTTTTATGCAGACATATACACAATATTTTACAGCATCTGTACAACAGAGAACTGGATTTCACACAACATTTTCAAAATATTTACTGTCCCATAATCATCTGGAAAAAATTAGATGGTTTTTGGACTATATTCCTGGCATTTTTTTCTGCTAATTCAAACAATTGCTCCATGTCCATTTTAATACTTTAAAAATGTACAGGACTGATAAAAATACCAATATTTTCAGCATCCCTCTCATTTCAGTCACATTTTGAGGTTTCACCTGGACAAATTAACACATGGCCGCAAATCCTTTAGAACACAGAAACTGGGGCAACTATCAAAGTTGGCCATGTCCCCATCATCGTCTTGTGACTTTTCTTAACAGATCCCAGAAGTCAGAAGTAGATCTCAACACTGTGGTGTTAGAAAGCCTTCGTACTGCTACCTCTGTAGCCTCAGTGCAACTGTTTGTGGAGCAGCCCCCTCCTGAGAGTTTGCTTCAAAAAGAGGCAGAGCCCCACACTATTGTGGCTGAACTTTGGAAGGATCAGTCATCTTGTCAGTTCTGTGTCGCGAAAGCTGCTGCTGCTGCTGCTGCTGCTGAGACTGATGCTGCTGGTGGTGGGACTGAGTAAAAGTGCTTTGTTGTAGTGGGAAAGCAGCAGAGAGGATAAGCTGAGCTGACTGATTTCCATGAAGTAACCTAGATGTCTAAAACATGCAAATAGGAAAAAATTATTTTTCCTGCTGCACTGAGAAACACAGGCCTAGCTGCTTTTTAACTTTTCACAAGGGTTTAATCAAAATAAACTTCTGAGTTGGTCATTTAAGCTGAGCAAACAATGCAAAGATTAGTTCATGCTAATGAAGTTAATTAGAGCATCTGACCAATTAATAAAGCAGCTGTAACTGGTCTTCGTAATTTCCCATGACAATGGATAGGAAAACATGGCAATTTGTCTCCATTTCAAACCACAAGAGCATAACAGGGCTTAAGAAATCACTTGAACAAGTGCAGGTGGCTGTCATTGCAGTGAAATGAAAAAACAGTGCATGACTTGGCACAGATCACATGTATCCCCCCCCAAGCCAAAATGAACAAAGAAACTGCCGCATATGCAGACCCAAACATCCCCTTTGAAGGGGATTAATTACTATTGGAAATAGTACTTAGTTTTAATATTAATTTTCTTAGAACCAAAAGATGATGGTTACTGAAGAAAAGCAATGAAGGATGGGTACAAATGCACTTGGACATCTCAATCCAGAAACACGTTCTGCAGTAGAAAGTAAACTAACATCACCTGCTGCACCCACAGAATCAGACTGTAAGAAGCCCCAGTGAGCAGAGGCAGGAAAAGCAAAAGAGCATTTGCTTCACTTCAAATTCTAGCACTTTAATAGTTTGTATTAAAAATACTAAACTTTTGCCTAGAAAGAAATTCTAGGACAGGAACAGACCTTTGGAGATCTTCATCTTTCACAAATCTTCTGTTTTTCACCAGAATTAAGTCAAAATTGTACAAACTTTTTAATTTAGAAACAGAGCTACAGACACTACCAACCTGCTAAACAGCATTGTTGTTACAGTATTTATCTGAGTCGTAAGAGAACACATTCAAATCTGCACTCTGGTTTGATTCAGTTGAAAAGTCTCCCACTACATAAAAGAGTGCTGAAATTCAAATCACTAGGTATTCTTCAGCTCTCTTTTTGAGAGTCAACTTGCAGCTGAAAAGCCTTTGCCTGATGCATGATTGAAATTGGTATGTTTCCATGAAAGATTTTTTCAACAAGTCAGTATTTTCTGTCTATGACCTAGTGAAAGAAAATTTTTCTCAGCCCTAAACAGAACCATAACCATTCCTTGTGCATATAAATGTAGGTTAAGCCTCCAATTACGTACTCCGTTTGTATATATTCCACCTATGCACAGGATCCCTCATTTAGTGCAAATAGAAGACCACATGTAGTAACAAAAGAAATACTTGCAAAATAAGAGTAAAAAAATTTACATTCCTAGAGTAGTTAAAAAATGTTAAGAATGTGCACAAACTACACCGTGACAGTTACATGAACTTTATCTTTCTTTGGAGAAGGCAACACCAGAGGCCAAATTAAGATTTTTTAACCCACGCCTTCTTGGAGGCACTTCCTCTCTATAGTGTTCTAGCTACCACATCATCTCCCTCACCAACATCACCTGCTGGGTGTCTACGTTTAACTGGAATTGACAAATGGCAACAGAATTCCCCATCAACTCTTTCTACCTTCTGGTTCTTTTCTTTTCTTTTTGTAGGCATTTCCTATCTGTCTCTAAAACGTCTTGGGTTTTGCCTGCCTTCTCTTTTGACCCAATCTCTCCTCTTTCTCCACTAAACCAAGGTTCTTCTCTACTCTCTGCTTACAAGGTTACTTGCTGCTCAGTCTCTCCTGTAGCGTAGACAGATGTTCATGCCTCATGTTATGGGGCCATGTCTTGCTCTGGGCTGCACGCTGCTTTCCAGACCAACCAATTCTGTTTGAGATCATCTCTCATACCTTCTTGCATTAATATGTGAATGCAAAGAAAATGCAAGCTTTTTCAAAGGGAAACATCTGTTTCTTCATCCCATGCTCAATCAGGAGCAGCAATTCAAAGGGAAGAAGATGTAAAATAGGATCAAGCATAGAGTGAAAAGGCAGGAAAGACTACCTCTCCTTTAAGTAGCAAGATTTTAGAGGATGTCTATAGAATAAACTTACCTCATGCATCAAACTTGATCATAGGTTACTATTTTAAGCACTCTGTTTTCAGATAAAGCATCCCTAGGATAAGCTAGCAATGCTGAAAGTGTCAGGACTTAGAAAAATTTGTAGAGAATGCTGCATTACCTGTAGGAACTGTTGGGGGTGCTGGGTCAGCTGCGGCTGAGCTGGTTGCTGAACTGCGGTGAGCTGCTGCTGATGGTCTTGCTGACTTTGCTGCTGCTGCTGCTGCTGCTGTTGCTGCGTTACTGACAAAGTCTGTGGCTGCTGCTGTTGGGCAGCAAAAGTGGGATAAGCTGTCACCACCTGTCCCATAAACATAGTACTTGGTACCATTACCGCTCCACACGCTACTGGGGCCGTGACAAGTTTTGTGACAAGTTGCTGACCTTGAGAAAATCTGTTAATGGAAAAAAACATTTGGAGTCCCTTTAGGAAAAAAAAATCAAGCACCATGTGCACTTGAGAAATGCAGATTTGTCAGGTTCATACTTTCTATAACAACATGGGTTTTGATAAGCCTGCAAACATGTTATTTTGGGCAAAGTTTAGTTTAACAGTTGCATCCATATATAGTTAAAATAATAAATCACATGATTTTTTAATCCTACTTTAGTTCCTTTTGTATATGATGTAGCTATGTAAGCATACAATTATAGCAAGTCATCTGAATATTGGTCTTGAAGATTTACCTTATTTGTCTATCCTGTGTAAAAGTGGTTACTGCAGCAGCATTCTGGTTATTGTTCTGTGGTAAGCTAGAAGGAACCTGGACCACATTTCCTGTTGTTGGCTGAGAAATCACCATAGTGTTATACAAAGGTGCTGAGACTGTGTTCTGTGACTGACTGGCAAGAGAAGACTGTTGATTGTGTCCACTAAGTACATTTTGTTGATTATGCTGAAAAGAAAAAATACTTTATGAGATAATAATTTGGAAATGGCCAGGTACTACAGCTGTCCTCCTCATTAGACATACTTCACAACTTCACAACTGCCAATGTTTTTCTATTACAAATGAATTCTTAATTTAAAGTTGACAGGTATTTCTACCTGTTGAGGATTTGGAGGTGGGACTGACCCTCAGGCATCTGAAAATCTATTAGATTAGCCTCTTCTTCTCTCCGGGTTATTTTTTTCCTGAATTTTTCAGCTACTTGCATACTGTTTGTTCAAGATCCTATTTTCCGCTCCTTTAGCATCTCTGTGCCAGACAGACTAAAACGTGCATCACGTCAATCAATTTTTTACTTGGAAGTTTGGAACTAGCTTACTGCTGAGATGATAACACTGTCCACCACTTCCTCTGCCTCTTCACAAATCTCAAAAAGAAAGTATGGAATTTGGAAAAAGGTACAGAGGAGGGTGACCACAGAGATCAGAGATATAAAGAGCCTCCATACACAAAATGATCAAACCCATTAGAAGTGTTCACCTTGAAGAACAGGCCTCTATGGAGATACATGTGACAAAGGACTTTGAAATCACGTATAACTGAGAAGATGAAATGTGAATCACTGCTCAATGTGTTTCCCAGTATATGAGCTGGGTGGCAGGTTTAAAAAACAAACATCATCATATTTCCCAGAAAGTAACGCTGTAGAACTCACTACGAGATACTGTGGATTTCAGAAGTTTACATGGAATCAAAAGAAACTGGATAAACTCACAGAAGAATAATCCATCAAAGGCTATTACATTACAGATGTGATATACCTATGGCATCTGACTGAAACTGCTGAAGAGCAGAAAAGTCAACTGCAGAAGCACCAATATATGCTTGTCCCATTCCTATGCTTTTCTAGGTATTTGCTGTAGACCACTGCCTGGACACTGGGTTTCAAGCTCACCTAGTACAAATCTTGTTATGTGTTCTGTCAACAGACAATTCATAGCCCTTCAAAAAAAGGCAAGCTAAAAGTTTTCTTGATACTGGTCTTTCCAAAAAGCTACTTGTTATTAATTATTTACATACCTAAGTCTTAAAATAAAAACAAGATCTGAAATCGCATTAGCAAGAAGAGAAATGCATTTCAATTGTAAAACTCAGAACATGAAGAAATGAACACGATTCAAAGGACATTGTTCAAAAAAAATTTGGGAGAGGAATGTCAGGGAAGCTACTGTTGTGTTTCAGCTCTGATTTTGAGTATATATTCTATCCGGCAAAATCAATAATGAGAATTTTACCTGTGTTGCAGTACTCTGCAAAGGTTGTTGCTGTATCATGTGTGGAGTACTTATATGGCCAGTGTTCATCCCACTTTGAGTCTGATTAGCCTGAACAACTTGACCTTGCATGTTTATTGGTGTAAGCTGCTGAACATTTGAAGAATTTCCAGAAGCAAGCTGCACAGAACCAAAGTTGAGTCCAGAAGTTGATTGCTGCAAGAACATCTTAAAAAAAAAATCCACAAGTTAGCTTTTAAGAAGAATCTGTTAATTGTTCAAGATGTTTTAGAGAAACTAAACTTATCAATGTAAGAGAAAGTTTCACCTTAGTTCCTAGAAGTATTGAAACAGCATTGCAACCACCAAGAGCAAGAGGCCCAACTCCCATATAAGGTCAGTATTCAGAGACTCTACTGTAACTGGTAAAATAAGAATCAGAATCCTGATTTCTAGAGCCGTAAACATTGTTTAATATTTGTTCTTAAAGAAAAAAGTGCTATTTAGAGACTAACTTGTAATGTACTCTACAACTGTCTAAAGACAAAATGTACTTGAGATCACATTTCTATTTGTAGGATCTCCAGCAGTGAAACTAATTCAAATGAAGAAAATCTCAGAATCAATAGATCCAGACATAGCACCAAGAATGTAATCTTCCTTGGCAATCAAGAAATCATGATTACACTGCATTTTCCAACATCACTGTAATAAACTGAATTCAGCACAATAATATTTGAGTCTTTATAAAAAGTTAGGCCCAAGACTGCAACGAGACAGGGCAATAAGGTAGAATGTGCAGCACTGGGATATTTTTCCCTAGTTTCCACAGTCCCAAATAGGTGCCTCCACAGTGCATGGGAAAAGAGCTGTGAATCTCTCCTTCTGAGGCATCTATAAGGCAGTCTGCTGCTGGCAGGCTTACACTAGACATGATAAAACACTGAAAACGGCACATGCCAGAAACTCCTACTCTTCAACAGAATTTAAGCAACATACTCAATACTTCCAGAAAGTAAATTTTTCAACTCTTTATTCACAGTTCACACTGAAAATATTTATATTCTTTCCTTAAGGTGTATTTTAGTTTTTTGATTTGGCTTGGTTTTTTTTGTTTGTTCATTTGTTTTTTTTTAACTAGAGAAATCCAATAGGATCATTCTTTTCTTCCAAAGACAGCTGCTGCTGAAAAGAGAATGACAAAATTAGCAAAAAATATCCTGGTTAAAATACAGAAATCAGGTAGTCAGCTGCTAGACTGAGTAATGCATCCTCTAGACTTCTTGTCTTTCCGATTTAGTAATTAATTCAGTACACCATGCAAAGTAGAACAACTTCACCAGGAAGCTGTGTAGGAGGACTACAGCTTGATAGTTAGGACAGTCTAAGAAACAAAAGGTATGAATTTGACACCCTTGAGCTAAAACGGGAAATAAATGCTTATCTTGCACATTTTGGATGAATATTCTATGGAAAACTATGCAAGAAGTAACAACCACTGCATCCTTTTACATGTAGGTTCAGGCGTAAGCTAGGCTTGAGCTGCTCAACATTGAAAAGATACACTGGGGCACTTCCAGATACATCCAGAAGCAAAATGGCAGGTAGCTCAGGAACAGTAGCTTCAGATGCTATGGATTTTAGGCACATTAGGTCCAGATGGCAGCTGACGGGGTAGTGAGGATCACCTTGTGGAATTAAGTGCCCAAGTCTCACTTTAGATGCCTAAATTCTCTACAGACTAAACCTGTAAGAGTTACACTAACTCACCTGGAGTCCTTGACCGTGGACAATCTGAAGCTGCTCTTGAATCTTACGCAACTCTTCCTGCTGCCGATGAATATTTGCCTCTATCATGCGTGTTCTTTGCTCTAGCTGGTCCTTTAGATGCTGCATAGCTCCTAATTGAGCTGAAAACTGAAGCACAGGCTGTAGTGCAATGAATAAATTAAAAGCTGAGCAAAAATCATGACATTTTATTTACAAGTGGTAAATACATTCCTCCACAGTAGCAAAAAAATCAAGCACTGCTTTTTAAACTGCTAATCACCATAGTATGAGGACAAATTCATTAGTATGAAAATGTCACAGAACTCACATTTAATTGATGCATCAGAATTGGTGAACTAAAAACAAAAAATCCATAGCAAAAGAAATTGACTGGTGTCCAAATCACCAAGACTCTATAAAAAGCCTTAGTAATTTACATGGTACCATGGATCTTAAAGCTCTCTCAGGTTAAAAATTAGAATTGTACCAGTGTACCAAAAAAATTCACCCAGAGTTAAAACATACGCAAATAACTTGGGAATACCCTCAGTCACAAATTGTTGAAGGCTGAGCCCCCAGAGAAACTTTTGTTTGCCACTTTTCTTCCCTAGAACATTTGCTACGGGCTACAAGTCAATACAACCTTTTCATACTTATATCCTATCTACAGGACATAGATCTTCAGTTGGACCTGATACCACTGTTCTTATTTCACAAAACTGTTTCATAGACTAAGTTGCCTTGTGTAACAAGCATATGTGTAGCAAGTTAACAACATAGTAGATGGATTTTCAAATTCATATCCTAAAATATTTTATCTTGTTGTTATCTGTGTTTCTAATGGCCAAGTTTCTGAAAACTATATCCACACAAATAACGGGAAGAAAAAAATAAAGGAAAAGTGTCAAATTGGGGAATTTGCTCAGTTCAAGAGAATAATGTTAAAGGTGACTTTGGCACGCAAGAACTCAATTTCTGAAAGAGAAATTAACCTTATATTCTGAATAAGACTGTTTAAAAAATAATAAACAATAAACCAACTTAATCCATACCTGGGACATGCCAGACTGGAGCTGTAAAGTTGCAGGCTGAGACATCGTTGGCTGTGCTACTGGTTGTCCAAGAGACTGGGAGCTTAAAGACTAGGATTTAAAAAATTGTTCCATAACTGGAAGAGAATGAACTTCATACTTGACATGAAATATTTCTTTATATAAAGTGTCAATTCTAAAATAGCATCATATGAACGTATGATAAAAACAAATAAACGTTTCCTGAAACATCTAACCTTAAATGTTAGAGAATTAAGAATACAAGACCAATTGATTATATACATTATATATAACTTTTCCACTGCTAAAAGTATATAAAAGCAATAGGTATAAAGCAGGAAAGTCGTATTTGTAGTAAGGAAAAAACTTTTTCAACAAGTTTGGAAATTGACACCTTTGGTTTATTCTTAAACGAATAATTTTTAAAAAATGCATATTTTAATAAGCATTCTATTTTTGAAGTGAATGTATTAGTTCAACTGGAACATGAGCACCAAGTACATGAAGCATGACATTTTCTCATGTTACCATGATTTCAGAAACTATACGAAAGCATTCACTAATTTTCTTAGAGTCATAAATCTACATGAATTCTCTATAGGGATACACAGCATTACATTGGCAATTTTTTATATATATGTATATAATTTCATATTAAAAACGCAGAATCATAGAAAGAAGTTATGTGTAAGTGAAAGCAGAGATTCATACACAATCTTTCAAACTCTAATGCCAAAAAATACTTATATGCTTAATTACTGTATTCCCTTAAAATGTAGTATACCCAAGTTGCACATTGATGATACAATGCTGATAGTCACGTATTCCAAGTGAAACTGTTACAGTTTAAATTATGTGTTTTCAGAAGACATAAAACAAAGGTTATATGGATTTAATAATACCTTTTAAAGGTGAATTACAATGATCAAGTACAAAACTTTTCTCTGAAGAGTTACCTGACTACTCAGAGACGATCTTCTTTGTGCAGTCTTTTCATGACCAGATAAGCTTTGCCTTGGAGGAGTGCTAGTGTCCACTGTCATTTTAGTTGGTGTGGCTGACAATGTACAAGAGTTACAACAGAAAGAGACATGTTAATAGTAACGTCAATTCTGCAATGCAATAATCAAACCACAGGAAGCTTTTAATGAATAAAAAAAAGCTTAACGCTTGGACTCTTTTTTTTACCTGGACAATCCAACAATAATGCAATCTGATGGACTGAAACAGGCTGCTATTTTACTTTTAGAAGTAGAAGTCACTATATAACCTCTGAAAATCTGAGTGGTCAGCAGATCTCTGAACCATCAAAAAGGACATTTTCATTTGCACAGTTTTCACAAAACGATGATTAACCGCTAGTTATACATTTAATTAAAGTAAGTAAAGTAGAAAAAGCCTTCACTAGAAAGGCAATTATATTTTCAACAGTTGGTGCTTACATGAATGATCTGATACTGCAGTATGTGAAGATTTTCTTGAACTTCTGGAGGAAGCAGAAGGTGTGGGGCTAGTATCAAACCTTTCCAGTGCTTCTTTGAGACTCACTGTGTTTATGTGATTGTCAGACCCAGAGTCCTGACTCTGAAGAGACACACACAAACAACAATTATTTTATCTGATTCAGCACACAATCTACATTTCTGTTAGCAAACATCTAAGACCATGCTGTGTCTAATCAACCTCCTTACAGAGGTGACTGTGCAGAAGTAATGGCCTGGTTGATATCTGTAAGCTCAGTTTCCATTTGCGGCTTTTATCTTTGGAAAAGAAACCAAACCAAAGCCATATAAGCCTAGAAACCAAATGCATGCAGATATAGGCCACAAACTGACTGCTGAGTTGACCTTCTCTAGCAACTCAATTCACTCTGAATGCCTGTGTAATAAGTGAACTGCTTGTTCTTTTGAGGAAGAATGAGTTAATTCCACTAGAAGGAGCACTGTCAAATGAAACTTGCTGAACTGCCAAGGGAAAACATTTCTGAACTGCCAAGGGAAAGCACGACAGAGCATCTGCACAAGCTGGCTTATCTAAGACTCACTGAGCTTCCAAGGACATTAATTCAAAATGAATTTTGTATACTTCTAAGAAGTGGGACAGTGTCACAAAATGGAACAGCTCCTGCTTTCCTCTTATGAATTACTTTAAGCCATCTTTATGTGTTGACCTTGGTTTTTCAGATTATGGGTGCTTCCAGTAAGGAAGAACATTTATTTATGAATCAAACTCTGCGAGAATCAGATCTTAATAAGGACTTATGGATGTTGCCATGTTACAACTACATGCACATGAACTCCTGAAAAGAGAAGGGTAAGTATTCAGGGCAGAATACAGTTAAACAAACACCCTTCCTAGATTTCTTTGATCACTTTAAATAGTCATATTATTTAGATATCAAAATAATTACTTCATCTGTAACAGGACAAAACACTTCTTGCTGCTGTGTATTTGCTTACATATTATTTTTAGTATGAAAGAAAGAAGAGGTAAACTAAAATTATGTAAGACACTCACTTTATCTGCTGTTATCTCTGGAAGAGACTCCTCAATACCAAGTTCTCGTCGTCTTTCTGCTCTAACTTCTGCATAACTAGAAGAACAAAACAAATATGAATACTATATTCTTGGATGATTTAAAAAACATACCTCAAAAAACAAATACCTCAGAGGTACCTTGCTTACAAAGTATCCCAGGAAGTTTTCCAATGATTCCTTAAACTGTTATGATTTCTCTACCTCCAAAAATACCAGCAATACAGCTCCCATGCCATTAGAATTTCTCTAATATAGGTTTTTAAAAGATAGCTTACCTTACAACAGTGTGCGTACAGACAATAAACTCTGGCCTAGAATTCCACTGGTGATACGTGATGTAGTAATGTGTTTGCAGCCAAATCCATTGTTGTCCTTTTGTAAGGAATCTGTAGTAACATGACTTCCCTTTCCCATATTGCATTACTATAAAAGTGAAGAATAAAAGTTTACTGTCTTTCCAGTCTGTAAATATTGCAGTCACATAATAAACATCATTTCCTAGCTTCATATGGCCCAAAACCATGTCCAAATCCAGTATTACGACAATGACTAAGAACAGGTTTAAAACTGTAGCTTTCTTTCAAAAAACAATCTACGCTGCATTTTTCAGAGAACTGCAGAATTCAAACTTCCATTTTTCTCGGTTTTTTTTACATATTGTGAAAAATTTATGTGCAAGAAATTTAAATGCAGCTTTATAAAGAAAACCATAGCTAAACAGAAAGCTTATTCTATTACATGTTTAAACAATTTTTGCATTTATTAAACATCATAGATTTTAAATGCTGTTGGAAGAACTGGAGAAGTATTAGTCATAGTGCTGTGCACTCCAATTTACCACAATGAAAACTCTAAATTGTAAGATAAAGTTAAATCTGTTTTGTAGTTCTGTATCAAAAGAAAAAAGATGAAGATCGGCAGTGCAATAATGTCAAATGAATGGGAGTAAAGACACTTCACTCAAGTATATCACAAAATTTCACTACAACATTTGTACAATTCAACAAACTTTAAACCGACATTTGTAAAGCAAACCCATTCATTATAGCAATTTAGTCGTACTCACAATGCTCGTGACATTTTGCCAGATTATCTAGATCATCCACATGATAATAATCATAGCCTGATGTTCCCAAAACTTCAAATGGAAGATAACCTATTATCGGAGGTGCCCTAATTAATACAAAAATTAATGTCATTTTATTTTCATACAAAAAAAGAACCAAAACTTATTTCATTCTCTAACTTTTCTTGTTTACAGTATGTGCTCTGAAAAAAATTAAAAATGAAACCCAACACAAGCTATGAGTAATTAATGCTGATTAGTGAACTCTAAATATTATAGCCACCACTGTGATTCAGCTACTATTGCTGCTATACATAGAAGAATTGCACCTGTGATCCAAGAATAGGAACTTCCATTCTAAGCTATGTCTAGATGTGAACTCTTCATTGGGTTCTTCAACAGTGCACATTTCCTAAAAAGTAAAAAAATAAAAATCTCTCTCAAAACTGCTCTATTCTAATTCATAAGCTCTTTCGAAATTCAGACTTACCTAAAGTTAGTAGATAACTCCACAATAGTTATAATGTTATTTTTAGACAGCTTCATTGTTTTTGCTTGTTTAGATGCGTAGTCCTGAGGTAGAATTTAGTCTCAGCTGTGCCAGGCTGACACTCAGTAGATTTAAATGGAACAACCCCAGCGTGAGATTAAACTCAAGCTCAGTATCTACAAACACAGTACTACAAACAGAAATCAATAGTTCCTGCAGTTATGCTTTTAACTTGTAACAAGCAAAAGAAGAGATGAAACACTCCCACCAGACACTCTGATTATAGTATATGCTTATAACAGGTAAAAGCCAACATTAGCAAGATGGTCACATTATTTTGACTTTAGGAGCAGGATTCTTCCTTTTAGTGAATAGAGAGTACTCTAAATCACTTTGCCTTGAGGGCACAGACATGTACTACAAATAACACACTATTCTCATGTTTAGAACTCATGAACAGTAAGAGAATCATTGTATTTCCACTCTTACAACAAATCCTCAAGGTATTCTGTTCATCATTTTAAATGTATTCCACTCAAGACGTATCTGCAATCAGTGCATGTCAGTCAATTTCTGTTGTCCCCTTCCAGAGAGGTAAAGATGCCCCACCAAGTACTGTGCCTCATGCTGAGAGAGTAACGGAGCTAAATACCCCGAGCCAGTCGGTTCTTTTGCAAACTCCTCTAGTACTGCCTTACAAGAAGAAAGATGGATGATGGAATACAGGCATACATACAAATACACCCCTCAAAGAATTACAATAAAATTGGAGATCAGTAAATCTTTCTTTTTTGGACACCTGTACACATTTGTCACAGTTGTAGGCGCTTGCAGTGGTATTCCCATTGCCAGGAACACAGTAGAATCTATTGATGATCAGATACCACAACAGTTTCCTAAAGACTACAATATGGAAGCCACTGCTGCACTGACATAATATTCATGACAGATGTGGACAGACGAGCACACTGCTGCTCTGCAAACATCTATAACTAAAATAGTCCTGCAGAAAAATACAGTAGAAGGCTAACTGTTGTTCCTACAAAGGGACCACCTTCCTTTTCATTCTTTCAGGTTATAATACAAAGAGTTTAAGTGGATATTTTGCAGTTCTTTAAATAGGTATTTCTAAATTTTCTTTCTGTGAAAGAAAAAAGTTAACATATCTAGGCAATGTTTTTTCCTCACTTTCATTGGTGTAAAATCTAAAGACAATAACCAGGAAGTGAGTTGTATGATGGAGGTAATGAACAAAATCACTCTGGGCACAAATTTACGACTCTTGGTGTGACTTCCAGTCAGCAAAACTTAACCTTCAAAACTGGAACTACCTGTAAAACCCAAAGCTCATCTACTTTCCTAAGATTACAGCATTTAGTAAAGCACCACTCAAAGCAAAGTAAAAGAAATGACAGAACAAGCGTACATCCTTGAGATATACTTTCGATTTGTTGTTTCTTTTAATCTAATTATTTTGGCACAAGTCAAAACAAAAGTAAAAATAACTTAAGTGCAGGCAGTAAAATCACAGTAAAAACACCATTGTTAGAGAGGAGCTGGCAGCAGGTTAGTACCTGATTACTCAATGCATTTATATTAATGATTTACAGATATTCCACTGTAAAATACCCCTGGGCAGAAGCTATCTTGTTCAACAAGGCATCTTGTTGAAGTTGTCAACAAGGCATCTAAAAAAGAAAGGACTTTCATTTGTAACAAAAAGTATTCTGGTAGAATCCCTTTGGCAGGATTAAACCTGCTTTCTTAATAGGATTCAATCATTTACCAGCCAAAATGCAAGAAAAATGTTTTGAAGAATGTGTAGAGCCAAATACCTTCACTGGAAAGCAAAATTTGTTGCACATTTGTTATAAAAGTGGTGAGGTCATATGCAGAAAATAGAAATGTGAACTTTCAGAGATTGTTCTCATGAATACTATGGCTTTGTGCAAAAGCACTGTATATCCTTGAGAAATGACGTTCTAGGTAAAAAACAAAACAGAACCATATATCATCTGAAATAAAGAGAAAAAGTGGCAGATGAGCAGGGAGGTTCTACCTTAAATAAGGCAATCCAGTACTAAAATACACATCTCATTACTGCCTGCATCACGCATCTGTTAGTAAAGTTACTAGGATGGTAAAGTTCCTAACAGAACACTTACTTGCTAGAGTCTAGTCAATGCTAGCCTCAATAATAACAGAAGGTATCAAAAGAGTATAAACAAGTATTGTCAGATTAAAAGTCTTCTTCACAAGAATACTTCTCAGATGAACAGCACTAGTTGAAACCCTTGAGAGGACCTTTAAACCTCTGTAACATGAAAGCTTCCTTAGGCACTAGGGGCTGGGAAGTTCAGGTAAAGAGAAATGAAAGTTTGGCCTGCAAGGCTTTTGCCCTCCGGAGACTAAGAGACCTGAAAGATCATAAATGGATGTTCCTCAGCTTCCAAATGTCCTGTTCCAGAAGTAGGAAACACAGAAGTTCTACTATAGCACGTTCTAAACTGTCAGACTTTAAAAGATAAAAATATTTGCAAATACTGCCGGGTTGGTCTTTCTTCCCCAAGTATTTTATGAAGCAAGAATCACACATTTAACATCTCTACCAACTGTAGGCATAACAGGAAGAACATTACTTAGACCCGCATGGGAAGAAAAGTGTCAGATGAAAGATTTCCATGGCTTCACGAAAAATAAACAACAAATTCTTTCTGGCATGCAGTCTGGAGAGATCCAACTCCAATTCAGCCTGACAGAACTGAAGAAGTTTATATGATTTCTCCATAGTCTCCCTACTACGCTTTCAAAGTGCAAAGTATGTAGACCATGTCTTCAGAGGATACCACCAACAATCTTCAGCTTAAGACACTAGTGCATTCAACCTACATGCAGTATATTTAAATGTTCAAAGAGTTCTGCATGACAGACAACAGCTTAACCATGTGCCATATACATTTCATGGCATTTCTTTACAACTGAATTGTAAGAACAAATGTTCCATAGTAGACTCTCCTGGACCTTGATTAATATATTTGTAGAAAACATATAAACTGTATCACAATCACAGACTATCCTATACTGTATCCTGAATATTTATTCTGATTCATTTTGGGTGAGGAACAGGATTATACTTAGTAAAGTCTATAAATTTCAAACACATATCCAATTCTAAACTTGTAAAGATATCTTCACTGTGCATGAGCAGTTAAGCAAAATGTTCTCTTGAAACAACTGAGTTACTGAATAACAAACAATACTGAAACAAAATGGAAGATCTCTATTACCTCAAACCTGACTCTCAGTTGCTGACAAATAATTCAAGCTTTCATTAAGCCCTAAAAGATTTGTTCTCTGTCAAACTACAGCAAGATCATCAGCAGCATAAAATTCACATCCAAATGTCAACTAAAATTATTCATTTTTCCAGTGAAAGTGGAATCTGTGTTATCTCTTATTGTGTTTAAGTTAAACTGGGTGAATTATATTCCTATGGACTTCTAAATTTTTTCTTGCATATCACTATTTTATATGAGTATTTAGAAATGGCAGTCACCATAGTAACTTCATTTGACACTTGCATAACTATTTGTATGTGAAGTAAGAAACACAGACACTTTCAGTTTCATATAATAAAATGCCTTATGGTTTCATTAACAGTATTTGAAAAGTTATATGCACTCTCTCTGAAGTTTTCCTGTTCAGAGTACATTCAAAAATGATACTAAAGTGATTTCATTTGTACATACCTTGATAAATTGAGGTGTAGCTAATCTAACTGTGGCTACAAAGCAAACTTTGTCTTCATATAAAGGCCGGTGAGACCGCTGAATAGTTCCTTCAAAACCGTTGTGCGCTGAGTTGGGAACTGAGGGAAGATAGATGAGGTCAATACAGATTACAATATAAGCATGTAGGAAAATGGCAGCAATATCAGAAGACAAATGGCCCAATATTTATCTAATATGGTTTACTTATAACTTAACATGCATTAAGAAAAATGCTACATATAATATATACACATATATGCACAGGAATAGTTGTACAGTAATAATGGGAACACACCATCAAGTAACTTTCTCAAAGAACTAAAATTACAGTTAACATGATATCTGTGACAAAGCAGTTTTAAGAAACTACTAGCAATTCTAATCCTTCTTGGTAACTACTAAAAATGACTGGAATACATCTTCTTCAAAAATATCTTTAAAGTTTCTCTTTTGTACCAGCTTTTGCTAACTTTTTCTTTTGAACTCTGAGGTAAGTATTTCTTTTCTAGTCTTCCATCACATTCAAACGACACGAGCTGAAGACAAAACTGCGAAACAAAACAGTCAAAGGAACAACAATTATGTATGTGGAAGAATCAGGACACCAAGCTGAGAACAAACAAATTCCACTTACTGAATCACAGAGATGGATGGAATCATAAGGGGGCAAAGGATGGACTAGACCTCAAAACAGATTAACCTTATCTTTCATTTCCAGCAGATATCAATTTAGTTTATCTTTGCTAAGCTCTAATGATGGTGTCTCCAAAATGCTGTCAGGCTCTTCCAAGCCTAACTGGTTTTAGTTCAACTCTAGATTAGAACTTCTAGTGAAGTTTCTCTATGCAATTTGAGCTTACAGCTCCTTGCTCTTCCCATCAGAAAGAAAACAGGTAATTTCCTTCCTCTTTACCTTATCCCTTCTCCTTTGTTCTTCAGAGTTTATTTTGCCTTGTAAGTTAGATTTTTAAATTTCTTATTGCTTTCATTGCTCCACTCTGAACTCTCTCCAACTGCTTTACTTACTCCCAACAAATAGCACCAAAAACTGGATGAGGACATATGAGTGCTAAGAAGTGCAGTGGGATTATTTCATGTGGTTTAGACTGTATTTTAGAAAGGCTTTTGCATTTTTACAATTCGGTGATTGGTCATGGTGATTTGGTCGTGTTCAGTTTACATTCCACACTAACTCCTTTTTCTAAAGGATTGCTATCTAGCTGACTGTAACCTTTTCCCGTGTTCATATAGTTTGTGATTCCTAAATGTAGTAACTTGCATTTGTTCTTAGTCAATTTGTCTGGGTTTTTTTTTCCCCAAAATAATTTATTTTCTAAACTTGGGGCTGAATTCTTATCTTGTTTTTAGTGTTCTTGCATTATTTCATGACTGCAAACTATGTGCCATTATTCATAACATTAATGAAAATACTGATCAAATCCACAAGTCATCCATGAAAACTTCGACGGTGAACATTGGTAACCTTTCCAACCAGTTTCTGCAGCTACTCTCCAGCAATTTCAAATAACATGTGCTTCCCTCACATGTTTGTGAGAATAGAATATGATAACCGTAAAAAGCATATTTAAAAAGTTAATAATTTATTTGTGCTTTGTCCTCTTATCCACACAGTGTGTTATTCTTTGGTAGAGGACACTAAATTGATTTGATGCTATTTCCACCTGAAAAATCCGCAGTGGTTGCTATTCAATTCCTTGCTAGCTTCCTGAAGCTCACATATAGTTTAATTATTTGTTCTGGAATATTTCCCAATATTGAATTGCAACCGATAGGTCTGCAGTTTCCCAACTGCTCCTCTTTCCAAGACTAGCACCATATTTGGCCTTTTCAGGCCTGTTTCTTGTCTTTCCTATAATATTACATACCTGCATTTGGCACTAAGACTCAACCTCTCCCCATTTTGTGAGAAAAATACTGGTATCACATCCAAAACCATAGATTTTTTTAAAGATACTGGTTTTGATAATATCTTTGGGGCTGATCTTTGTGAAGATCTACTACTGACCACACTGAAATCCATTTGTCTGGCTGACCAAATAAACATGCCGCTCAAGTAGACAGTCAGCGCAGGCTGGCCAAACAGATTAGACACGTAGTACAGAGGAATAATATTAGTACATAACTAATAAAAATAACTTTCATGGAAGGGAGAAGGAACTCAGTGCGGAAAACTGTACTGGCCCACCCACTCATCTGAGCGATAACTCCTGTCAATGAAAGCACAGAATTGAAATGGGGGGGGGAAACCTACATTTTACTTCCCAGCTCACTGCATAATGAGAACTGCAAGTACTCAGTACCACTGATCTTCAAGTTACTTAAGGCACCTGCTTAAGTATGGATTATGCTTAACTAAATGCAGGCTCTTTATTTTAAAGCATTTGCTTAAATTTCTCTTATATTCTTTTAAAAAATGTTTTACAAGATACCAGTTTTCCTTAATGGAAAGCATCAAGCATAATTACTACATTTTGCATTCAAATGCACAGACCTGTAATACCCAATAGCAGTTTTTCTTCTTTTTCATTAAACAATATAGAAGTGATATAACTCTCCTTCAAGCTTTTCTTCTGAAAGACTGATTTTAGTCAATCGTTAAGTTTTGCACAGTGGTCCCAAGCATGTTTAGCTGTGAAGCTGCCTAAGTATTCCACTCTAACATCACTGAAATGACTTACCGTTATTCAAACACTTGAAATTTCCTATAAATTTTACATATTCATATGTAGGTTGCTCTTTTGGATCTATTGTTCCTCGCAGCATATGGCAACAGAATTCTAGTTGATTTTTTGCTGAGAAAAGAATAAACAAATTAATAAGCTACATGTTTGATGAAGCACACAGGCAACATGAAATGTAACGCAGGAATAATTAAGCTGCATACTTATTGAGATACTGTAAGTGTTGTGATTACAAATGGCTACAGCCTCTGCTTTTAACTAGTGTGATATTAACTAACCTGAAGAAAAGGAGAACTCCTTTAGAATTGGTGCTTGAAGGGCCTGAATGCTAATGACATAGAAAACTCCTAAAAACTAGAGCTATTTTAAAGAAGCAGCTGCCCTAAATTTAAGTTTACTAAAGCAGGCACTTCCAAAACCCATTAGGCTGCTATGTTTTTATTCTTGCCAACTGCTACAACCATCTAAACAGAAGAGATATAAATATGACAAACATTTCTAATACATGGGAAAGTCATAGAGTGAAATACAATGCAACACTGTAAATTCTCCTCTTTGGGGGGGGGAAACAAACACAAAAAAGTGCTTCTGTTCTTCAGGGCTCGCCTGAATGTTTCTGCTTAAATAACACTGGAAGAAAAGAACTGATCACATGCGATACAAAGCAGATTATTTTTAACACAACTATCGTACTGGTTTCATCTGGGATAGAGTTAATTTTCTTCATAGCAGCTCATACAGTGCTATGTTTTGGATTTGTGACTAAATCAGCACTGATAACACAGGGATGTGTTAGCTATTGCTGAGCAGTGCTTACACAGTGCAAAGGCCTTTTCTGTTTCTCACACTGCCTCACCAGCAAGTAGGCTGGGGGTGCACAAGAAGCTGGGAGGGGACACAACTATCCCTTAGTTGACCTAACGGATATCCCACACCATATGACATGGTGCTCAGCAGTAAGGCTGGGGGAAGAAGGAGGAAGGGGGAGACGTTTGTACTTATCGCATTTGTCCTCCCAAGTAACCGTTACATATGATAGAGCCCTGCTTTCCCGGAAATGGCTAAACACCTGCCTGCCGATAGGAAGTAGTGAATTAATTCCTTATTTCACTTTGCTTGTGCACGTCGCTTTTGCTTTACCTATTAAACGGTCTTTATCTCAACCCCCAAGTTTTCTCACTTTTACCCTTCTGATTCTTTCCCCATCCCACTGGGGGGAGTGAGCGAGCGGCTGGGTGGGGCTGAGCTGCCTACCGGGGTTAACCCGCAATAACTACTTACATTTTAAGTATTCTGGTGTCAATGAATCACTTTCCAGCAGATGAGAAGACAATATTTTATAAATTTCTGAATGTTCCCCCTCTGGGATAAAATTAAATACACTCTGATCCACAAGATCAGACTGAAAGAAAAACATTTAATAAGCATTAAATTAATGCAAGACGTACAGTGTCACAAAGCCTACTATTTTAATGCAAAACAATTCCACAATCTAGAATAATATTACTGACTCAACAAAGCCACCTGCTGGAATACACATGAATATTTTGCAAGAAAAAAATCTCACTTTGATCTGTCTTAATTTTGACACTGCAAACCATTTAATGAAAAACACCATGAACATAGCAGACATACATAACACATTAAAGTACAATGGAGCTTGTATCAACCTCCCTGGGATGCAACAATTCCAAGTAAAGGAGCATTTTAATTAGAAATTATAGGGTGTTGTTGTAGGGCACTGTAACCCATCGGTGGCATCCAATACATTGAAATGATATCTTGGAACAAAAGACAGCCCCTCCCTACATCATATAGATTATTATGTTACCAATAATTATATCCAATTGCAATTGATTTTATAAATACATTTTATAATCAGTTCCACAACAATGTACACAAAACTGGGAACAATAAAGATGAATGCTATAAAACTGAACAACGGAACAACTGATTATATGCATAAATGCATTTGATTAAGTATTCAGAAAAGGATCATAGAATGTATGTTTAGAATATATAAATCACACCTAAAAGCAAAGAACAAATGTGCCTCTGAGAACTTGGTAAATTCTACTTTTTTTTTTTAAATCACAAGTACCTGTACATTTTTCAAAATTCTCAGGCTGATATCATGCATACCTTGGGGGAATTTGCGTTTTGCAGAATCATTTTTTAAATATGCCACTCCAAGTTTTACAAAATACTCTTATCACACTAAGACAACTAGCCTTTAACAATAACTTGTCCTTCTCTTCTAGAAAAGAACTCACTGTTTCACTCACCAATTGTTTGCATTTTTGAGTACTAATTTGCCTCATTTCAGAATAACATTATTCAAAGGTAACTTTAAAAAGCAGAATGTTAAATTTACCAGTGAGCAATACCACCAGGATTAAAGATGAGTAATGTGATAAAACCCAAAGTGTATACCCAGCTTAAAAAGCAGAACCAGCAGCAGTATATTTCTTATAAGAGTTCTTTGAAAAGAAAGGAGTAAAAAAGTAGTTTAAAAAAATTCCAAGGATATAGCTCTTTAGCAATACTCTTCTGACTCACATAGCGGCTGTGACAGGCATGAACTCTAAAGGGTCTCCTGCAGTCAACTGTGTTATTTCAGTTATGTTAAAGAGAAACTGATGCAAGCCTGGCACTTCGTAATCCTGCCTAACAGAGTGCCAACTGCATTCTGTATTTCCAAAGGAAACATTTAATATAGGAGACAGACCAGTAGGAAGGAGTTGTGCTGAAGAAAAAGCAGAAGCATTAGAACAAAGCATAGATCTGTTCTATAATGCCAAAAAGGCCAACGATTAATTAGTACTCATAGCAGAACCACATCCATACACAAACTGACATGTTACTGAAAGCAATTTGTACTTACTGGCAAATGTTCAAGTAGGGGAGTTATACTTTCAGACACATATATTATATTTCCATCTGTCATAATTGCTAAAAAAAAACCATCAAGAGCCTGAAATTAAACATAATGGGCAGTTAAATAAAAAGAAACAGAGCATATTAAAAATGTTAAGATATATTCAACATGGAAAATAATTTAGACCAATTTTAGTGTAGTTTATTATAAAAATGAGAATGCCTTTCTCTACTAAAACTTCTTAGTCTTGCTTTTACACTACGAGCATTACAATTCCCATACTGTTCTGTTCTTAAATAATCTATGGTTTCAGAAGCAAGTCCATATACAGCTAGCCACTGTTTCCCCCACCTCCCACTCTGCCCGCCTGTTATTTTTAATTCCATCATCATTTTAAACATCAGAAAACTCAGAAAAATGAGCTAGAGACAAAAGTAGGAAGAGGTGTAAAATAGGGAAAAACAAGTAAAAGAGGTGGTGAAATCAATGAATTTCGGTATTTAAAATCTCAATATCCCCAATCTCAATAAAAGAAAAGCAAGATTTTATTGATACTTGAAAACTGTGAGATACAGTTCTGACTGCCTTATCTTCTACTTAACTCAAACTTATTGCCACTGAACATAACACAACTATCTTGTAGTTGAACACTACCAAACATGAAAGCATGACAGAACTGTATTTCTAAATAGCATATTTTAAAGCTCACATCTTTTAAAAAATTTCTTATATCATATTGTTCTAGCTTTACAGTCACTAGTTGCGGACATATTTTGTAAGAGGACTTGAGAAACACCAAAAACAGCTACAAAAAAACTTGAGAAACCAAAGCAACTACTTCAACTAACTTATTAAAAAAAATACGCAAATTCACCACAGAGGATTTTTTGAAAATTTTTTAAGTACAGAAGATCAGAACTTTTTACTTTTTAAATCTGTGCCTCAAAGAAAAGGTTTAACTATGGAATGAAAATAAAAAGTGCTTGTTCATTTACTTTAATATTTTTCATTTACCTATTATTAGAAATTGTTTCACTAACAAGATACAAATGACTTATCCTCATTTCCGAGGAAATGATAGCTGAATAAACTGAAAGTTTATTTCTAGTAGTAATCCACCTATTCATGTAATCTTCTTTAGCAAAGGAATGCTCACACACCATTTTTGGAAAGTGTAACAAGCAAAGAAATTAAACACTTTATTGCTCACAAGTTACATGGATGTGTTGAGCCTTTTTTTATAATTAAGATTTTATTTTATGCATAACAATTCTTTATTTAACTAGTACCTTCCTTATGTTGATAATTTAAAATATCCACTTTGACAGTAAATATGTTTATTTGTGGACCTGTTCTGTTATAATGTTTTATGTAATGGAAAATGCAGTTAAAAGAAAAACTGTTTTGCACTACACTGCATACATATGAATTTTGACTGTTTATCTTCATGAAAACGTATAGTTACAATTAAAATACAAAAATAAAAACTTATGTTATCAAACTGAGAAATTTCATTATGGAATGGCTTCCTGTGAAGAAATATTCTAGTCCCAGAAATACAGAAATAAAATACCTCTAACATTAACTGTGTGAACTCTTCATTACTAAGGAATGTTGGTTTCCAGTCCTGTCGAATCTCACTGGCATCTGATTGTGCAGTAATTTCTACAATCAAACATATATACAATATAAGGATTCACACTTCCAAAAGCCATCATTTTCCCACTGAGCTACATATACACAGTAGGCAACGGCAGAAAGTTCTCCAGTCTCCTCTGTTGTTCATTCATTACATATAGATGTTGTTCCTTAGAAAGAAAATACGTGTCTTCTCCCCTACATCATAATTAGATTTGTCTTTTTCTTTCTACCAGTTTGTGCTACAGTCCTGCCAGACTTCAAGGTAATGCTGAAGTTAATGACAGTAAGTAATGGATTTGGACAATGGAAAAATACTCTTTCCTCTGAGACTACAATAAAATGTTTTATTGAGAGTGTTTTTTTTCAAAGATTTAGAAAGCCAAAATTCCTGATAAGTTTAGGTCATTAAAATGCCTAATCCTCAAGTATCTTGCCCAATCCTGGTCATTCTAACCTTTGCACTAAAAATTGTCACTGTCCTTTCTCTTCTTTCCACTCTTTTCTGTAAAGAAATAAGGTTACATTAAAAAAAGAGCAGTATTTCAACAGACTGTTAAGAGCTGTATGACAGACTCCACTGCAGAATTACTGTCCGATTCGTACACAGAGACGAACTTTGAACAGAGATTCCTGTAGGACTCCTGTAGAGAAATATATAGATTAACTTCCCATACATAGGTGAGAGAAACAATGGCTGCTAAGCAAAACCAGACCCCAGCTTCTGAAAGCTGATGCTTCCTTATGTGAGATATGTTCATCTGNCAACTGATAACTGAAATAACAAGAAGAAAGACTGCGCAGTACTTCAGTTTTGATAAGTAACAAAGGCATTACAGAAGTACTGGTTCTAAGAACAACCTTGAACAAGTAAGTAATCGTGAATCAAGTTTTTAGATGAACTGAAAGAACCAAACCATTTCTTTAAGGCTTTTGATTTCTAAAGGACAAGTCTGTACAAAGGCCGTAAGCTAGTTTGTTAGTTCAGATGGCTCAGAGAGCACAGAAAACCTGGAATTGAGTTAAATATGCAAAGGGCTGGGACAGTTCAAAATTTTGGTTCCCAGACTGAAGGGGGAAAACTTTATGAAAATGCTTTAGACTTAACTAAAGGAACAGTAAACAACAGCAACGTCATTCAAGAAACTGGCAAGAAGTGGAGTGCTGCAAGGAGAGGGGAAAAAAAAAACAACAAATAAGACAGACCAGAATTTCCAATGATCAGATCTCACAAAAGACATAAATTGATCAGGCTTTTGCTATCTGTTTTGAAATGGTATCACAAAGCAGTAAAAGTGGGCTGGAGAATAAGGACAACCTAAGTATAACCCTAAATCTAACTTTTCAGTCAGAACAAATATATTGAACACTGAGGGGAAAGTCAAAGGACACAAAAATGAAAACTTCTGCCACCAAAATAGAGGCAAAATTCAAGGAAATTAGTGCATTCAGTTGACAGGACACAGATAATCTCCACTTTAGAACTGGAAAGTCTGATTCATGGGCTCATTCGTCCATATAACCATCCTACTTCAGAATTAAAAAAAAAAAAAAAGTTAGTCTGGCTTCTGCAGTAGAAAGGAACTATACTAAATAAAAGCTTAAGTTCATGCCTTTAACGAATCATTCTGAATTATCTTACCACAAGTACAGGTGTTCTTTTACATTTCCTGTAATTAGAACAAGTATGATATTGGAAAACAGAGCCAAAGTAACATGGAAAGAACTTGTTGCATTTGGTAACTTCAGAGAAATGCCTAAAAATTCTGGCAAAAGGTTGCATTCAAAGATAAATTCATTTCAAAGGTAAATGGCACTGAGGTCATGTTCCTGAGCTAGATACCACACAGAGGAGCATAACCAAACCTGCACATTAAACTCCAGTCTTCAAATTCTGGATCTGAAGCAACCCTGAATCAGCACTGAGCATCCTCAAAAGAAATTGCCAGCTGGGCCAAGATCTGTAGTATTTATCTGTGGGTTGTACGAATATCAGTCTACTAGTTGTAATTATAAGCAGCGAAATTCTTCAGTATTTCATAATTTTCAAAAATTCCTTGTTTACAAATTCAAAGGAAGATGATAGGCAGTATTAGCTAAGGAGAAGCTCTCAGTAATATAATTTCAGTGTGACTAGCCTGCTGTTTTTTCCCAGTGAGAAACAGAATTCACACTGCCAATAACCAGCTCAGATAGTTCATCTGAAGCTGCTGCCAGAATACCAAGTCTGGCCAATGTGGAAATGGTCCAGAAAGAACCAGAAGCAACGCAGTTAATCAAAACCTGGTGGCTGAACACAGTAGGATTTTCAACAATAAAGCAGCTAAAGCTAATAAAGTGCTGAACAATTCATTTATTGCTAGGGTCACTCTGCTTTACTGAAACAGATCCAAGCATCTCAGGAGGCAAAATATGCTTCTGACCTTTGCCAACATTTTGTCCAAAATACTTTAATGTAAACCAGTGCAGAACAATGCTAGTAAGCACTGGCAGCCAGAGCTTTAGAGACCTTAATATGATATGTGCAGTCACACAAAGCTGCACTCTGCCCCACCAGGTGAAGGACAAAAACGCCATGCCCTAAAAGGCACCCATCTCCAGAGGTGCTTTTTTCCCCTTTATCCTAAAAAAATAAAAAATAACAATAATTAAAAAAAAAATCTCAGAAAGCGCTGTGAAGAAAAAAGCATGACTGGTGCTGCTAGCTGGCTGGCTGACACACATGTTCATTCTACACTCTGTATTTTATGATAAGAATCATCAATACAAGATAAAGTGAGTTTGAAACAGAACCAATTTTCACAAAGGCCCTAGAACCTATAGAACTAACTTTTACAGAAAAGGAGCCTTCATACTGCTTTTCTTTCTGTTATGTGACAAACGTGTCTCAAAGAATTAAAACAGCACAATCAATACTTAATTGGCAAAAAAACCCATCATACCTTAACGTACCTTAAATTGACACACATACTGTTGATAAATACATACCTATTCATCTATTTAATAGCTTTACTTATTTTATTTTATAACCTTATAGCTGCTTCTTTTGTCCCTACTGCTTTCTAGTTAGTATGCATGCTCAGAAATTACTCAGGGAAATGGGTTAACTAGCCAAAGAGTTCATTTTCTTGAATTTTTACTCTGCCTTTTGGGAGTGCGAACCACAAGGTGCCATATTAAGAATAAGTGTAGGAACAGTAACAGGTATTTTTTATATATATAAATATCAAACAGCCATAAATAAGTGTACATTTGGTGGAAGAATTTTTTTGTGACAGAAGTAACGATCTGTAATGAACTTCAGTACAACATATCTGGGTATACCCCACCATCAGCTGGTACAAACAACCAGAGAAACAAAACATAGCAAGGATGTTCAAAGACATTCATCATTTTGACATTTCACATTACACTTTACAAAACAACAAAAAACACACACTCATTGGCTTATACATCAGCAGATACATCTTGAGAATTAGAAAGTTCAGCTAAAAGTATTTATAGATTTTCTGGGTTTTTTTCCCAGCTAAAAGGAAGAAAATGCCCATGCTCCTGGTCTGTATGCCCAATGCATGCCACTCTCTCTCTCATCAAACAGCCTACCCAGTAACATTTGCTGGAGACCACAATGCTCTATCGCTCTACCATCTTTGTTAAAGCAGCCAGTTGTGTAGATACCAGACACGAAGAGAGGGAGCATTAAGTTCCCTTGGACTAGCTTTTTCAGTGATTTATCTTGCTTTATATGGAACTCGGAGAGATAAACCAACTGTTCAAACCAGTTTTATCTAAACATCAAAATAAGTACTTCCAGCAAGTACTTCCAGCAAATACTTTCACTGAAATGCATCTGCAGTTTTCCTGTGAAGCAAAACTTTGACAACTTGCACCATATGAAGCAACTGTATTCTAAAGGTCTCCATCCTTTAAATCCAGACCTTTAGGTCCAGAACAAAAAACTTCAAGGTTATTTCAAAAATAAATGTTTCTCTTTATGAAACGGACTTCTCTGACAACTATGGGACAAAGAAAATTAGTACTGGCTTTTGCAAAACATTAGCAAAAACACAGTTGTATCTCTGCTACCTAAATTATGATCTTAAGAATATCTTTCTTCACAAGCTCTTTACTTTTGACAATTTCCTTAAAGGAGCTGCAAAACTGTTAATGTTTTATATGAATATCATTAAAAAAAATTAAGAACTACAAATTTTTTTTATTGTTACAGATAATTACCTTTGTGCTTCCGTAAAAAGTCAATGCTCTTCTGCAGTACAGTGGATTTATCCATCTTCCGAGCATTACCCGGAAGCATGGAACCCAGCTCTTTGATAAGTACATTAAACTGATCTCGACGTTTCTTTTCAGACTTGTTTCTAGACACTCTGAAAAACAAATCAGAAAATGTTTTATAACAACTATGAAACTTTCTTATAATGAGCTGCATACTACTGCCAGGTTCCTGATGCAAACAGCCCCTTAAGAATTTCTGCTGTGAGAATTATCACAAAAACACCTACTCCATATCTCAGACACCATTTTTGAAGAGTTGCTTCCTCCTTCTCACAGAGGGATGCAGCTAAACCTTTGGAATAAAGCACCCTTTTACAAATCATTGAACCACAGTTATAAATACAACATATCTGAAGAATAACAGTAAAAGAAATGCTGTTGAGTAATATGGTTATATATAAAAGAATCACATTTTTATTGTTTAGAAATCACCCTGGTAAGTTCAAGTGTACATTTTTTAGCTTTAAAACTTAAAAACTTACCTTTTTGCTTTATCTTTGTCATCTTCTTCCACCAGCCCATCAAAAATGCTTCCATCATTTCTGAAAGAAACAGAAAGAAATACATGTTGGAATGTAAAATTTCTCTCATGTGCAGTCCAATCACAATGAAAGGGGGAGGGGGAAGAGCTCATTATTCATTATCTCCATTACATCAAGAAACCAAAGCACTGTTTTACTGTGATGTCTCACAAGGACCATCATCAAAAACCTGAAGCCAAGTCTGCTATAAGTTCTCCTTGTAGGACATTTACTAAAGAGAAAGCAAAACACCTTACATTTCTGGCACAACTCAAAGGATTTTCAGACTATTTCTAAGGAGAACTTACAATGCTATGCAAATACTTAATTGAACACTACTTAATTTTATTTTTCTATCCTAATTATTTGCATTACCTAACCCTTTTGAAAACATGAAAAAGGACATATATAATTTATTTTTATTTATTGGCAACCTCTATTCCAATTATTGGAAATATTTATAGTAAGAAAGTACATTTTTCTTAAATACTGAAGTATTATTCATGGAAGAGGGCTGAGGAATACGCTATACTTCATTCCACATATGTAGTTCTATAAATATACAATTAATATCAACATTACACAGTAGCAGTAATTATTCATTATATTTGCTTCCTCACCAAGTATCACATAACTTTTCTTCAGCTTGACAACTGTCCCCGTACTGCTAAAGACATATTAAAATATCAGAATAAGAACGTGTTTTCCTTTGAAGACGCCTCAGTACACTCCATACAACACCTTTGTTTCATTACCTTTTGCTTTAAAAGTCAAGTTCTTCTGTTTTCCAAAACCACTGTACAATGGACTTCCACATTTCATTTCGCTAACAACTTCTGTCTACTTTCAGTCTATTTAGTGCTGTTCACACAGACCTCTGTGTGTCCACCCTTAATATTTTTATCCTAACGTTTCCTTCCCTTAAGGCAAGTAACCGTCTTTCTAAAAAGCTTACCTAATCTCTCTGATTTATAACTGATAAATCATCAAGCAATTGTACATTACGATAAGCAGTGATGTTAGGAAGTAATTATTTTGTACGCTACTACGTAAAGCTTTTAAAAGGAATTTGTATACTCAAAAGGCTGAAGTTTCAGTGAAATGCCACAAAAGTTCACTAAAAGAATTGACAAGTCAGACAAGCATTTTAGAAGTTTTACTCTTTGCTTTTATTGTTATTTATTTCTATATTGTTATTTATTTCTATATGGTTTAACTTTCTGTAAATTTGATGCAAGTGTCATTTCCTGAAGTCTGAAAAATGGTAACACACAGAATATTAAGGACAGATGTTCACCTAAGCTGCTAAGAAAGTCCAGCTTAAGGAATCAAGTAGAAAACATGTCTCAGCTATTACTTTTCCCTTGAAATAGGTTAGCAGGTCACTTTACTATCATCTGCAGTATCACTAATCATTTAAATGTATTTGTTTTTCTTAATCAAATATTGAAGTATTAAAAAAAAAATCCAAATAAACATTAAAAATCAGCTCAACTTGCACAGATGCTGTTCCATGGCTGCAAACAAGTAATACATTTTAAGATTCAACTCAAACAATAAAAATTACTATTTCCAATGACTACAAAACAACGCATCTAAAAACTACCAAAATAACTTTGTCAAAAATAGCCAAAAACTCACTCCTTTTATTTTTTGCATAAATTAATATTCTTTAGATATTAATCATAAGAACAAGATTATTAAAGAAAGCATTGAGCAGTAATTCCCCCAAAACTTTCAGTATCTATTAACATACCTGTCTGCAATGGAGCTCATTTTATGGATGCTTATGGTAAAAAACATAACATGTCACACTTTAGTCTTGTGGTAGACATTTGTACGTTTGCCTATAAGAGAAGAAAAAATATCAAAATGTGACTCTGGAGGAACAAACATGTTCTTCATTAGAGCATACTGAAGTTTTCATTTGCTCTATAAGCTGCTCTTAATCTTTCCCTCTCTTCCAACCTTCTGCTCTGCCCTCCTACTTCTCTAATACAGTCTCCATTACCATCATAACCTGGATTTTAATATCTCATTTTACATGACAGAGAGTTCAAGGGAACATTGTTTTATTAAATGCCACGATAAACAACTCTGGACTAAACCAGTACAAACCTTTTTCTGACTCTGAATTCAGATATAACTTTTCATTTTTATTTTAACTTTTACCTAAAAGACTTTCATAATTTTGTAGGTTGTACAGATGTAAAATACATTCCTAAGTAGTAACACATTCTATTTAGAAATTGTGCAAACAGAAAGCATTTGGTATATAGTATTTTACAGCTGTAACTTATTTCTTACTATATTTTTTTATCGAGCACATTGTTATAATAGACATGTGAAATGATAAAACTAAGATACCTATTAGAATGTGATCTTCATACTGTGAGAAAGTTAGTCAACCTGGCCATTTCTTAAAGCAGTCACTTATTCATTACAAAGTTTCAGTGGGAAGTTTTTTGTTTTCCAGCTTTACATATGATTTTGAACAAAGAATGTGAATGAAATATTAATAGTGAGAGAAAGAATATAAAATTAAAATAAATATTTAATTCAAGAAGTACCTAATTTTAGGTACCCAAAAATTACAAAATGACACATGTTACATAAAGGCTGAAAGTCAAACACAAACCAATACAATTAAACCTTTTTCTTTGATATAGAAAAGTCAGTTGTCAGAGGCTGCTCAAATGGCGCAGCAAGATTGTGACATTGTCAGTGATTAAGGAACAACTGCATGCAGCAAGAAGTTTTATATGAGCTGAACTTGCAGATCTTTGGGAATTTTTACTATGTTACAAACTTAATAGTAAAAAGGCATTGCATTTATTTCAAAGGAGCTGATTTTAGTCACTTTAGTGACTCATAGTTTCTGAGAAGGAAGGATTTGTTTGTTTCTGAGAGTGCCAAATCCAGTGGAACTTGCAGTGTTAATACCATAAGAAATATGGCAGCAACTCCATGATCCAGCCAGTCTGCAAAATGTTCCAAGAAAATCTTATCCCAGTTTTTTAATATATAGGGAAACTGAAGAAGGAAGCTTATGTTTCAACCAAACTGTCTCAGAATGTACAACAGCCACATACTTTGCAGGTTTGCTTCAAAGGACTAGTATTTTTGCCCATAAACTTGAGTGCAGCAGGAAAGTAAATAGGAGAGCTCTGCTGCATCACAAGGTGTGCATGCGGTTTTGCCCAAATGCCCCATGAGCCTTCTTACCCACTTCTTCAATTAATACGGCCTAATTTCATCTTGCCTTTATTGTCCAAAATCTAGTGCTTTGGAGACACACTGGAAGCAAACCATACCTTCACTCCAAATCTTCAAAATAACAATTGCACTGGCCATACTGACAAATTGAATTCCCCAAATTAGTTGGCTAAGTTTTATAAAGTAATGGAGTTGCACTATTTGAAAACCAGCCAGAAATGGCACAAGGAAAGCAAATTATGAAGAAGTGTTTGTTTGAATTTTTGTCAAAAGCATGCAACAACAGACAGGTTGCTCAGGAGTAAAAGCAAACTACCATCACTGCCATGGAATTAAGTTTAAAATCAAGACACCAATTAGAAACTTTTTTTCATTTAGCTTACTAGTATGCACTAATACAGGTACACACCAATTATACTTTTAGCCCTGTGTTGATTTTTAAAGGCATTTGGTACCTAACATTATAGGGATCAAGGCTAACAAGAAATTTTGTAGGACAAATGATATACTGTTCCCTTAATCTGCAAAAGAAAAATACATGTACAGCTAAATACAGAAAACTTTCACCTGTGACATAACTGACATCTTCATTATGCAGAATCAGAATTTAAAGTCAGTATTTTCACTTTAACAAAGCACTCAATTTCTAGAATTTAACAAAATCGTTCACTTATTACAGTATACAGATCTTACGTCAGAACTGGCAACTTAGATTTGGTATCCAAGACAAACAGTTAAAAGAACTTAACGACTACAGGAAGTGCACCTGTAGTACATTTGTTTCTCACTTTTCAAGGCCTGACCCTTATGTCTTTGCATCAAAATTTGCAAGATGCTGAACATTCTCAGCGCTTATACATGCCAATGGATAAGACTGCAGAGAGAATTCCAATGAAACCAGTCAAGTTTAAAGCAAACACTAGAGAAATCAAGGACTATGTCTATTTCTAAGATTCAAATTCAGTTATGTTCTGGATAACAAAAGACACTACTTAACACTGCTACCCAGCCCTTTAGTGTTGATAATCGACAGCCATAGGAACCTTATTAATTATAGGAATACAATTTTACCTTTTACACTTTGGGACTTGTTAAAGTGTGAGGTTTAGGGATGGAACCTGGTTCCTTTGCAGAACAATGTGGAGTTAGATGTATCCTCTTCTGCAGAAAAGCGTTAAATTCTGAACTGTAAAAAAATTTAAAAGGAGAGTTTTAAAGTCAATGAGTTTTAAAATGATCACTTATTTGGTTTAGTTTTTTTTTTTAATAAAAGAGAAGTAATCATTCTAACAAGAGTAATTTATAAATGCAATATTCTGCTTATTAAAAATATCCCAAGTATTTCACTATCGGAATTCACCTGGCTTTAAAGCTCTTCTCCTTGATAAGCAGGATATTCTGACACAATTTCATCTCTGCTTCAAGCTACCACTTTATGCCTATCTTTAATCTTGATGTCATTTTTACTTTTGAGTTCAGTATCACCCACACCATCTACATCTTCACTTCCACTTGCTACCTTCAAAGTATATCTTTGTGTCATTATTTAAACACCTTTTCTACTGAAACTCTTACTTAGGCCTCTCCTGGCTTTCTCAGTTATGTCTTCTCCTCTGCAAGTCTCCAAAATTGCCACTCTCAGGACTCCAGAATGTGTAGAATGCTGCTGCTGGCAACTAGCAAAGTTGCCCAGCTGCATTATTGCTACTCCCTCAGACACAGCCATTAACCCCTTCTTTCAAAACCCACTTCAAAAACACTTTCAAGAATGTATTCCAAACTTACCTCACACATGCACTTTTTCCATAAAAAAACCTCAGCACCAGTGTAAGTGATCACCAGCTTCCAGTCTCTTTACACCATTACATTTCATTTATAGTTTCTTCCCTTGAACCATGCTGCTTTCCACACTTTTAAGTTACATGAAATCAGTATTTTCTCTAATCTTTATCCTGTTTATACCTGCCTTGCTTATTGTTCTTAAAATAAAATGTATTCACTATACAATGTACTTGTACCACTTCCAAAAAATTTTATTTTAAAGCATATTAAATTCTGAAAAGAAAGCTGGGATCTAAAAACTAAGCTTATGTTACTCTTAAGTTCATTAATGGATTTTACGGAAACACCTGAATTATCTCTTATTTGATTAGAAAAGTTAAGTTTCTCCTTCCCCTGCATCTAACAGAGGCTCTTAAGTGGTTAAAATACAGAGGTTAAAATATATGCAAATATTAACATAGGAAGTTAAAGCACAGCAGAACAATCTGCCAACAGGAGAAAAACAATTACAGCATGATTCAGTGAAGCCACTCATTCTTTTCTGGCCAAATAACCTGCTGGCCCATTGACCTACTTTTTTAGGTGCTTACAGCCTCCTCTCCTATTCTGTTTTGTTCCGCTTGACAAGTGCAAACATTAATAGTGACAAAGAGTCCCATGGAAGTCTAGGTTACAGAGACTGCAACATGAAACCTGTGTTTTTAAACTGCTTGGAGTCGAACAACTCTGCCAACTCTCACCCAGCTCCTAAGAGAGTTCTAATGAGGAAAATTTCAGACCTCATCTCTGCAGTATGTAGAGGTGCATTTTTTAAAAAATCACAACTAAACACCACAGGACTTAAGCACAGAACCATATCTGATAATGTCTAAAACAGAATCAAAAAAAAGGAAGTTTTTAAGGATATTTCAAAAAGGGATTTTAAGATGAGGAGGGAAGGAATATGTTTATGTCATAAATGAACATAAGCAAGCTTAAACCAGACCAAAAGGAAAGCTAATCACAGTGGAAAAGCTTTTGTAACCAAAACCACATAGATCTCTAACTCAGTAGAAATGACATGCATGTGAAAGCCAGCAGAAAGGTTAAGACGCCTACACGCCAGCATTGTCAGCCACAAGTGTTCAAAGGTCATGGGTCTGTCTCCACAGTTCATGGTGGTTTTTTAAATGCAATGAATTATGTGTATTTGTCTCTAGATACTATGTCTTTTGTACACATTCAGTGCATGTTTTCACACTTTTCTGCAACCAAGGCGGCTAGAAACCTACTATCTTTAAAAAAGCTGAGGTCCTCCAGCAAAAACCTTAGCTGCTGCCATGGATATACAAATTATTAATACACAGCATTGCTCAATCTCTCGCAAAATCACAAAAACTAGCAACACTGCAACTTCTCCACTCTGCTGACTTATCACTCACAGAGAGGCAGTAAGTAATTGGGTGCCAAGTTATTCCTTGGCCAAAGAAACAAGGTTCTGAGTAAGTCACAGGGTAAAAAGCCACAATCCAACCTAAGGTAATAGTGAAAAGTTCACACCATCTGATAAAACATGCCATGTTTTAGACTGAAAGAATTTCAGTAACCAGTCCAATGTTATCATCAATACTGGTATGCACATTGGCTATAGTAAATCTTAGAAACAAATTCAAAGATTGAACAAACTGTGAAATTACACTACAGTCTTCATCATGACAGATGTTTTGTCAGTACTGGACTGAAAAGTGGATGGGGCAATAGTCAATGTCTTGCCTGTACTTAATTTTGTATATAGTCAGCGACTGAAACCCTTACATCACCAGCACTTCACCATAACAGTAACATCGCTAAATATTTTTGAGGAAGAACCAGTATTGCCCTTACATTGTAAAAAATATTTTAATATAAATGTCTTGATCTTATAAGTAATACTTTAGTGACTTTGCAGATTACAGTCCTCAGAATTAATGCGAGGTAACACGTATTATTAAGACAAATAATTTCACCAAGGAAAGATCACAGGAAAAATATAGGAAACAACAGAGTTTTCTAACACTGCAGTTTCTGCAAACAGAAACAAATTAACTTCTTTAATACAACCTGATCTCTGTGCCATAATCCTATTTTGCCACAGGAACAAACTAGTTATTATATCACTGAGGATTAACTTTAGAGAAGATCTTGTTTAAAGAATGAAAATCACAGCACACCAGTCTGCGCTTCCACAGCACCTGATGCCCCAGCAGAGCTCTAACACTAGTTATGTACAGGGTAAGCAAGCCCTGGAGCAGAAAAATCACACTGTGAGCACACAACTTAGCCAGAACCTGACTCCCAATGTAAGCACAGCACCAAAAGCCCTATTCGTTATACAGATTCTGAGGATAACTATAAACTTTCTTGACACTCCTTTCCAGGAGCAAAGAAACCTTTGCTTCTGATAACTTGGGAGTTTTACTCTACTGGGACACCCCACCATAATGGGCAAGCAGAGATCCATTCATTATCTCATTCCCAGAATAGTGCATCACTATCACTCATGTTTTCCATTTTGCTCTTTACTTCATACATTTACCCCCAGCCCAACCATTTTCCTTTTTAGCTTTTTCTTTTTTTGGAGGTGAGGTAGAGGGGAAGAGAAGGGAAGAATTTATTTTGGTTTAGTTCCTCTCTAGTAACCATAGACTTTTGTAGAGAGCAAGAGATGTTTACACAGGTAAACATCTGTCTAAACATAACCTGCTCTCTAATCAGATATAGTTTGCCTAATAGAACAAGCTAGCAGTTTTCGAGATAGTTGCTCCTTTGCTTGCAATGGAAAGCAAATTAGGGTAAAATGACTGACTGATCCCTTCTCACTAATCACAGGCAATCTGTTAAAATACTATGTTTTTAAAACTGACATATGTCTCTCTCATTTTCTACCTCAAAATAAAAAAAAGGCAAAACAAACAAAAATATCAGAAGATAGGGTTGAAAAGAATTTCAAGAAATGCTGTCCAAACTTTGCAGCTGAAAAGGTTATTCTAGGAGCTGGGAATAGTCATATATTGCAGCCCATGTCAACAAACCAACTGTAATCTTGGTCTGTACTTGTGCAGAAGAGCTGACACATCCCAGAAATGTCCTTTTCTGTAGATAAATGCACTGTAACAGCAAGTGTACATCTTCACCTGCTTCACCAGAAAACAAGAGTAGGAGAGGGCTGCTTCTAGTGCAGACATCCACACAACTTGATCCCAGGTGGGCTTTTAATAGGAAAATTTGTGAGTGAGCGCGAGCAGCCTGCTCTGGCAGAGCAGCTTGCTTAGGTCCATTACCTTTACAAGGAATAGACAAGGACACATCTGTGTGCAACATAATGAAGAAAGGGCAGTAGGACAGATGACTGGTGGTGTGGGTTGCCATTATCAGAATAACTCATCCGGTCTCAAGTCTGTTCCTGAGGGACTTTTGGGAAAGAGGGTAAGTCCAAGCAGTCTACAGGAGAGATGAACTGCCTGGCAGGAGGCCTGTTGTGGTCAGCGTCATCACAGATTTAGTCAAGTTATAACAGCACTTGAAAGAGTGCATACTATTTGCCCACAGACCTATTTGTACATAGTCCAAACAAACAGCAGGAGTTGGAAGAGCCTACAGATCTCCATGAGTGGGAGACAACACAGCCACCACGGAGCTAAAAAGAGGTTATATTCTTAGAAATGGTTTGTCACACAGGTTTGTCTGCTCCCTGCAAAGGTAACAGACCTAAGCAAGTTGCTCTGACAAATCTGGTTAAAAGTCACTGTAAATAATATCTTCATAGAAACACGGATGATGAGGATTAGAGGAAAAAGCAATTCTCTCCTGCATTCCTCATGTATTAGACTGTCCCGCCATCCGGAGAGAACTTTTGCTCTGCAACTTGAGACTGAATGCAGTTTGCAATTTCCACCTCTCTAGCTCATGGTTAGAGGAAACACCCCTGTCCACCACTCCTCTGTTCCAGATCATTTGGGCTGATCTCTGCTTGACCAGCTGTTCTGCTAACACCCTTCCACTTTTCTCTGGAGTCTGCATCTCCTTCCCCTTCCTCACCATAGACATGGGCCCACAGCTCCCTGCCTGATAGGGTGCAGCTCTAATCTTAGTTCAGACTGCAGTGAAGATACGTGCAAGAAAGCTGTAAGAAGCCCCTGACTCTTTGCCTGGGCTACGCTGGAGCCTGGCCCATGCCGTGGCCCTGCACCCCACTGATCTGGCCTCTGACTCGCTGATTTCACTTCTTGGCTCATCCTCAGAGCTGTCTCCTTTACCAGGAACTTGCTGGCGATCTGGGCCCTTGCCAGAGCCTGGGTGCCCTCCCCTGGAAGCAGCCTGCCCCTCCAGCTCCCTGGCAGTGACCAGGAAAGTGCTCAGCAGGTTGCCAGGCTTCTAACAAGCTTGACAGTGGAGTGTTGAAGCGCTTACCAGGCTTTTCTTCCCCTCCATTCCCTTCCAGGCTGCTTGTATTAGATCTTTGCCTTCTAGGATCCAAATTAACCAAATTAACTACATCTGGAGACACCTGAGGTATTGTTTATGCAGTCCCTTCAAATTATTAACAAAGATTATTAAAAGAAAGTAATTATAATACTGATTTTCAGAGTTTGTCAGTGAACACTGTGTTTCAGAAAACTGCAAAGGATAATCAACAGAGAGTACAAACCTAACTAAGTTTATAAGATAAATTTGAAAGGCAGTGTTTAATGATCTAGCCATCAGAAACAATTGTTATTATTCCATATTCTCATTTAAAATATTTTCTCATCCTTTGTATTCACAGTTCCTTACTGGAAATCGTTTTTCTTCAGCAACAAAGCCATAAGTGTAGCAGAAATGCTTGCTTGTAAATCCTGTGCAACTAGTCTGTACAAGAGAAAGACTGTGGCTACATGTTACGATTCCATTTGCACCCGCTTTTATTTATAAGGCTCCACCCTGCTTCTTGCCACCCTTCCGTGGCTTTTACTGGAGGAGCGCACCCTTTCAGCTCTGGCCACACACTGAAGTAGATTTGTGAAATGATATGTATAAAAGAATCCACGTATCACACAGTTTTAAATACAATCTTTATTATCTTGTCCTTATTAAGAAGTGTGGCTTCATGTACCTTTGAAAATTGGCACAGCTGAGGAACAGTACCCCTCTACAAAGAGAAGCAGGAACCTCTTAAATACATCTCCCACTGCTGGATTTTTAACAGGGAACCATGGGTTAGACTTAAGAGTATGCATTGTGTTTGTACATGTAAAATACAAATTAGCTCATAATCACGCCTGGCTGAAAAATACACTTACTGCCTCCCTAAATGGTGCTTAACAAAAAACCCCAGTACTTCACAACATGAGTTTTAATTAAGAGAAGCTAACGTGTTAGGGTTACAATTCAAAACGGAAAATCTTCATGTCTCTGTAAATCTCCATTTCCTTTAACGGGATTCTGGGCAGAAACAACCTGCAGCCAGCCAGCTCAAGAACAGATCCTAAATTAACACTCACTGCGCTGTGGAAAAAGTGCTATAGATGGTGTAAAATCTGGAGATTCTGCTACCCTGTCTCACAGGAGGCATCTAAACTTGGTATATTTTACAATGAACAAAAAATCCCAGCTTCCTCCTTCCGTCCTCTTAAATAGAACTGAGAAGGTAGGGAATTGACAGGGTTTTTTCAGAAGTTCAAAAGGGGAAAGAATACCACACAGACATTCTCAAAAGTTTAAATTCCCACTGAATATTACTAATTATCCCAGAAAATTATCTGCTACACACAAAACAATGTTTTTCTACAGAATCAAGTTACCAGGGGAAAAAAAAAAATTTCTTCACTTGGTGATTTCTCAATATTAACAGAAATTTAACGAAAAATCTTTAAAATATGGTAGCAAGATATCTACCCTGGAGCTAACAACACTTTGAAATTATTAATCCAATTACAAATGTGCATATTTATTAAACAGAGCATTAGCAATTTTAAATGTTTTGTATCAGATACAGATGTTAGTTTAAACAACAATTTGTCTAAAATGGTTTGTCACATTTTCCTCAGAGCATAAATAATACCAAGAATATAAATAAATCTAACCAAAGAGGAAAAATTAAACACTTTATTCCTACACTGAAAAATATACATGAAAAATCACTGAGAAATGAGACAGATCAAAGAGTTAAACATTGTTTTTCCTCTACCCCAATAACAAGAGGGAAGAATGTCTAGATATAGAAAGTAAATTAATTTTTGAAAACTGTCCTGGAGAAAATTCATTACCAAATTCAACAGATGTAATCATTACACATTCAAAGCAAGATAACGTCAAGTAAATTCTTCTTCTGCTCGGTGCTGATATACACTCATGTTTAAATTTAGAAAATAATACTTTACAATTATTATTACTGTGACAAAACCAAACACTCAACTATTCACTACAATTAATCTTGCAGAAAAACATGAACCTACATGTTAGGTGACTGCCAGACTTCTAGAATGCCTGTGTGTGTTGCGAGGTGGGAAAGGTAGCTAAAAAGCAGGTTTTGAAATCTTTCCAAAATTCTATCCTAGACCAGAAAACTCTACCCAATGAAGATTTATTAGCTTTTATACCCAAATGAACACTTGTACGTTTTACGTATCTCAGTATTGCATTCTAAAGTCTTCACAAATCCAAGAAGTCAACAGGTAACTTCTTACAGACCCTCTTGGCTAAGTTATGCAAGTTATTTCTGCACCCAATGCCTTTACAGTCTATTTAGGAAAAAATTTAAGGATATAGCTATGAGTCTTAAATCAGTTTTGCTTAATTTATAATCTACCTTACCCTTTAAGGGACAACCAACTATTTCATATCAACAACTTATTCCTTTAAGATACCATTATCTAGCACATCCAGACATCAAGAAACATCTTACTGCTTCTCAGTTATCCACCCATTAAAAAGGGGTGGAAGGGGCAGAGGGAAAGCAGCATGCCATGCCAGACAACTCAATGAAATGAACTCAAGTTCTGGTTTTTGGGGGTTTGTTTGTTTGTTTTTTAACAGGAGACAGAGACTTATTCCTAACTTACGGATAGGGTACTCACGTAGGATGTGGGAGAAACAGGCTAAGTACTTCCTCTGAATCAGTCCACAGGTGAAGAATTACCACACGTAAGATAGCAAGACCAATATATAAATAGACCATGCAGTTAAGTACATGGCTACAGGTACTAACAGTTATATTTGTAAGCACTTTTACCAAACTCCTTGGTCAAGCTGAAACTTTTCATAATGTTAGCCTTTGATCATTACTTTGACCGCTCATTTCCACATCCATATTAAATTCCCTCTCTTCTGCTAGCATTAGTATCTGTGATCACACAGGTGATCAAACTGGTCCAGCCTAAAACTAACCCAAATATTGTTTCATTCAGCTAAATCAACTAAATTTGTTTCGCCATATGGCTGTTCAAAAGCTATGTTGGTACAGGGGAAGGGGAAGCAGCAAATCACCAGGTTAGACATCTTTTGGCACCAATGCCATTTCATGCTGACCTACACCATGTGTTAAATTACAACCAGAGAAGAAAATTAGGAAAAATTAGTTTCAAATTTGTGCTCAAAGAAATGAGCATTGTAGCTACTACTTGAGAAGTCTGCTTCATATTTAAATGAAATATCTGTACTCTCCCATGCACTGCTGCATTTATGTAGCAACCCGTGACAAATGAAGTTTCTGGACAGGAATTGTTTATACAATATTTGTTTATATACACTGATCCAGACTCATGGATCAGCTCCTGGATATGAAAACAAATCCAGAACTCAGCCTTAGAGTCAGTGGGAAACTCAAGCAAAATGTAAAACACAGGAGTATATATACCTGACATGTTGCTAAGTAATTATCAACCTATCTATCAAATAACATGTTAATCAGCATGAACTGTGACTATTTTAAGATGATCCTCAGTACAGATACTTATACAAGGGTATTCACCTAAATGAATAATATGAAACTAAGAAAATTTAATGAAAGAATGATTTATACATATATATACATATACAGCAACTATTTGTAACTCTTGGAATTGTATAAGTGTACCAAATGGACATATATAAAAAAAGATTAGGACAGTTGCTAACAGCAACACCCAAGAACAAGTGACAGGTGTTTCAGAAAGCTAATATTTAATCTGAAACATAATTATCCATCTCATGCAGAAATGCAAACATGTAAATAAAACACTTTAAAAATATTTAGTGATGGGCATAATTTTTTTTCCAAGTTGATTGCACAATCCTTGATTTGTGCAGCTGTGGAAGTGTTTCTGATGCTTAGATTTCCCAGCATGGGTGACTCATGCACAGCTAAATTATTCTGTAAAGCTTTTGTGAAGAGTGAACTGTTTGACTGTCTGAAGAATGGAGTAGGAAGTGCACTTCACTGGAAATTGTCTTCAAAAAGAAAGAAGTGAGACTTCACATTCACGTTTCCACAAAATGAGAGAGTATGAACATTTTAAGTTCCAACACTGAAGCTCAGTCCAAGTCAAAAATTATGAAACAAGCAGCTCCTCCTCCCTGCCTCCCCCCACCCCTTTCCCCTAGAAGTTCTGTGCATCATCCTGGAGACCAGAAAATGATACCAAAGAAAAAAAACAATGAGGCAGTAGAAAAACAGAACAAAACAAAATAAGGGAAACGCTAGGGGATGCTAACTTCTGTGTATTCAAAGAAGATGTGGCAAAACACACTTCTGTATTAGCATGCTTACTGTTATGTTCATAAGATTAACAAGATTAACATAAGATTAACAAAAGTAAAGACTTACTTTTCTAAAATTACTGTGTCTGCCAGTGGATCCTTCAGTTTTTCCCCCAATACAACTACCTGCTACAGAAAGAACAAGTTTATACACTAAATAAAAACTGAATACTATAGTTACAGAATTCCAAACCCCTGCATTGCACTACTCCTTAATTTAATTAAACAAAACACTTGAGTTACTCTTCTGTCAGAACTTTCAATATAACAATCCAGGCTTAACTGGAATTACAGTGATTACAAAACCTGAGATACAGGACAAGTCCTTCATATTACATAGGCAAGAACTGCCTTAACAGGAAAGGGAAAAAACGAAACAAAATAAAAAAGTTTTGCAATTGGTGCAGAAAGGAAATGTCTTGCAATGTTGTCTTGGCTAAAGAATGGACAAAACCAAGGCAGAAAGACTTTACTTTTCTTGTCCCTGGGAACTCTTGGCAAAACACTTTGTAACCACTTTGGGGATAGATGTTAGGTATGCTTTCGCCACCCTGCTATAAGCAAGAATTCAAAAGGAAATGGAACATCAGCTAACATTTAGCCAATAACTGGACTTGCTCAGGCAGGAAAGATGGTGCATTATTTTAACAAGGGATAGTACTGCATGAACTAAGCAGAAACAGCAATGCAGCAATAGAAAAAAGCATATAAAGTCAACTCTAAATTTAATGTAATTTTCCTGTAATCATTCTGCATAGATATTCTTTATATATGGAAATAAAAAAAGAACGTCTTTACCTAAGTATTCAAATATTAGAGCACAGAACACGACTGAATTTCTCAATGTTCAGTAAGCACTGTTCAAAGGAAAATTATAGTTTGAAGTAGCACTATAACATTTAACCAACTGGTTTTTAGCATTCTGTGTTTCCAAAACATTATCAATTTACATAGATCTAAAATTTGCTCAAATTCTATCTTAATTCTCCTGAGCAGCAGCAGCATGCACTCCTCCTCTGTGGCTTGCTACTGACATGAGCAGAAACTTTCAGAGCTTGTGCTGACTCAGCAAGTCCAGAAAACCTACTGAATTCACCTTCTCAGGGTCACCAGAGAAGCAGCGAAAGCAGACCAAAAAATTCCTTGTTCCCATAGGTCAGTATGATCTTCCAAATGTTGGGCCCAGTCAATTTAATTGTAAATTAAGTTGATTAATTATAATGACAATATTACTCTTCAAGCATTGGGAATTTTTTAAATGAAGGCTTTCTGGACCTTGCAGACTAATTCAAGACTCACAGCAAAAATTCTGTCAATTATCTCCCATTCCCCCAGCTCTTTCAAAAATATTTTAAGATCACGATATTGACTGAAAGACATAAAACATACTACAACTGACAATTTCTAAGCCAAGCCTTTTTAAGCTTTGCTGCTACCATATTTGAGATAAGAATTTTCAAGATTAGGTTATGAGGAAAAAAAGAGGTCACAAATTCAGCTCCTTTTTGTATTTTTGGAAATTCAGATTCTGTCCTGATACTTCCATATCAACTTTAAAACGTTTCAAATGAGACCTCAAAGTTCTTTATGTGAAAGTTCCTTTTACCATCTACAATACTTAACATAAAATCATATCAATTACTTGGGACCATACTCACTACATTTACACGACCGTAAACTCTTTTCCTTAGTTTTTTTCTTTTTCTGTTTTACCACTTCTCAAGCTTCTCTTTCACGGAATGATCAGACCACACTATCTACCAAAACATGTCTCAGTATGCTTACTTCTTGCCTCTCAAAGCCTTCTCTGCACTCTCAAGTTCTCAACACCTCCCAAATTAGTACCACCTTATTTCATTTGCAAACATTTAGAACCTTCCCTTCCAGGTCATTACTGAAGACACTAAAATTAGCACTGCTTAAAAGACTGCCATCTGAACTAGCAAGTAGGACCTAGTTAAAAATCAAGTTGCATTAGATGTATTTTACAATTAATATTTTAAATCAAACCCCTTATATGCTCTTTTCCCACTTTATTAACAGAACGTGACTTAGATCATCCAGCACTTAAATCCTGAAAAGTAATATTAAGAAAGTATTTATAAAGGCATTATAGCTATTCCCATTTTCAATTAATATATCCGTTATCAAAAAGGAAAACTATAATCAGGTTTTATTTTCAGTGGCAATTCTCTTCTGCTCAGAACACTGTGAATATGGCTTTGATGACTTAGGATCTTGCTAGTAGCCTATTTAACACTTGTACTGAGGAAGGGGATTCCAAAAGCTATCAACAGTCACAGGAAATCCTGAAACTAATATAAATTATATGTTGAGGCCACATGCTAATGAAAACAGCTGTACTGTATTTAAGCATACATTAAATCTTGAAACAGTTTAGTTATGCCTAACTATTAACAAATATGCAAATAGAGTGAGAATGAAATATACACTTCAACAAAACAGTGCAATATTTGTAAGACAAGATTACTTAAATAATGAGGACTCTTCATAACTTGCTGGTTTACAGTTCTCATGTTTTGACTCTCAACATTTTTCTTCATTTTAAATTGAGGCTTGTACCTGCCTCCATGAGGACTCCTCCCAAAGCTGCTATATGAAGTAGCTAAGTACTAAATTTTGATTTTTACTTAATGCATTCACTTTTTGCTAGCTAAAGTGCTACGTACACATGTGGCAGTAATAATCGCTCTTTTAGAAAGGATTATACAAATTGAATGGAGAGATGCTTAAGCCTAGGAGAATAAAATATACTAACTTTCATAATGTGTTTATGCTAGTTACAACATGAGGGAATAGACTGAATAAAAACAATTTAAATAACACTGCAAATAACTTAGTTTGAAAAAAATCACTGGCTTTAATTAAAAAAAAAAAAGTTCTCCAAAATGCTGCTGATACTTGTGCTACTACAACCTTAGATTTTTTTTCAATGATTATATTAAAAGGCTGTTGTTTTAAATGTCCCTATCAATAGAAATCTTACTTGAATCTTGGAAATTTTCTGGAAAAAATGTGGAAAGTTAAAGCCTAGACTCTGCAAAGATCTAATAAACAAGAAATATAACTGAGTTTAGTCCTAATCATTGGCTTAGATGTGTGGGATGTTACACACTATTAGGAAGTGCGCAAAATTCTTGGGAATCTCTGAACTCAAAATTATGCGGGGCAGATGGGGAGAACCCCTACAACTGTTGCTTCAAGATAAAATGAGTTAACATTGGCAACTAAATATTACTTAAATTTTCAAAACCTTAACAACTGCCATCTACAACCTCAAATTGAGGATTTCGGTCTGGGGGGGCAAAAAAATAAATATCTTTCTTGATTCATGACAGCTTATTCACAGAAAGATCATAAGAACTGCAAACACCTGTGAAAACCATCTCTTTATCACTTTTTGTCTTGCTCCTACTTAATGACTACAATAAAACACTGGGCTTGGTTTTTTTCAATGCAAAACACGTGGGGTGGGAAGTATACAAATTTTAGAATTCTATATAATAATTATGAAATGAAAGAAATCAGAAGATTCCTATTTTTAACAATTTAAGAATATAAGCAGGGAATAAAAACAGACTAAACAATCAAAATTTCAGAAGGCAGCTATGATTTAGCCATTTGATTTACTGCGACTTGTAGTATTTATCTGTTTCCTTGACAGTTTGTATTAACAAAAGTTGCAAAGAACATTCATTGGCACTTTGAAAGTTGTAAATATTAGCACCGATCTTACGTCTCTCTTCTACAAATCCAGTTATATCACAGATGTTCATTGCCCTCATCTACTGAGCTATAACCAAAGTGAACAATTTTGGCTATGTCTCCATTAGCAAGCAATCTGGAGCAGCAGAAATGGATCAGTAGATCAAAGCAGCTGGTGCTGACACTCCTACGCTAGCTGTTCAAGAGGGTTTTTTTGGATTAGATTTCACCTGGCCTCCAGAAGCAAACATCACCATCACATAGGCCATTCAAAGTTTTCCAGGGATTTAATAATTGATTCAAACCTGTATGTCCCCAATAGAGACAGAAGAGAACTTTGCACCTGCAGCACAACTTAAAAATTAGTTTTCTGGGAAAGGAATGTGGTTTGAACACCCTGAGCAAGTATGTGGTAAGGGGAGATAACTGACAGATTTTCTCCAAAACAATATTAATGATCCAAATCAAAATGGTAATGCATACACTGGAATTGTATCCTACCTTTCCAAACCAGACTAACCAAAGCAGGTGTCATCTCACTAAACAGAATACTTGAGGGCACTGAAAGGCTCTAGAAAAGTTCTGTAAGCTTTTACTCTTAACTCCTCACCACAATTTAAAAAAAAAGAACATAGTACATGGCAATCTACTCGCTATCACAAAAAAGAATTTACTCCCCTATTCCAGAATTCAGCAGAAGACAAAACTGGATATCCCTATCACTTAGACTTCATTTCTCTTTGCTTCGTTTCTTCACTCCATCTTTTATGTCCTTGTTTTTTCCTTTAAATATTTTACTTCTTTTCTTGTTTCCCCCTTATTTCTTTCATATTTCTCTCTTATTTATTTATTTATTTCCTCCTATTACCTGTGCTATTAAATACACCAAGAGAAAACTGAAGATTCTGGCATCTCTGAACTTTCAGACAGAGATGTCAGTGTTTTTTTTTTTATTTGGAAATTCAGATAGTGTAGACTGAAGCAGGCAAGTGAGCACTACCACTGTGATTTAACTTGCCCTAACTCAAACAAAATTTAAAAAGGCTAAAGATGAACATGTGTTTGCTTCAATCATTCAAACTGATCTCTAAATCCAATGCTAAGCAACTACGTGAATTGAGAAAAAGCAGATTAATGACACAGGAATATTAGTCCACTTAACACTGAAATAAGCCTGGTTCTAAACATCATCTCAGAGAACAGCCACAGGAAGACCATGACAGAAATGCGAAGGGAAACTAATCAAGCAACTTATGTTATGGAATACCTTCATTACAGAAACACTAGATAAAAATACATTTGGCATATACACAGCTTTTTACCTTAGGAGTAAAGCCAGGAATATATTGCTTAATCTTTGGCTTTTTTTTTTTTCCTTTCTGAGTTATGTCATTTGTTTATATAATAATTTAATCTTCTAGATTTTAGGTTAAATGCCAGAGTTTCTCTTAGCGTTCTAAGTTATAAACAGGATTTTGTCACACACGAGTAACTCATTAGTTGCTTAGAATAATCAAAATATTCAGAGACTCACCTAGTTTCACTGACATTTAATATATAGCATCCAAGCAATTTTCCAGAGGAGTTTTGCAAATAAAAGAATGGGCTTCACTCTGCATTTGCTAAAATTTAGATGAAAAGAAAATGAGATCTCTTTAAAGCAATTCCTAAAGAAAAAATGTCTTGTAAGAAAAAAAAAAACAAAAACAAACCGCAAAACAACACTATACAAACTTTCACATGTACATAAATTGAAAATATTAAGTATGACAGTCCTTTTCATTTCAGAAGCGTCCTTTTGTGTGGACCTGGGCTTCAAAGCAAAACCCAGAGTTTGTAAGTAATTCTGGTTTTAACAACAAAAAATCAGTTAGCAGCAATTTTCATCAACATTAAATACAACTTATTCCATTGATTTTTTTAAACCCTATTAAGCAATTACTGAATTTTAATATTAATTCAATACTACATTTTTAATCCATAAAAATCTAAGAAGCAATAAATCATTCCACTTACTCCTATACTGAACACAAATTCTGTCTTCCTGTAACTCAGGAACACCAGACACTCTCAGGTCACTTCAACACAAAAACCCCAAATATTTGAAAAGAAAGTTCAGTGCAGTCCTACCATAAGCAAAGGGAAGGGTGGAAACATTAAGATCATCCTCCACACTATACATTCTAGTTTCAGCAAAAGAAAGTGGAACTAGAAGTCCCCAGCCTGTCTTGTAAGTCTGACTCCACTGGTTTCATAATTTGAACCTTTAGACAAACAAGGTGGTGATTTCTCCCACATAGCATGTCTCCCTCCTCTCTGCCTGGCCTAGGGTATACCTTTGCTTTGGTCAGCAACTCCACTACTTTATTTCATTAACTCAAGTCAACTCCTCTGATCCAAATGTGAAACCTAAGATCTCTTAGCTTGCTCAGAAACAATCTCTTTTTTCCCTTAAATCTCAGTTAGGAACCAAGAGACCACTTCAGATCATTAGCTCTCTATACCCTATTAAACAAATTTTGATTTAATGAGTTGCAATTTTTTTTTCACTGTGATAGGCAGAGCAGCCCCAATAATTACGACCAAGATAACTAACTGCCCTATGATACTACATTTCCCATTCCTTGTGGATGGGCTCTGATTGTGCTGCTGCTACTCCTTATCGATTGCACTTCTACAGCAGGTGTATAAGAACAAATTCGAATAAGAGTGGTTTGTTTTCACTGTTCTCCTGAGTAAATGTGTTTTTGCACAAGTACTGACATGGGCACATTTCCAGAGAGGACAGAGGCGCTACTGCAAGCACTCACACATGCACACAAGTCAATGAGAAAGAGTACAACAACTTCCAAATCTCTCTTCTATTTCTACAAATCAGTGTCAAAAGTATTTTCTCTCTAGTTATTTGCTTTTCATGCTTCTATGAAAAACATTACGGAAAAATATTTATAAAAAGATGTTTTTATATAAGTAAATACAAAAGTTCTGTAACTTAAGAACAGTTTTAAACTGAGGATTTTCAGCACAAGTTAAAAAAAACGCTTTGAGGAAGAAACACAAGTAAAAGGACTAATGAGAATGTAAAGGTAAAGGAAAACAGCCCATGGAGAGACAAGCACTAAATAAAGCTGAAGTACGCCCTGGAAAACACAAGTTCCTAATAAAACAGAGCAGGACGCTATGGTCTAAAAAGGTTAATTGAAAAGCAACACCAAAGATGCTCAGCATTCATAAGCTTTCAGGATGCTCCAAAAGAAATCTTTTGTAACTTTTAACCACACACAGTATGCATTGTTCAAAACAATCTATTTTATTATGATCAGTTCTGAACACAAGAGCAGCAATAAAGAAGAAAAATCAAACAATGTAAAAAAATTGCATCAAAAATGCACAACAGTTATGGAAACAGACTACTAAAGCAGCATTTGAAGGACAGAATCAACAGTAGATGGGGGATGAGATTAAGAAAAAGCACAAGCAGTGCAAAAGAAAGTCTCCTTATTCAGTGTTTGTACCTGACGTTACAATGGAGTGAAGGAGGTTAGGCCTCCACAGTCCAACTAGAACATACTCAGTAGCTCTGTCTGGTTATGACTAAAAGGATTTGGAATATATCTACCTCATCTGATTTGGACAGATGAAATGGATTTAGGCAAATCATTGAACTGGTACAAACCATATTTTCAGAAATCTATCATGCCACCTAATGTAAGAGTTTGGGATGGCACAAAAGAAAAATAGCCTGATACCGCTGCGTAACAGTTTAAGTTTTCTCCTAAACCTTGTGTGCTTGCTCTAACATATGCAGGTGCTTTATCTTTCCAGTGGTAAGATTTTCATTGCATTTTGAATCAAGAAAACAGTATGTTCCTCCCCCTCATCTCACTCTCAGACACAGGCTGACTTTTGGTAAAGTTTTAGCTATAGCTTAGATATATAACTCAAAGAAGTACTGCTCAATGATTTAAGTCTTGCTAAATTATAAGCAAATAAAACCAGGGTCTTAGAATAGGAAGTGTCAAGCATCATTAATTACAAGCACTGCTATCTGTAACTCCATTCATGCCCAAACTTCATGCACGACCAAACATCTCCAATGCACGATAAGCCATTAGGAATATAGGAAGGCTTTCTACCAGCAAGACAAAATAATCCAGTTTTAGCAGGATTGGACAATGCCTGATCTACCTAAATAGATTAGTTTCTTGGGGTTTNTCTTGTAAGTCTGACTCCACTGGTTTCATAATTTGAACCTTTAGACAAACAAGGTGGTGATTTCTCCCACATAGCATGTCTCCCTCCTCTCTGCCTGGCCTAGGGTATACCTTTGCTTTGGTCAGCAACTCCACTACTTTATTTCATTAACTCAAGTCAACTCCTCTGATCCAAATGTGAAACCTAAGATCTCTTAGCTTGCTCAGAAACAATCTCTTTTTTCCCTTAAATCTCAGTTAGGAACCAAGAGACCACTTCAGATCATTAGCTCTCTATACCCTATTAAACAAATTTTGATTTAATGAGTTGCAATTTTTTTTTCACTGTGATAGGCAGAGCAGCCCCAATAATTACGACCAAGATAACTAACTGCCCTATGATACTACATTTCCCATTCCTTGTGGATGGGCTCTGATTGTGCTGCTGCTACTCCTTATCGATTGCACTTCTACAGCAGGTGTATAAGAACAAATTCGAATAAGAGTGGTTTGTTTTCACTGTTCTCCTGAGTAAATGTGTTTTTGCACAAGTACTGACATGGGCACATTTCCAGAGAGGACAGAGGCGCTACTGCAAGCACTCACACATGCACACAAGTCAATGAGAAAGAGTACAACAACTTCCAAATCTCTCTTCTATTTCTACAAATCAGTGTCAAAAGTATTTTCTCTCTAGTTATTTGCTTTTCATGCTTCTATGAAAAACATTACGGAAAAATATTTATAAAAAGATGTTTTTATATAAGTAAATACAAAAGTTCTGTAACTTAAGAACAGTTTTAAACTGAGGATTTTCAGCACAAGTTAAAAAAAACGCTTTGAGGAAGAAACACAAGTAAAAGGACTAATGAGAATGTAAAGGTAAAGGAAAACAGCCCATGGAGAGACAAGCACTAAATAAAGCTGAAGTACGCCCTGGAAAACACAAGTTCCTAATAAAACAGAGCAGGACGCTATGGTCTAAAAAGGTTAATTGAAAAGCAACACCAAAGATGCTCAGCATTCATAAGCTTTCAGGATGCTCCAAAAGAAATCTTTTGTAACTTTTAACCACACACAGTATGCATTGTTCAAAACAATCTATTTTATTGTGATCAGTTCTGAACACAAGAGCAGCAATAAAGAAGAAAAATCAAACAATGTAAAAAAATTGCATCAAAAATGCACAACAGTTATGGAAACAGACTACTAAAGCAGCATTTGAAGGACAGAATCAACAGTAGATGGAGGATGAGATTAAGAAAAAGCACAAGCAGTGCAAAAGAAAGTCTCCTTATTCAGTGTTTGTACCTGACGTTACAATGGAGTGAAGGAGGTTAGGCCTCCACAGTCCAACTAGAACATACTCAGTAGCTCTGTCTGGTTATGACTAAAAGGATTTGGAATATATCTACCTCATCTGATTTGGACAGATGAAATGGATTTAGGCAAATCATTGAACTGGTACAAACCATATTTTCAGAAATCTATCATGCCACCTAATGTAAGAGTTTGGGATGGCACAAAAGAAAAATAGCCTGATACCGCTGCGTAACAGTTTAAGTTTTCTCCTAAACCTTGTGTGCTTGCTCTAACATATGCAGGTGCTTTATCTTTCCAGTGGTAAGATTTTCATTGCATTTTGAATCAAGAAAACAGTATGTTCCTCCCCCTCATCTCACTCTCAGACACAGGCTGACTTTTGGTAAAGTTTTAGCTATAGCTTAGATATATAACTCAAAGAAGTACTGCTCAATGATTTAAGTCTTGCTAAATTATAAGCAAATAAAACCAGGGTCTTAGAATAGGAAGTGTCAAGCATCATTAATTACAAGCACTGCTATCTGTAACTCCATTCATGCCCAAACTTCATGCACGACCAAACATCTCCAATGCACGATAAGCCATTAGGAATATAGGAAGGCTTTCTACCAGCAAGACAAAATAATCCAGTTTTAGCAGGATTGGACAATGCCTGATCTACCTAAATAGATTAGTTTCTTGGGGTTTTTTGACCCAGTCAAAAAAAAATGGAACATCTGAAAAAGTTTAACAATAATATCTACTTACAAAGAAAAAGCATATAAACACATACATGAAGGCTACAGGGGGCCATGGCCATGATCCTCATGATATATCGAATCAAAACCTCTTTGTCACTCCTAAGACGAACCTTAAACAAACTACCCTGTCTTTGTGGTACAAATCAGTACCTTACTGCAAGATAAGACAAATCTTGCAAAGATGAAAATCTGTACCTCCTGGCCCATCTTCAGCTGGATAGTAGATAGTGTCCAATCAAGGAAGTGGGGAGATGCAACCCTTTCACAAATAAGATGACATGTGAACAGAGATATTGCTACTTGAATCTATTATTCTTTTGCTTTCTATATATTCTTACATTAATGGGGTATTAAGCCCATCTCCACTTTAACACGAGTACCTGCGGAAAAAAAACGCACCCAAAAAAGCTGTGAGCACAGCAATACATATGCTCATTCACTGCAACGCATCCCTGGGAGAGATATTAATTCAGTCTCCACAAACCACAGGGCCACATTAGCACACTTCATTGCTGGGGACAGTGCCATCATGAGATTTTGGGTTTTTTACCTTTTAGTTTCCCAGGCAGCTCAGGTACAGCTAGTTCAATTGTTTCATTCCATGCTCCACTGGACAGGATGAAAGCTTATTAAAAGCTTATTTGAACTTTACTCTTGCCCCCACACAACATTAATTTCAATCTCAAACTGAAGTGGAATGTCTACCTTGCCTGAGGTTGAGAAAAAGATGCTTCTGTTTAAAGCATTACTGTTCTAGCAGGAATAAAATCTACATACTTACTTAAATTACCTAGAAATGCATTGTGCCTTGTAGAGTGGGTGGATAGCATTAGTAGTCCAAATGTGATGTCATCTGAGCAAAAGTCTTCTTTGGCACAGTCTTCTGAAAAACAACAACAACAAAAAAACCCACAGTTCTATAAAGATGAATCCATTCAAAACAACTTTTAGAGGCGAGCCTTTGATTGCTGCTCTCTGTTTTCTCTCCTGCCGTTTCAGTCACTTTATTTCCATCCCTAAACTATCCACAATTTCACTTTCCAATTCCTCTATTCAACATAATGCAATAAATACACGTGAAGGAGAACTTCAAAATTGCATAGCACCTTTTCTATAGCTCTGGCACTGCCCGAAATCTAAATCTGCAAGACAAATGCAACAGCCTAATGGTAACATTGAAGTTACAGTTCTAACACTGCCTACAAAACATTAATATTACAATTATTATATTACAATTGTTTTGGGGTATATTATGACCTTGCAGAACATCAATAATACACCAGGCAAATTTCCGGGAAGAAAACACATCAATACCATCTTAGCTGTGTGTGTGTATTATGGTTCAAACAGAACATGTGTTCTACCTCAGAACACAGTTTAAAACTTTCAGAGAACATGGCACACAACAGCCTAAGAAAGACTCAAACATCTTCCCCTCACTAATGAAAAACTTAATTTCAGTAAGCTGTACTGAGCAGAAGCTAACTGTACAATAGATATTTCTATACACAAACACTCTACTTATTCCACAAATAGCTCCCCATCTACTACAGATCACAAATTCTGTATTCCTACATAGAGTGCTGTGTTTTAAATACACATACACCAATTTGGTAATATAACTTACTGCTGACAATCCTGCTGGGAAAGCTACTGCTAGTTATCACTATTGATACTTTCTATTCAGCACTCCCATGTGGCAAAGTATATCCTTTAAGGTATACATAAATCTATCTCCTTCCATCGTATACAAGGATAGGCAGATTTCCTTTGACATAAGATAACAAAAAAAAGGAACTTCAAAACTCCTGTTCTTTACCACTTTGTTTCCCAGTACATACAACATAGAAAGAAGAAGCTGTCAAGCTGGGGAAGAAGAATGCCAATGTTTGAAGAAGGTCTACTGGACAAGCCTAATGGGATAAGACAGATAGACCAGTATCATCTACTTACTTGCTTTTCTATATAGTAAAATGAAATATTCTAATGTTAGAAATCAACGTTTTGAATCAAATACCAGTGTATAGATAAGAAATGGCAAGCGATACTTTATGGGGCAGGAAAAGTGTCTAGGTGCCATTTTAAAAAACAATCTATACAAGTTGATGAGAGATTATTTTTCATTTCTTATGCCAGCAATACAAAGATTAACATAACTTAATATAAATCAACCATAAATTTAATTGTCCATATAAAGGTAGTATCAGTTTAACTAAAATAATTTTGAAAAGCAATTTCAGTTATTTTAATGACAAAAAGTTTGTCATCCTTTTGACTTAGATAAAGTGGTAGTGCCTCAATTACCTTTGATATTAGAGGCTTCTATAGCCCCATCTCAATGGCACTGAAACTCATTAAAAGTCCTCCATCTTATACAAAAACTGGGTGTAATATGAGGTAGTGACAGAGCAACATGAATGCCCAAGACTGAATTTTCAGGCACAGTTGCCTGTTGTTTTGCCACTCACTTTAAAAGCAAGTTAAATTAACAGCTACATTTCTTAAGGGGTTAAAAAAAAAATTAGTACTAGAATTTGTGTCCTGACTTTCCTGCCAAACCGATCAAACCAGCACATTCTCAAATCCTTTTCCTGTCTCATCTTTTTTTTTTTCCTTCATAAAAGCCAAACCCATCAACATAATTTATAAGTTTCTACCTATCTTTTTCCTGCCCCATTTCCTACTACCTTCTAGTCACTCTTCATCTTGATTCAGACTACTCTTCTGATTTTATTATGCTTTCCAGATCCTGCAAAATAACACATTTTCCCTGTTTTCCTTCAAATCCCTATACTATTTGGACTTGCTTTATGCTGTCTTTTGCTTCTATGTTCTCATCTTCCTCCTTGCTGATCTACCTTATTCTGGTCTTAGAAACGACAACTTGTTTAATTCACTCACTATGACTCACATTCATTTGAATCCTTGTCCCCCTTTCTGAGGTCATTCTCCTCATTTTCTATGTCAGTGAAATTCAGATCACAAGCTCTTCAAGGCTGGAACTGTATCTTATTATCAATGAAACATCATGCAAAGTTTTAGTGCAGCACAGAATGTTTAACTAATGCTTCTGAGCTGGAAAAAAAAATTTGAAAAAAACTGAAGTACAGTATTTTAACAACAAAAAGATTTTCAGAAAACATATAATTGAAGCAGAATTGCTGAGATGTTAGAGAGTTATCATTGGAACTACCATACTAGTAGTTCCAAACTCTAGTTTCATCCTCAACCACGCAACTGCTAGTAGCAGCTTGATTACATATAATGAACGTTGCTGCTGTGGATGGCAAGAAAAACTTTATTAAATCACACCACTACATTAAAATTGACAGTGAGGAAAGTGGGGGGGGGGGGGGGGAGAATCTGCTTTCCCACTCTGACAGTTCTTGGAAGCTGTGATTCATGCTGCTACTTGCTTTTCTACTCACAGTCAGAGGAAAATCCGGTTTCCTTTAGAATATTTGTTACTATGAAAACTACTTTAAAATAAGCACAAGTCAAAGTCACCTAACAATTTTGCAGTCCATTATGATATTTTAAAACTGAAGTATTTTAATACTTGAAATTAACAAACTAAAATTTATGAATACTATAACATTTGTGAAGATTATATTGGTTACTGAAGGCTTGAAAAGTATATTTGATATTATCGAGCACGGAATTCTCTAGAAACAAAAGTAGCAAGTTAAAAGTTTTCTTCACTTTCACTATTACTAAGTCTATGAGAAGTTTCTCTAAACCTATCAGCAGGACACACTGCAATTCTCCACTGAGACTTGATAAAATCTTACAAGCTGAACATAATGAGGTAAATTTCAGTCTGCTGTTTATAATAATTAATAGGTAATGCAAATATAGGCAAGACAGGAAAGAACCAGAGAAATGTCATTCTAGACAGAAGCCCAGCTCCTGCTGCTTTTCAACTAATAACTCCATGTTACAAGACAGAGGAGTGGGCTTACAGGAAATCCCATTTGGGAGGTACTATCTTTTGTTCTTATTCTTTGGCTATTAATGGACGTATTTCATACAGTAACTGGTATAAATAGAAATCTTTAGACGGCACTTTCAGTTTTCTCTCTCCACTATTAAAAGCACTTATTCGCTATGGCTTTTAAATGGAAAAGTCCTATTTCTTAAGCCCATGTTACACTTTCTGTTCCTCTTTACTACTGAAAGCGAGGTCTAAGTTCTAGTCTTTTCAAAGAAATACATCAGAACCATTTTTTTCCCAGAAACAATGGGAAAATATGAATTTAATCACAGCTTAAAGCTATTCTTTTAATTTCAAAAGTATTTATTTTACATACTAAACCAAACAAAAAGTCAGGCAATCCTGCAGTCAGTGAAACATAGTATCTTCTAATTCTGATCCGGACAATAATTCCCTGGCTAACGCTCCAAGTATCTTTTACCAGCTGATCATTAAGCAAGTTCTTCAGTGAGCAGTCAAGCACAGTTCTGATAGCTCTACTCTCCTCTCCCCCTCCATGAGAAGCCAGCTTCCCCTCCTGTCATCCCTCTGACACACCACGATATTCTCAGTCCCCATCCCCTTCCAAAACAGCCCAGTGTTCTGCCTGTCTCCCCAAGCCCCGTTGGCACATACAACCATCTCCTGTTCTCCTATCCAACACAGACCCAGCGCATGCTGAAAAAAACAGGTCAGTGCCAAACTCGCGCTGCGTTCTCGCTCTCTCAACAGAGGATAGCGACATGTTTCTCTCTACCCAGTTTGCCTATTTTCCCAAAACCTGTAGGAACATGACGGTCTTTGAGATTTCTATCCCTCCTACAAACATGGTCGCAAATGATTTCAAATGCTATTGGCGAATATGTAAGGAAAGAATGAGAGAAAACATGGGAAAAGCGTAAATCATGTTTTCTTAGGAAACCAGGCTTAAAAAAAAGGCAACTCCCTACAGCTTTTAATGGAGGAAATTTCTTCGTTGTTTACTGAGCCAAGGGAAGCAAGTAGATTTTGGCAAAACATTTCCCGATTTCTCTGGCTTTTTACAACTTCACACTTAGGTTTCAAATATACCTTTAGGGAACTAAGGACTGGGAAAGTTACTCCATGTAACAAGACAGTTTTTCCCCTAATATATCTTGAAGTTTTTGGATGACTGATGAAAACTCAGATAATCCAAACCTTTGGCACTTCTCTGACAAGATCCATCTGAAAAATTAAGAACCTTCTACCTTACCACACCAGCAGGAGTTTACCCTCTCTAAATTCACAACCACCTTCTCACCAGCAGCCACCAAACTGATGGAATATTATTCTGTCAGGATGTATGTCAGTAATAGCCACAACTAAAAAGGCAAAAACAGTCTCTGACATTACATTAAACATGCAATGAAATAACAACCAAACATATCAAATACTCTTAAATGCCAGAAACGAATGTTTACTGTGTCACTAAAAACTTTAGTCAAATGTAAAAATGGCAACCTATGTTTTATTTACAACAGCGGCAGCATTCTCAGAATTGGAAATATGAAATTGGCTATATTAACATAATTTATTTTGAAGTATCCTTTTTTATTAGGCAGCCTAGTGTATCTTATACTCTCATTCTCTAAGATCATAATTTTATACATAAAAAGATATATTTTCTCCAGATTTCTAATGCACATGTTAGGAAATTCACACATTATCTTTCCTCCCTCCTACAACAGCCACTTGTTATAGGTCTGCCTCCTCTATGTTCACAAATACTTGCCCCGATGGTGTTTAAAAGAAAGTGCTGGAACTTTCTGGATATCTACCAGTTCAGCAGATAATGAGATGCTTATGGGATCTGAGATCATCCTTCTGCAAGCAATTGAGATATACTCATAAACTTGTGGAGTTGCAAGCTAAAAACTCTTGTAGATGACGTTGTTAGCAATACTATACCCCACTATACAGCACTTAAAATTCAGACATCATGGTGGATGATCAGCCCATTCCCAGGTACTCCCTTCTCTTCTAAGTGTCCCACAGCAACACCACTACCATGTGATGAGTTGGTAATTAAGTTTTGCTGCCTGCTCTGGCTGTAATAAGAAATACTACCCTAAACTACAGTCTTCACTAAAAGAGATTATTAGCAGCGCACAAAAAGGGGATTTCGTACAACAGGATCCACAATTCTAAAGTACCAAATCCAGGGAGAGTTGCATCACTCAGCAAGACTTTTGAAAAAGTTAGTAGAGATGTGAACCATAAAGGTAACTAGCGAACACAATATTATGCCTTCATCTTCACCTGTTTCTGAAGGCCTAGGACGCAGGTAAGGTTAGTACTCACAATCCTGGTCCCTGCCCTTGATGTACATAGCTAAGCTTTTCCCATCAAAACAGGAGTAATACATTCTTTTAACATGCCAGCAGGAGGAAAAATACTTGCTCTCATTTTGTCCAGCAGCACGTGGTTACAGCACAGTAACCTGGAACAGAGAAGTCTGAAAGCCAATCTCTACTCTGTCAGAAGGGATTCAAACCATAATCTCTCAGCAGGCTCCATGTTGCACTGGATCAACTCATAACTTCTCATTTCAGTGGCAATCTTCAGAACATGGAAGAAAAAATAAAAAGTAAAACTTTGCTGGACAGAGCAGAACCAGCAGCGTGCATGCCCCTCTAAGGAGAAGGGCACCCAAATGAGAGAGACAAGTCCTGGTTTCCAGTTCCTAATGGCATTTAAAATTTTAAATGAAAGAAAATACAAAATAGTTTTTGGAACACAGGCCAGAACACAGGTACTCCCCTCCTTTTTCTCCAGGAAAATAAGTGACTTAGCATCTCTCTTTGGCCTAGTTAGACTTTAATCATCTTGTACACAAGGAAAAGTGGATTTTTAGGGTTTGGAGTTTTGTTGGTTTGTTGTCTGCTTGGGTTTTTTTAAAGAGACACCAACAAAACCTCTTCCTTCTCCCCCCTTTGTGTTTCTGAACAAAAGGGAGAGTCACCACAGGCTTTTGGTCTGAGTCCAATCCCATAGGTGTGCCTGAGGTGTGGTTTGAACATGCCTTTGGACAAGTGAATGCCTAATTTACAGATTGCCTAATTTATGAATAGTAAACAGTTTTAGATGCCAAGATGCTCAGCTGTGACGAGATTATGGAAGATCTGAGCGAGAACAAAATTTCAAGGTGTTTATAGGCCACATATGGATCTGTCTTACCCCAAGAACTGTTTTCTTCTGTTTTAACATAAGCATAATATTCTAGCACCATTTATCTTGTGGTACCAGGCTGTCATTATGGGTAAAGTAATATCAGCTTCAAAACTGAAGCTTTCTCACATACTCTGAGATTATTAAACACATAGTTATAAGAAAAAAGCATTTAAGTAGCCACATTTATGCCTAATTTGGCTACATTTTTATCATGAAGATGAGGAATGCCCATAGTATCTGCTAAGCTTCATAAGATTCACTCTCTAAATATGTGTTTATCAGTCTTGAATCTCATAGGGTATCTTTAATTTTTAAGGATCTATATTTAATAAAATATTAATACTACTAATGATGATTTTATAACATACTCAGCAATGCTCCTCAGAACATCAGTGCCAAATAAGAAAACTAATTCAGTGATTTTAATGACAAAATGTAACAGTTGGAAAGAGTCCAAAGTATGCAATGCTAAACTGCTGAAAGAATCTGAGAACCAATGAAGCCTTGTTGCATCCACATAATACTAAATATATGAGCACCACAGAGCACCGAAACTTTTTACATATATGATTATATATTCTGAAAGCAGCTATAATTAAGAATTTATATTATACACAAAAAGCATGGTAAGAGAATATTGAGGCTATAAAATTAAACTCTCAGGCATGAGGTATGCCAAAATTAAAGTGGCCTTTGCATTACAAAGGAATTTTGTGGCAGCAGTAGGGGTTGAGAATTCAATCCTTCAGGGCAGCACACGGCTGCATTAACTATGAGTCTCCTTCCTCTTCCATGATTTTGCATTTCACATCTTTAAGTCCTGCAACAAATGAACAGGGGAATGCCCGACAAACAGTTTCAAATTATTATAGACCGCCAATAACCGAGTTAACAAAACAACCAACTGCAATAGTAAGTTGTTTTCCCCAGGTGGACTACCCACAGAAGCGAATAAGATATCTTCCCAACAGATATAGCCGAATTTGCTTGTGCCAGAGTTACATTGAGACACTGGAATCTTTCATTTCAGACTCTGCTACGTGATTGAAGCTGCATTTCCTACAACTCTTTCTATTCTGAAAGACCACTAAACTCAAAATAATACCAACGCTACTAGTAATAATTCAGTATTAGCAGAAGATGAGAGAGACAGTTGAATGGTTTGGCCACCGTCTGTCTGTAGTTTCACAGGTATTTTTTTCCCCTCCAAAGATCCAGCTACCTTAAAACAGCTACTGCTCTCCCAGCAGCCTGGCAACTCTCTCCTGTTCTTGTGCCACCCCTTCAGTGGTACCAGTACAGCTTTCTACAGGGTGAACCAGCTCAATTAACATAGAAAGGTTGAAAACATATTGCAAAATAAATAAATAGAAGGTAAGAATGGCAGGAACAACTACTATTGTCTTTGCTACACAACTACGTACTAATACCACCTATCCTCTGAAACATTTCTAGTTATCATCTGGCCTTTATAATTTCTAGCATTCACACAGAAACGAGTACTTTAAAAAGGCTGAAAAGCTAAAATGCACTTTTCTTTACCTCAAACATCTACCAAAGCCTTTTCCTCCAGAAAAACTAACTCATTACAATGTGATGAAAAGGAAGGCACCTTAGCTGTAATTCCACTTCTTCCTAATTATATTGTGTATTTTGTATTAAAAACGGTATTAGGGTGCTAATTTTCTATTCGAAGAGAACTATTCATATTCTTCAATCTACAAAATTAGGCTGAAGCTGTGAGGCTTTAGACAGCAAATTGTACATCTCTTGTGAAGGAGTGCATGGCTAAAAAAGGAGCTGTTTTCAAATGATGACATTACCTAGAGAAGAAAACTGCATTTTTGATTCACCAGAATTTTCAACACAAGTCTACTATTTTTAGTAAATCCACAACTTTTCAAGTTGATAAAAACATTTCATATAAAGAACACGTGGGGAGCATGGGGGTCAACATCTCTACCACTTATTTATATCTTTAACTTTTTGCACAAATTTAGGATAAGGCCAAAAAAATAGCAAAAGCCCAAAGCTCTCAAAAGCAGCAATCTCCTTGGCAAGACCAATCCATCCATGAAGATTCATGACTTAGTGAAATTCTGTTCTAACAAGACTATTAACCAACATTACAAATTAAATTTAAAGTAATTACCACTCAGTTTTTAAATTGCTGAGTACAAAAAGTGTAAAATTAGGTACAACAGATAGTTTATGGGGTCCTTAGAGCATTAATAAAGAAAACTCTCTCTGCTTTCCTCATATCCTTTTATTTTACCTATATGTGTTAAGCTTTTCTATGGAAGAATATGAAGTGGAAGAAATAAAAAAAAAAGTCATGACTTAATCATGACTTATACTATTAAATATCAACCCGGGAGTTATTTTTTTCCTGTTTGCACTGTTTCTTAAGAAGAAGTAACCAACAAAATTCTCATACCTCAAAAATGCTCACATTCTACCAAAAAACTCTAATCCAAACATGTAATGTTCAGTAATCTGAAAGGAGCATCTGTAACACTTTTGAGAAAGTATCTTAAAAGGATATATATGAAAATCAATAGTTTATTAAAAAAAATTTGCAGAGTTACTTGTCTTGTCAAGTAGAATTCCTCTTTATAACAATCAAATACTGTCTAATTTCAAATAACAGGCCCAAAACCCACAGATATTCATAGACAAAATTAATTTTATTCCTGTAAGATTGAGCAGTGTGAAAACAGCTGCAACTGCTCTTACTGAACTTTGCCAGGACTACCACAGTAGAGGTGTATTTCTCAAGTACTTCTTTCACTAGAGTACTTGCTTAAACAATCCTTTCGCCTTCTGGCACACCTGTCACCCAGAGAAATGATCTAGGTTAAATATAACCACATTAAAAAAAAAAAGGTAGTTAATTTTAACCTGTTTCGTTTCCCCAACCCAGTTAGGGGACACGGTTCCATGAACCGTTGTGCTGGTACAGCTGACGGGGGCAGCAAAGAGGTGAGAGCTGGGAGCAAGGAACAGACAGGCCTGTTTAAGTCAACACTGCCACCAAAAGCACTGGTTGTCAAACTATGTCATCAAAAAAATCCTTACTTGAAGGATTTAGAGGATCAGGATCTATGATCAGCCACTCCGCCTCTACATGCCACTTCATATCCCAGCTAGAACTATATCTGACTTTCCTTGTGCCCCTTAGTTGGTCAACTTTTAACACGTACATGAAAACAACGGCCTTGTAAAAATCTCACTACAAATATATTTTATTAGTTTACAAGCACTCTTCCTCATGAAAAAAAAACGTTTTGAATTTCTATGTAGGCCTAAAGTACCAGGAATTTGAAAGTGAAGCCAACCAAAAATCCAGATGAACCTTAACAGAAACACAAAAATTCACACGAATTCCCAGTGCTTCGCTGGTCATATTTCACACACGCACACANCCTGCCCAAGGGCAACCGCTGCCCTCCCCGCGGGCCGCCGCTGCCCTGGCGGCGGGGGACCCGCCGGTGCTGTCAAACTTTAACGGCTCCCCTCCGCGGCGTCCCCCGCCTTCCCCCCCGCCGTAGCCGGGCCCGACGGAGCCGCCCGCCCCGCCCCGC
>VZTQ01007935.1:0-19647 GCA_013400755.1 Pelecanoides urinatrix
CTTTGAGCTTTGTGGTTCTCTGATGAGATGTAATGGGACATTAGCTATTTCTGCAGGTTTCCTTCTATTCAGGGATTCCATAAAAGCAAACCATGACGAGTTTTGATCAGTGTCAATAAACAGGAACAGAAAAAGCTCCTTCTGAATTTTTTCACTACCTCCAATGTGGAACTATCTTTAAACCAGCAAACAGCTCTTTTTCTAATGAAGCTGTTATTGATATTGTAAAAGTTAGCTGTGTGAAGCAAATATACAATTTTTTCACTTTAAAATATACCTATACATTTGTAGACTGATAGATAATGACGTAGACAGATAGTGTCATGAGTTAGATTAAAAGTTAAGATCCGTTTAACAACAAATTAATGCTCATCAACATTAGAATTTATGCCAAATTACAGAACAGTTTCATGCTCCTGTTATCTTCTAACTAATAGAGATAATAGCAACCTAACTTTTGTCACCTTGTGCAGAGGAACATTTTAGTCAATGTATTACGGAGAAGAAAAATAAATGGTAATATTAATCTGCCCAAATATATGTCTGACACTTCATCTAGTCTCATGTTTTTGGGTAGGAAGAGAAAGGGGCAGAAGGAAAGGTATTTTGGGGGCATGGTACTTTACATCCTAAGGTTATTAAACTAGGGCAGGTTGATGACCTTTGTAAGTGGATGCTAGATCACTGACTGAGGTGTTCATTGCGTCTTCTCTTACAAACAAAATTAGATGAGATCAACAGTAACTTTAGTGCCCTGTCACTTGCTGGGATAACACCCCTGCCTGAAGGTTACAGTACAAGCACTCTGTACTCCTGGTTCCTGTCTGGACCCTTCTGGTGTGCTGCAGGGCCAGGCTTAGCACGTATGTGCTGCTGCACAGGGGGTTGCAAGACTCAGAAAGAGTCAGAATGCCATAAAGTCTTGGCAGAGACGGACTTCATTGTCCTCAGTGTTAAAGCTGCCATGGATGAGATTAAACTAACCTCAGTGATATCACAGCTGGTTGCCTAAAATAGGGACTAGGGCTGAACATGAGAAGGCTGTTTTAAGGAATTTTTTCTTAATATTTAGGGGTTGCTCTTCTGGAGACTTGAAAATGGGAACAGTTCAGTGAAATTAGAGTAAACAAAGATTGCAACTTTGTGGATATAAAAAAGAAAGTAACTGCAATATTCACTTCAGCTTGTGTTTTTTGTTTGTTTTTTTTTGTTTTGTTTGTTTGTTTAATAAACCCATTGATATCATGCACCTCTTATTCTTTGAATAAAACTAAATGTCCTAAAAAATGCACTTCAGGATTAAAGAGAAAGAATTATTTTAAGAATCAGAAGAATTGAGAAATGAAATACAAACAAGCATGTACAACTGTTCTTTTTAAAAAAATGAAAGTATATTGTTTTTCTTGCATGAGATGTAAGTTCAGTGCTTGCCTTGGTGCAGAAGATGTAGGAGATGTTGCACCTAGTCCAAGAGTGAGTCAGCATGTACTCTAGCAGATTTTCCAAAAATAGTACCATTAGCAGCTTCTGCACAATGGTGCAGAAAAAAAACAGTCTGATGAATTACCCTTGCCAAATAGCTTAACAGACAACAGAAGGATGGAGAGAAGGCAACACTTGGGGAAAAAAAAAAAAAGTTCATATCTCTGAGAGTTGTATTTCACTATTTCCCCAAATGTGTGTTAAGTTAAATACACTGGATTTTCTGTACTATACATTGAATGTGTCTGTGAGTGTATGTATAAATGTATAAATAAGGAAAGTTTCTAAAACTTCTAATTGCTCTATCTTTCCAATTAAGTATCAAATGCAGTTGGTTAGAGGGGTTTTTTTCTTGGTTTTGTCCTGTTAGTGTGTTAATTTCACTGTCACAAAAAAGGTGGCAACTGAGCAACAGGAGAGGCTGGAGGGTGAGGGAGAGAAAAATACTGACTGTGGAAAAGCCCTGCTGCAATTCCTTCTTCTCCCTTGCCCTCCAGTCACCTGTGTGTTTCCTCCACCTCCTTTTATCTAGGTGTGGTACGAGGGTGGTTACAGTCTGTCAGCTAGCAACTGTTTTTCCAGCATGTGTGAGATCAGGATTTAATGACTGCATAGTCAGTGGGACAGCTAGCAAGCTTGCTACACAGCCATGTTCAAGTCCCAGCAAATAGGAGGTTACTGAAAATGAAATTCATCTGCAAAGACACCTCCCATTTTGAAAGGAAACCAATACTGTTTGCACACTGAAAGTTAAGAGATGCATTTTGTGTGGTACCAGTGAACTGTTACTATTCAAAAAGCACATTAGAAGAAGTGTAATCCTGTTTGGCAAAAATTGTTTTTTATACAGTGAAAGTCAAATTATATGAAGAGCATTCAGACAGCATTGAAGTTATCCCTTTATTTGAACAATGTGATAATGTGTGTGTGTTTTTATCTACACAGTTAGAAATGATATAGTTTAAACTCCAATGAAGAATGAAATAATGCACCCTAAGGTTTAGAAAAATCAGTCCATTGAAATCAAAAAGGATAATTCATACTTATTCGATTGTTTGTATAATACCAGAGCCTTTGTGTCTGAAACATTAAGGAAATTTGATCTCAATAAAAATGTCTGCATGAAAGCAGGTAAATGAACAGATCTTAATGCATTTTCAGAGCCATTCAGAATCTTTTGCCATATGTAGTCTTGAAGTTGGACTCCCTTACATTTTTATGTATTAAAACTTAGTTTCCTAAATAAAGACTAGATGCATGAGTAGGGTCTGTGATAATTTGGAATACATAGTGTGCCTGACAGCTAACTAAAATGTATTTTTTTTTTAATAGATGGATTTAGGCTTTGATTTTACAGATTATGTTCTTTTTCTATATATGCTGTATCAGTAGGACTTCTCACTAATGAAAGTTTGGAATATGCATAGTGTTAGGATTGCATAAGAAGAATAAAAACTTGTTCTCTTTGTATATTCTGTACCCACTTGAGTCAGACTCTGTATAACATCCTAATTGCTTGTATGCAGCAACTATTTTAGATGGGACAAAGAGACTTTCTTTTTCTTACATTGTGCTTTCTTTGCATCTGTCCTCTCTGAACATGTAGAAAGGCTGGCACAGCTTTCTTAGAGTGCGTATAGAAAAGGTGAATATATTATTAACTATTCCCTTACACACTCACACCAGATGGTAGCTCAATTATTGTAGCTTTTGGTCATTTTCCATAACTAATTAACCATGTGCAAATATTTTTTGTCAGATGGTATTGCCAGTTAGTGGAGGAAAAAATACATTAATTAATTTGTGATAGATAGACACTTGGCATTCACACAAACATTAGGGTGCCAGGAGATTGTTTGGTGTTTTATGATTAAAAATAGATATCATAATAAGTTTGGGTTAGTTAAACGAAATGTTCTATTACTTCAATCAATAAAAAGGTTGTGAAAATTCCAAACAGTAACATGAAATTTTGTTGTAAAGTAGATTTACAAAAAAACAACAGTGTTCTGAGTGAGATACTTTCAAGAAATGTAATAGAGAAGTTCAGTATAAAATGGATAAGCTGGCTTAAAGACATTGCAGAATTTTTCTTTTTGCATTAAAGTGTATGATTTTCAAACTATGCCAGGCTTTCCTAGGGATTCAATCTGTAATCGCTTCTAAGTTAATGTAAAATTTCTTATCGTTTTTTCATACTTTACCAATTTTCCAAGCTACCTATGCAATGGTACACCATGCATGCTTTCAAAGCCTAGATTGTATATTCTAGCTTTTGTGTAGGATGTTATATAATGAGAGAAGGCAAGACTGAAAGGGACTACAAGAATGCACATAGCCACCTGAATTGTCTGAAAGCATGACCAGCTGTGCTCATTCTTAACCAGTGTTTCTCTAAACTGTTCTTAAAAGACCACCAGTGACAGAGGCCCTATCCAGTCTCCAGCCAAGCTACTCCACAGTTTCCCTATCTCTCTAATGCTTAGCTTGACTCTTCCTTGCTGCAATTGAAAACTTGTACTAGCTAGGATGAGGAAACAGAGACACAATATTTGTTCAATTTACAGATGACACCAAGGTGAGAAGGGTTGAAAATACACTTGAAGCAAGGGACTAGAATTCAAAACAGCTGGTGAAATGGCTTGGGAAAAAATGGGATGAAGTATTGTAAGGAGAAAAGTATAGTAGCACAATGAATGATGAGCAATAGCATTGTGACACTACTCAATAATTTGCAGTCATCTCATAGTATTTTCATCATGAGTGTGTTCCCTACCTTGTTCATGAGAATATTATGCAAGTCTTCCTCCTCTTCTAGGAATTTTCAAAACCTGCAGTCACCTTCTGGGAAAGGCAGGTACCTATGCATAGAATCACAAGCGGTGATGTTGGCTACAAGGAGCCTGAGGTGCCTCAAAGGAAGTAGGAATTCTGCTGTAGGTTCTAAAAAGCTGACTACACCATCATTTTGATAGTAAGAATAACTAAACATTGAATAAATTTCCATTGAATCTCAGTACATTGTTCACTGTAAGAGCAATTTGCTTTGAATATGTCAAGAGAAAAGTGTCAATAACAACAAAAAATTTTATGTGTAGTTAGACAGAATTCTGTTCCTGAGGTAAAAATCAAACTTATTTTCCATTAGGCCAAATGAGAAACTCACTCATTCTGTGGATCTATGCATTGTAATACAGAAGGCTAACAAATTTACCATGTGTTTGTGGGTGCCTGAAATGCAAGGCTGCTGTGTAATAGAATGCAGTCTCCAGTGCTTACATTCGTTTCTACTTGTTTTTAAATCTGCTGTTAATGTAGTTCACTTAATTTTTTTGAATTAATATTATATCCATACAAATGTTGCACTATGGCAAGCTATGAGTTTTGACTTTTTTATCTGAAACCATTGAGCCTACTAAGATCACTATTGTTCTTAAAAGCAACCTGTAATTATACACACATTATATTTATCATACCATATAACTGTCACAGACTTAATTATTTGACATTGTATTCTAATCATGTCATTACTGAATGTGTATAACTTTTATTTGTATGTTTCGTATGGAGAATGGAGAATGGAGAATGGAGAACGGAGAAAAGAGACCAGTTGCCACTGTCCAACTTCTTATTTTCCTAGATCTGTGTACTTCAGGTTTCACTTGTTAAAGCTCCTAAGAGTCTGAAAACGTAATATCTAAAGTACTGGCCTAGAAAATGTTTGTTTTCAGAGATAATGGTTTCTTGAGTAGGATAAAAGAAAAGAGGAGATGCAAATGCATTTTTCAATAATGTTATTAATTTTTAAAAAGGAGAACTGTGGAGTATATTAAGCTAATGATATATCAAATTAATGATATATGTTAATATATCAATTAATGATATGTGAAATTTTAAGTTATCTTACATACCTTTTAGCTGCCACTTATTCTTACCCTAAATTTCTCAAGGTCTCACTGGAAAATTGTGGATAAAATTATCTCTCTATCAAGAGAAGTGAACAGAATTTTTCCCTTGGTAGAAGCTGTAGGTTAATTAATAAGCTAATAAAGGGAAATTCTACTTACTAAAAATAATAAGGAAATATCTTTATATTGACAAGACGTTGAACATCACTCTTTACTAGTTTTAGTCACCATCACATTTGTTGTGGTTTAACCCCAGCTGGCAACTAAGCACCACGCAGCTGCTCACTCCCTCTTCGCCCCTCCCCCCGCCCCCCATAGGATGGGGGAGAGAATTGGAAGGGTAAAAGTGAGAAAACTCGTGGGTTGAGATAAAGACAGTTTAATAGGTAAAGCAAAAGCTGTGCATGCAAGCAAAGCAAAATAAGGAATTCTTTCACTACTTCCCGTCTCCAGGCAGGTGTCCAATCATCTTGGGGAAAACAGAGCTCCATCATGCATAACGGTTAATTGGAAAGACAAATGCCATCCCTCCAACCATGCCCCTCTTCCTTCTTCTTCCCCCAGCTTTATATGCTGAGCATGACATCATACGGTATGGAATACCCCTTTGGTCAGTTGGGGTCAGCTGTCCCGGCTGTGTCCCCTCCCAGCTTCTTGTGCACCACCAGCCTACTCACTGGTGGGGTGGTATGAGAAGCAAAAAATGCCTTGGCTCTGTGTAAGCACTGCTCAGCAGTAACAAAAACATCCCTGTGTAATCAACTCTGTTTTCAGCTCAAATCCGAAACAGAGCCCCATGCTAGCTACTATAAAGAAAATTAACTCTATCCCAGCCAAAACCAGCACAACATTAAAAAAGAATTTTCTTTTAGCTACAAATAGGTAAAACCTTGGGAAAAGATTGAAAATAGGTAAGTAGGATATAATATTCCTGAATGCATGTTAAAAAAAAATGTACAATTTTTACTCAATTTACAATAAATGAAAATATAAATAAATTAGGGGCTGCCTTACATATTATGCAATGAAAAAGCCCAGCAATTGATGTGCAGTTGTAATTGGTTTTCTGAGATAGTTTTTATTATTATTATGTCAAAAGTTGTTGTTACAGAATACAGTATGACATATAAAGACTTATTTATAAAAACATAGTTAGAAGGCCAAAAAGTAAGGGATTAGATATAGCTAAAATGGCCGTTTTTTACTCTATCTAAGTAATTGTAACAAAGAAAGATTAAGTTAAACAGTTCACCCCTTGCCACTTAGAATCTAATGGAAAACCAAGATATAAAAATCTATAAATTCCTTGGTTTTTTCCACAAAAGAAACTTCAAATATGAAATATCGATTGACTGGAAATAGCCATAATAATAGTAGTCTTTTGAAAAAAAATTGTTTAATATATTTGCAGCTCTTGTGGTTTGATGGCCCTTTGTTGATTGCCTTAGACTTCTCTGAAGTCACTGAACAAAATGTCAGTCAAAACAGAAGTCTATCAGTGTTTTATTCTCTCTGATCTTTACATTTGCTTGTATTTTATATTTACCCCACACAACATAAAAGCATTTCATTTTCAAAATAGAAGATGAAATGAGAAATTTTAACATCAAAGAAAGAATTGTGTATGTGAAGTACAGGGAATTACCAACTAGAATGCACAACATGGTTAAGTAGAAGGCATTCACATTGTAATCTGTAATGATTGTTTCAAATTCCAAAGTAGATAGGAACACATTGACAATCTCCAAATCATTTTGGAATCATTAGGAAGTTTGTGATGAAAAATACAATTAACAAGTGGTTTACCCTTTATAAGAATATGTTGAAATAGTTAACTTTTTTTTCCTCCATCTAAACAAGTGTCATGAAATGTATTGGAGTTTTTTAACCATATGTACGGACTGTATAGAAGAATGAATTTAAATATGAAATCCCATTGCAAAAGCCAAACTGGAGTTACATTGGTACTAGATACTTGAGAAATTTTTGGGGCAAAACTGGCTGAACATTTACAATGGGCTACAACTGCTGAACATTTACAACCAAATAAATATATACAAAAAGGGGGAGTAAGCAAGCTAGATGTGGGCTCAAGTTGGAACAATAATATTCACGATACCCATCTGGAAAAGTGTTTTTGTGGTGAAACACGTATTTAATTTGATAAAGTATAGTTCAAAATCAGCTGAAGTATGTCTTTAGGTTCAGATTTCAAGTACTGATTACTTTCTTTAAAAGAATAATTTTGATCTTTTTTGTTGACTTCTATAAAGAGATTTTTAGACTAGTGTACTTTATATAATCTGCATTGAGGAAACCAATTGATTTCTTATTGTGTGAAGAGATGAAAAGGATGCTTTAATATTTCAGTGAAATCACGTTATAGAGATAACCACAAACTAAGCTATGTGCTTACCTTTACTGATGTGGGTGGTCTTGCTACTCTCTGTGGTACTCACTCAAATGCTTAAGGTTAATCACAAGATTAAAAGGAAGACACTTTCATTGAAAAATTTGATCTTAGAAAAATATCAGATTTTCTACATGATATAGACTGAATTCTTATTATTGTGTCCAAATCAAACACATAAAATATTCCCACATAAACCCATTCTAATTGGAGATGTGCATGCTGATTTATGCAGTATGTCTGGATCTGGGTGTCACACAACCAGAGCATGAGCTGCTTACAAATACAGTGTATCTTTCTGGAAACTGCTCGTGGAGCAAGTTTGTTTGCCTGACATTATGATATTTGGGTTACAAAGGCCACTCATTTCCTCAGGGACTCTTTAGTCATGTTTCACACCATTTTCAAGATGAAGATGTGGTATACTGTTTTACTTTTTCCAGGGAATTTTCAATCTGTATACTGTAATGAAGTCTTAAGACATTCCCTAGAAGACTCTCTACTTTGAAGCCCACATATCTCTAATGTTTTTCTAATGATTGTGACTTGACAACTCTAAACTGTGTTTTATTGGTTTTTAGCTTTGAGGTACAAACTTAATTCAGCTGGATATTATTTGGTATTCATTAATGTATTCAAACAATATTGCATAGTTGTCACCTGAAATTGCTATGAATCTGATTGCGCAAAAATATGTTTTTCCTACTTGCTAACATTAGTTATGTATAGAAGCAGTACAATGGACTTGATGCTGCCAGGATGGATGTGTTAGCTTGATAGTTCTTAGGAGAACATTTTCCATGGGCTGAAATTACTCTTCAGCTCTGGAATAGCACAGATTATTTCTCTCAAATCTTAGTAAAACCACCAACAGCTAACATATTCAGTGTAGGTTCAATTTGAAACCAATTTTCTACCGTTTCAAGCATGACTTTTCACTGAAACATTAATGGGGGAAAATAGCTGTATAAATATAAATCCATAACAATATAATTCATGCAAGCAATCCTACTTACATTTTATTGTGGTGTCTGTCATTGTTATAGTCTCTTAAATGAACTGTAAGAAAGGTTAAAAAACTCAAGGAAAACATTCATTAATTATGTGTAATTTTTCAGCACACTACTATGAAATTAAATATTGCTTCTTCTTTTCCAAAGTTTCCAAAGATATTTTCACTTACCTGTCTGAAAAGCTTCTCAGGGAAAAATCTTTCATCTCTTCTATATTGTTTTTGGGTTTTATTTTAATATTTATTTAAATGAAATATTTATTTATATACAGTAGATCCAGATGGAAATTAAATTGCACATTAGACTGTACACCTCTTTTCCTGAACAATACACAATCCAGACTAACAGTTATGCATATTTTCAAGATTACAGGCATTGAAAGAACTGTTGAAATATGTATGGTACTGCTTCTTTACATTGAGATCCAAGAAGTACCACATTATTTAGAACAACATTTCCCTTTTGTTCCACACCAGTTAGTTGCATCACAGATGTGTGCTTTTTCACAGCTGGAAAAGCCTTTATATTACTTCCTAAGAAATCAAGGGTAGGATATTAGTGCATGAGAATGCTTTCAGTACATGAGATTTTGATCTGGAAAACTTCATTGTTGAGGCAGAGCAACGGGAAGAAGATTTTGATTGCATGCATTTCATTTCCTGGCAGTACAGTCACATGTTCTTTACAGTATTAATATAATTGGCAGTGAATAGAAAGGAAGTCCTAAACTTAGTAAAGCTTTGGGGAAAAGTACATTTTATGCAGAATCCTTTTAAATTTTGGAAAGAATAGTTGTGTGATCTCCTAAGCTCTATCTCATTGTGACATTTTCTCAGGCTGTTAGAGTCACATTGCATTATCTTCTCTAATATTGCTTGGCAGAGTACAAGGAATACAACTTGATTTGAGTTGTCACAGTACAATGTGTCCTCAAGACAACTTTGAAGACAAAAGAACAAAGTACTATAAAACAGACTGTGGCTTTGCAGTGGGAAATAGGAGTTTTGGGGATTTTTTTAATAAGCAGTGAAAAGCATAAATTGGAACAAGTTCTCCTCACTGTCTTCCTGACTTGTACTTTTTTTTTACATTAAACAGTGTCAGATCCTTCAACTTCAATGAAACAGTAACAATACAGCCTAAAGGAGTATATGTAGTTCACAAAATATACTTGGGCAACCTCTTAAAATGGAGGAAAAAAATAAATCTCAGCATGCGAATTTATTGCTGTTTTTCATTAGCTACGGAGTAGTGAGTACATGGAGGTTTTTGAAAGATCTTAGAAGCTGTTGACAGTCAATGGCAGTTGGGTGCCATATTCGCTTCTGAAATTTTAATTTATAATGATTATGGAAGTCATGACACTGAGAAACCTTGAAGGTGAAGTCTCTCATTATCTCACAGAAGAGGTACAGTAGGGGTCCTGGCAGTGCATACCTCCCTATTTTGTCTTCAGTGTTTCACAGCTCTGGCACGGAAACCTTTCTCCACAGGTGAGAGCCTATTTTCTCCACTGTCGCTCAAGTCTTCAGGGTCTGTACTAAGACATCATTTGGCCGTTCATCTTCAATTATTTGTAGCTTGTAAAGTTTCATGCAGGGTATGCAATACTTATTCATCTTAATGCCATTTTTGTGAGTTGGTGAGAATATTATGCTTATATTGATCTGCACAAGATGGTATGAAATCTAGTGAGAACAACTGCCAAATTGACAAATGTAATAAAATTTTCAGTTTCCTTTTTCTGTGTTTTCTTGGTTGCTGTTTGATGTGTTCCATTCAGTGTAGGAGGGTTTTCTTTTCACATATTACTGTATTTTCTAAAAGAACAATATTTTTAAGGAAAAAAAGTCCTGATCATGATCCATGATTACTACTTCCTCATGACATACTCCATAACTTCCTTTTCAACTTGCTATTCCTAAAGTAGTTTACTTTTCAACCTTATACAAATCAAAACCATAATCAAAATATAATTTTTCATCTATGGACTTCTATCAGTTTTCAGATCATATGCTACTATTGATAACCCTAACAGTTAAAATGTATTGGTTGTTCAAGAAAGCTTTCATGAAGCAATGATTTGTGAGTTGCAAATAACTGTCAAAGAAAATATGTTACCTCAGATGAAGTAATACATTACAGTATCCTAGTAAAGGATCCTAGTATAGTATCCTAGTAAAACTGAAATATCAGTTAATATCTGGCCAGAGACCGAGAAGTTCAGAATGGGCTTTATTTTAGAATGAAGTAATAAAAATTGCTTCAGGACTAACATAAAACCAAATATTAGGATGGGAATGGTTGTTTTTTTTTTTTTTTTTTTAATAGAAACATACCAGAAAATATTTAGGTAACCTCTCTAGATCTATGATGACTACTTTTTGGTATCTGTATCAGCCTAGGAAAGAGTATATTTTTTCTTGGAAGAAATTGTAATTTTGGAGCACCTGTTACCTGGCCAGCATATGTCAGGATGCCTTACAGAGAAATGCGACCTGCAGAGCCATACTACCATCCTCTGTTCTATATCTAACCTTTGTATGACAGAATTCTGGGGGAATCAAGCCTAGAATCTCTGCTATCCACTTTCTCTTAGAGGACCACTTTTGCAATCCCAACTTCACATTTGCAGGGTGAAAATGGAAAAAAGAGTCACAACATCCTTATTAAACAATACATTTTGCTTTATTCTCTATATATGACTTCCTAACCATCTTAAAATCATGTTAGAGTACTCTCAGAGTCCTGATGAAAATGTAGTTGTTCTTTATTGTTATTTATTGTAGCTATCTTCCAGCTTTTAAACAATCATTTTGATTCCTGTTGCATAATTATTAAAATGCAACATATGCCACTTGCTACCACTGGCTCTGACGGAAAAAAACTTATAAAAGCCTGTGTTCTTTGTTTAACTATTAGAGATGAATTAGTCTAAGGCAGAAAATGTCAAATGCTAGTCAGTCGCACTGAAGAAAAAGGACTACCATCCACAGCTTAAAATTAAAACTGGAAAATGGATAAATAAAAGATCTTTGTACAAAAGGCAGAAGAAAGAAATGGACATTTTTCAAGAGGGAAAAAACAAACAAGCACTGAAAAAAAAAAAAATCTATATGTCAGGTGCAGACAACTAAATGTCACTGCTCTTTTAAACCTTAATATTTGAATTTACAACTTATTGGTGAAGAAAATACACTGTCTTTCAAGATCAAGGAAGATAGAACATTACACAATACATTTCCATCACTAGTGGTTCTACTACGTGTCTATGAAGGCATTTAAAGTTGTAGACTCACTGGTCTAATACTTTCTGTTTCCATTGAATTTGCTATAATTTTATTTTTAAAAAATTTTTTCATAGCCAACAGTTTAGTCATTGTTCATAATAGAAATTGTGTTTTCTACTTTTAAAAATTCTGTTCTTTTTCAAGTGAGAATTTTTTATTCCTTGTCACATGTCATATAAGTTATACTTACTTCCTCTTAAATCACTTTGCCTCCTAAAGAATCACAATTAGGCTTAGTGTTAGGAAAAAAGCCTTTCAGTCCAAAGGATGACTACATGACTATCAGGTAAGAAAAAATAAATATCCTTCTGTCTTTTCTCTGTCAATGTTCATATTCTGCAGATGTCTTAGATTCTTTAAGTTACTCACTAAGTGGTCACTCTCTGATGGTTAATGGTTCTAATGAATCTTTCATAAATTATGCAGTAATTTTATTTCAGTACTGAAACTATTTGGTTCCATATTCCAGAAAAAAAAAAAAACACATTCCAGGAAGAAAGTTATTTTGCATGATCAGATGTTTTTCATGCTTGCTAAACTCCAATGCATAATATTATTAGGAAAAGAAAAAAAAAAAATCATGATGACTTCCATAAAACTTCTTTCCCATTTCTTTAGTTTATTTTTCCTTTCTGTAAATTATGGGGTAAGCTAACAAAATCTAATTTAACAAGAAACTTTTTTGGGAATATATCCTGTTCAGCAAATTGAATTTTAAGAAAATGTCAACTGTACCATATATATAAGGACGGAGTTGCTGATCAGAAAAAAATGTGTACTGAATTTGATGTCTTTTCTTCCAATACAAGATTTTATGTACTAATCTTTCTACTCTTGATGGTTAGGGAAAAAAAAAAAAAGAGTCGGCTTTTTTTGTGTTGAGCTAGTAGTTTTTTTTTTTTTTTTTACTCTGTCAGTTTTATATTTCTTTTGTATTTGTTTCTAAGGAGACATATCCCCAATTATATGTCCAAGCGTGCCTTCTGTCTTTCAAGAGACAAAAGACTAAAGCTCATCTGTCAAAGAAGAGTCTTATTTAACAGAAGTAATGAATGAGATTTATTCAGTAATACCTCAAATATCCAAAGCATCTACCCTATTGATCAGCACTTCTCACTGGCATGTCCATCTTTGGGAACATATTTCTTCTCTGACAGTTTATTGCTGCTCTTCTGACAAAACAAATCTCATTGTATGATTTCACTGTATGCTTACTGATCATTAAATTTACTAACTTGGGCATAAATAATGATTAGGCATAAACTGTCATTACTATTTCAAGAAATTAAAAACCTTTCAAAAGTTTCAAACAACTGACCCCATCTTATAACCCAGATTCTTCCATGCTCAGGGCCAGACCCTCAGTTACCTTTGTGGAGCATTTAGAAAAGCTCAGGAGATCCCATTCTGCTACTCCGTGGTTAGGAATATGTGTTGCTCTTCGGTAAAGGTGAGAGGCAAGAGCCTTGATTTGTTAATTTCGAATAGCCATTTCTCATGAAGATACTCCCAATTGAGGTGGTTATAAATGCCTGGGTAAGATTGCTATTAGGCCACCTTTTGTTGTTCTGATATTGTAAAACTGCCAACACAACCATGGAGCAAAAACTGTGTCAGTCTATTGCAGCTTACCTGAAGAAAATATTTCACTGCAATGGAATAATCTCTCTTTCAAGTCTGGACTTGAAACAATATCAACAAGAATGAAATTTGTTTAGGCACACTCACATTTTATGAAAGGAAGGGGTCACTTTCATATAGGTGAGTCTTATAGTTAGTTTTTTTCCTGTGGACAAACGGCTTTGAAAACATGTGTTGAAGGGTATACGACTTTGCATAGGGTACATGAATTATCTGCAATGACAAAAATCATAGAATCATAGAAATTATAGTGACTTGCGGAAAACGGACTCCACAATCTGTAAGATTGTAAAGTAGGTATGTTTATTCAGTGCTGGGCGGCACGGGGGGTAGTCCCACCAAAATCGTGCGCGCCCCAATGCGACACTCATCACAAATTTANGAAAACAGGAAATACCACAAAACCTAAAACTGACCTTTCTAACTGTTATTTTGGAACTGCCACCAGAAGCTTTTCTTACAAAGAAAAGTAAAATTTGATTTCAAGAAGAAAAATGAATGCTTTAAGTCACCATCCTGAAATGTCTCCAAAACTGTTTGAGCAAATAACATCTCTTTTTAATTGTCTCAGCTACAAGGGCTGTATTTTACTCTTATCATGGAAATACAGGCCCAATTATTTCACAGTTTGATTGAGTGTTTCCCAATTGCATTTGGGATGAGATAGCGAAAGCACGCACAGGAGGTGATAAAATATGGTGGATAAGGGAAGCAAACACTTATTACCTAAAAGTGGAGGAAGTGCCTCCTCTGTCTGTCTGACTTAAACAAAACAACAACAGCAAAACTGCCAAAAAAACCCAAACCAAATAGACTTTCCATAGCTCCTTCTCTTTGGCTGACATAATGTGATTTCTTCTTTCTATTTCAACATATTCTGCAGTCAGCCTTTTGGAAATTCTTTCTAACCTGAAAGGAACTCCCAAGGTGCTGAAAACAGTTGAGCATTCAAGAGAAAGTGAGGAACTTTTGCTGTTCCTGTTGAAGTTCTTGGAGTTTGTTTAAAAAACGATGTATGACTATATTCTGTTTCCCATGGAACAAAAAAAAAAAATAAAATTGGTGAAATATAAAAATAAATGTATATAAATATATGAGTGTGTGTATATAACTGTCGTGGTTTAACCCCAGCCGGCCACTGAGCACCACGCAGCCACTCGCTCACTCCCCCCGGGTGGGATGGGGGAGAGAATCAGAAGGGTAAAAGTGAGAGAACTCATGGGTTGAGATAAAGACAGTTTAATAGGGAAAGCAAAAGCCGCGCACGCAAGCAAAGCAAAACAAGGAATTCATTCACCACTTCCCATCGGCAGGCAGGGGTTCAGCCACCTCCCGGAAAGCAGGGCTCCATCACACGTAACGGTTACTTGGGAAGACAAACGCCATCCCTCCGAACGTCCCCCCCCTCCTTCTTCTTCGCCCAGCCTTATATGCTGAGCATGATGTCATATGGTATGGAATGCCCCATTGGCCAGCTGGGCCAGCCGTTGTGGCCACACTCCCTCCCAGCCCCCTGCACACCTGGCAGGGCATGGGAAGACACAAAGTCCTTGACTACTGTAAACATTACCTAGCAACAGCCAAAACATCAGTGTGTCATCAACATTATTCTCACACTACATCCTAAACACGGCACTATACCATTTAATAGGAAGAAAATCAACTCCATCCCAGCCGAAACCAGGACAATAACAATATTTGGGAGAATGATGGAAGCAGGGACACTTGATAGCCTTGACATTTTAACTAGTAGGAGAAACAAGTCTTTTAACTTATATAACTAAAACTGTGACAGTCTCTCTTTGCTCGTTTGTATAAAATCAGTGGATCACAATGAATGACTCATTTAATCTGATAATCCTGTAGGAATCACGTGATTTGTCAGAACCACTGTACAAACAACACTCTTCTTCCTTCATCAATGTTTTCTTCATTGAAAAAAAATAATTTAAACAATCATACCTTTTTTTTTAAATATTTTTCACTGAACCTGAAAATTCTAGAGGACTCAAATATTGCAGGAATTTTCATAGGATTTATTCAATAATCTCTTTTAGGAAAAATTATTACCTTGATTTTTTTAAAACTTCTTTTAGAGAAGAACTGTGATTTTTTTTTTTTTTTTTTTGTCTTGAAACAATCCCATGGTTATCCATGTCTTTTTAATCTAAACAAAATGATTGGCTTATGCACAGTCCATTTTTCTATTAGTACCATATTTTTATTTATATCCAGATAATGGATTTAGATTTTAAAAAAAAAAATTATAGTTTCATAATGTTCATTTTTTCTTTGGGCAATTAAAAGTTGATGCCAACTATTCTGATTAACTCTTCTGAAAAATTGAATTAAAAACACCCATATGTAGACATGGGACAATATAAAATATAAATGGATTGGGAGACTCCAAAACTTTGTACAGATACTGAAAACATATTTTTTTATTTCAGATGTAACATATTTCTGTTCCTCAAGTATATACAATAGTATTTATAGAATCATATAATCATAGAATTGTTTAAGTTGGAAAGGACCTTTAAAGTCATCTAGTCCAACCCCCCTGCAATGAGCAGGGATATCTTCAACTAGATCAGGTTGCTCAAGAGCCCCGTCCAACCTAACCTTGAATGTTTCCAGGGATGGGTCAACTCTCTGGGCAACCCATTCCAGTGTTTCACCACCCTCACTGTAAAAAATTTCTTCCTTATTTCTAGTCTGAATCTACCTTCTTTTAGTTTAAAACCATTACCCCTTGTCCTACCACTACAGGCCCTGCTAAAAAGTCTGTCCCCATCTTTCTTATAAGCCCCCTTTAAGTACTGAAAGGCTGCAATAAGGTCTCCCCAAAGCCTTCTCTTCTCCAGACTGAATAATAACCCCAACTCTCTCAGCCTTTCTTCATAGGAAAGGTGTTCCATCCCCCTGATTATTTTCATGGTCCTCCTCTGGACCTGCTCCAAAAGGTCTATGTCTGTCTTGTGCTGAGTTAATAACTTTAAATAGTTATTGGAAATTTACAAGTAAATGAGTTAATTAGTGAAATTAATTTTCCTTTAGTTGTTCTCAATTAATTGTTGGATTATTGTTTTTGTTGGCAATGGGTAATCCTCAAATTAGATAAGAAATTAGTTTTGTGAAACTCACTACCCTTTCCCTCTCAAATAACTCACACTCAAAAAAAAGTATCAATTGTGTAAAATAACTTTTAAAGGTTTTTCCTGTCCTTTCTAACTTCATTGCTCTCTTTGCAAAAGTGGCAGCCTCTTCTTTTAAAATGGTTATTATCATGCTGTGTCTGAAAGAATGAACAAGGTTCTTATTTATTACCGATATACATTATTAAGAGTGCTTTCTCTTTTATTAACAACGTTCACCAAATGGAATTTAATCGTAGTTAAAATCAACAAGAAAAAGAAAGAAGAAAAAGGTAAAGTGTCTAAATGACTGAGCTTGAAAACTTCTATTCAGGAATGCATCCTTATTCAGGGAGCACGCTGAAGCCTTTGTAATTTAAATATTTGCTAAGAGTTAAGCAATTGCCAAAGTATTTTTCTCTACTAGGGAAGAGAGCCATATCTAAAAAACTTGATAGAAAGAGTACTGATATCAAGCTGAGTCTTTCACAGGGTAAAAAACGCTTGTCTCAAAAGCCTTCAGTCAGAGCTTTCAAGATGCTTCCTTAAAGCTTTGCTACTCGGGTGCCTGCATGGTACTTTTGATAATTTAGGGGCCTAATGATCTAAAATAATTGTAGCTATATTATTGTTTCATGAACACAGACGGAAATGTTCAATAAGGCTTATCCATTCAAAAAATCAGACCCCTAATGGTATTTGACTTACAGATGAATTGTCCCTCGGAATATAATGTCTTTGTGCCAAAACTTGGTGCGCTAAAATAACTTCAGAGACATTTTCCTAGAAAAATCAACTTTATCTGGTTTCTCTCAAATTCTTAAGAATTTTAATGAGAGACAACCGGTGAATCTCTACATGGATAATCAGGTGAAACCTCTTTTCTCACATTTTTTTTTAAGGACAGATTTAAAACTGTGAAAGAGGCTCTCCCATTTCCTCGTGGTTTGTTGAAATTAGAGCTGTTAATTACGAGACTGGTGGCAGTTATGTGTATTTATATTATATTTTCAATTTCTTTACTGCCAATTCTAAATTCACAGAATATGTTAATAACACAAAGTAAAATAATTCTAAAATGCTTAAAATATTAGTGATAGATTTGCATTACTATTAATGAGAGTATAACTGTACCTTTTATCATTTTTGAGGGAAACAAGTTTAGAAAATTAAACAGTTTTCAGGTTGTGATTCAAGAATGGAAATAGATGAAGAGCCCAATTCTGAGATGCTTGGCTCAAAATTAAAATGAGTAGGGTTGGATCAATAACACAATTCACCCACATATAGATTCTGTTTTAAGGCCTGTGGGAGAGCATTTTTTGAATTATGGTGAGGAGTAATGAAGGGATGTAAATGCCAGAGGCGGATTAAGATCCTTGTTTATCTTTGATAACAGAACAAAACCAACAACAACTTCACTTTTGTTTGACTGGACTGTTGTGATTTTTTTTCAGAATCTATTTGCCTATAATAGTTGCTATGCTCTAACTAAAACCTGAATAGTCCTGTCACTTTCACACCATTAAAAATATTTACTTAAAATTTTTGAAAGAACAACATTGACTTCATTTTGTTTCCACTGAAAATCTATGGAAGGTTGCTTCTTTTTTTTCCCCTTGAATTCAATGGGAGCAGGTAGTGGCATCCTTTAAATGACAAGGGATTTTTGAGTAATGTATTTAATCCTTTGAATAGTCCTTGTCTATATATAAACACAACCAAAAAGAAAAAATAGTCTCTGTTTTAAAGATCTTTGGCTACTTCAATCATTGCCCTAGGCAATCCATTCAGAATAATTTTCTTCCCAGTTTTTTGGTTTGTGTTTATTTGTTTTAATTTCCCATATCATAAATGATTTAGCAGGTGGTGTGTGTTCTGTTTTGTTTTTCAAAAAGAAGCAATTTAGAAGAGCCAGGTCCCACATTTTCTAAGAGGTCTCACAAACAGCAGCATTTTTCAGAGTTAGACTTTTTCAATAACAGTAGGTTTTCTTAAACTTTCTCTTGGAGTACTCTGATAGTTTATGAATTGAGTGAAAAAAGGCAGTCCTAAAACTGAATATGATTTCACAAGGTTTTATATTGTCTTTGAAAAATCTTATCAGAAACCATAAACTCACATTGATAAATATCTCAGGAAGAGTGCTCAGAGAACATTTTTTCAGAAGTAATGTACCCTTTGTATGTCTTTGGTTTTGTAAATGCCTAGGAGATATAAGCATAAATAAAAAATAATGGTTTCACTCTCTGTAAGTTAGGAAATATTCTTTCTAAGGCATAAGTAGAAGGTAGCAAATAATTTATAATTTCACTGTAATTTTGTTAATTAATACTAACTCCATTTCAATTAGTGGGAAAAGAAAATTGAGATCATAGTGTCTCTGACCTTTATCTTTACCTACAAGTCTTGAGAAGCATTAGCAAAGTGAGTTAAACTGTTCGCTTTCTTAAGTTGTAATGTCTGGAGGAGAGTTGAAGTGCACTAGCAAGACATAATAATACATTCAAACTTTTCTTCTTTCTCTTGACATTTGAAATATCAAGAGTACTACATAATAATTACCATCTCTTTTTCCTAGGGTCCTTGACATATCTCCAAATTATGAAAGGTGATAGTGCATGCAGTTGAAGACTGAAACTGAAACAACCCCATTCCACTCCATGCCAGCTGAGTAAAGGATGGTTGCAGTTTGAACTATAGTCCTTTGCAATATCATATTTTAGATTCTCCAGATTTTTTAGGATTTTGCAGTAAAACGAAGGAGTT
>VZTQ01007937.1:0-41280 GCA_013400755.1 Pelecanoides urinatrix
GATTCTATGATTCTGTGTGTAGCCCAATGAAGAGTACTTCTCTTGTGTTAACTTCTGAGCAAGAGTACTGGTATCCTTGAGCTCATGAATATTTTTTTGCCTTATACTGGAAGACACTGCATGTACCCGTTTTCCACAGGTGACAGGTTGATCCTCTGATGTGAATGGTTTTTTACAATTGCTTTTATAACACTGAAACTAGGTAACACTTTTTATCCTCAAATTGACCTGTTTACTGATGAGCTGATGCTAATGAGCTCTCTGCAAACAAGCACTAAAAATAATTTAACAGAGCGTGGGTCAGTAAAAAGAAAAAAAAAAACATCAGCACAGTAGCAAAAGTAGTTCTGAAACCTGACTCTAGTGTTGGCATGAATTCTGTTTTCAAATATAGACATACTCAACTGGATAGGCCTCATTAATAGTTCAGCTCTATGGAATTTTAGACAGTGCTGATATTGACAATATGCATTTGCTTTGTTTTTTAGTATTTTGCTCAAAAATCCATACATATGCCTAATATGTTACCTTAGAGTATGCCAGTCTCTTCCCTGACTGAGAAGCTGAAAATTCAATTTTGTGTAGGCTGTCAATCTTTCCTGTTCAGTTAATCACTTTCCATTTGGTTTAAATTGATATTAATGGCTTAGAAATAGCCAATGTTGTGTCAGGATTTTGATAAGCCCTTACTTTGTGCCAACTTCTGTTTATTCATATCTGAAAGTTTGGAAAACAAACTTTACATCAGCTTTGTCTGTTTAGGTGTCACATCCGGTGTGGAATCCTGATTTAGTTGAATAATGGCAATGAAGTCCTTTGTCAAGTGTGTTACAAAATCGTATGGAAGACTGATCACTAGTATAAACAAAGAAGAAGTTGGACCACAGATAAAAGTGACGGTTGGACTCGATGACCTTAGAGGTCTTTTCTAACCTTAGTGATTCTATGATTCTATGTGACTGAATAGTCGTATGTCATACTGAAAAGAGTAAGCATTCTTTCCCATGCCAACTGTGTTGGTAAAAGAGGTGGTAAAGTGAAACAATGCATTTTATATAAGCAGTAATTTTCAAGATGACCTTTTTCTATAGTGTCAAATGTATCATGGATTTTGTCAGGGGGGTGGGGGGGAATAGCTTGATCTTCAGAAGTAACAAGACTCGAACGTACCCATTTTTCCTCCTTTCACTTTATTCTTGATAAGTTACAGCCTCTGTTTCTACTCTTTCCAAGGTGTTTTTAATACTCCTTTTACTTCCATGATGTAGAGGTTTTGTTATCTATTATCTAGTATTTTGAAGGGAGGAAAAATACCTGGTTTTGGAAAAATCTTCAGTTTTATTACATTACTTAGTAGTAAAAGCAATTATTAAACTTATGCATTTTGGGATTACTGCTGTGGTTACCGGACTTGTTTATAGGTGCAGTTGACTTTCTTTGCCATAAGGACACACTGCTGATTCATGTTAAAGTTGCTATCTCCAAAGGTTTCTTTCTGCGGAGAGCTTCCTAGACTGTTGACACCCAGCCTGTATGGATAGTAAGGTTATTCTATGCTGGGTACAGGACTCCGTACTTGCATTTATGGAACTTATTGAGATTTTCAACCTGCCTGTTTTTCTAGCCCTTGGACGTCCCTTGGATTGGCCACCCAGGGCCATTCCAAGGTACTGTTTCAGGGTACCATCTGCATGCTCTATCCCCTGTTGGGTGTCGCCAGCAACCTTGCTAAGCGTGCATTTGGACCCGTCCTCCAGGTTCTCAGTAAAGACACTAACCAGTATCAGCTCCAGTTTTGACCTCTGAAGGACACCACTGGTGAATGTCTGTCAGCTGGACTTTGTACTGCTGGTCAAAATCCATAGAGCCTGGTGGTCCAGCTAGCGTTCCACCCACCTGGTAGCCCGCTTCTTCAGGTCATGTCTGTTCTGACAAAGTACTCTGTAAGACTGTCACAGTCCCTGTTAAAGTAAAGGTAAGCAACATTCACTGCTCTTCCCTTGCTCACCAATCCACTCTTATCCTTAAAGCAAGCTGCCAGGTTGGTCAAGTATGATATGCCCTTGGTGAATCTGCACTGTCTGTTCCCAGTAGCCCTTTTGGCTTTTTTTTTTTTGTGTGTGTGTGGATGTAGGTTCCAGGAGGATTTGTTCCATAATGTTCTCAGGGACTGAAGTGAGACTGAGTAGCAGATCGTTCTCCAGATCCTCCTTTTCCTTCTTGACGATACTGTTTTTCCTAATTCTGAGGCAACTATCTGGATCACCATGACCTTTCAGAGATGATAGAGAATGACCCTGCAATAAGATCAGTCTGCTCCTTCAGCACCCTCAGATGTCTCCCATCTGGTGCCATGGAGTTGCACATACCCAAGTGGCTTAAGAGATCTCTGACTCAATCTGGCTGTACTGCATGTGAAGTTTCATTTCCATAGTCTCCGCCACTAGACTCTGGTCTGGGGCACCCAATAACAAAGGAGGCAAAAAAGGCACTGAGTGTCTTAGCCTTTTCCACACCCATTCTCATCAGGGCTGCTGCCCCCCTGAGCAGTGGATCTGTGTTACTCTCAGCCTTTCTTTTGTCAGTATCCTTACAGGTGCCTTTCTTGTTGCTGCTTTTGTTTCTTCCAAACTTGAACTCCAGGGTTCCCTGAGTACCTCCCCACATGCTCAGGAGATGTTTCTGTATTCTTCCAAAGTAGCTCTGCTTCCACCTTCTGTGTATTTCGTAGAAGTAGTGCAAGCACCTCTCCCTGATGCTGCTTGCCTCACTGTCGCACAGATCCCGGCCAGCAGCCCTCATTCCAACAAAAGGGTCCTATGGTCTTAGAAGCCTGCCTTTGACACCAGCCATGCAGCCAGGTGTTGATAGGCTGTGTACATTCCTGCCTGAGTCTTGCCCTCCCACTGGAGCAATTGAGGAGAGTAGTATCTGGGTCCCATGCCTGCTATACTCTACCCGCCCCCCGAGCTCTGCAGTCACTGCTCATATGCTCAGGTTCACACCTGGCAGTATCATTGATTCATACATGAATGAATAGCCAAGGGGTGGTTGTCTAACAGCTGAACGCGGGCAGACTCATCAGTCTTTCAGCAGCATCTCAGGCAGTATAACTGTCTGGAAATGCACATCTGCAGGCTTTCCTTCTGTTGCTACTAGTCACTAATTTCCTGGATTTGTCCCTCGATCAGCCCCCATCTTGGGATTCTCCATCTACTCATCCTTTGAGTGCAATGCCTAGCTGTCTCTTCTTCCTTGCGTCATGGGGCTCAGACATGTGGCTCTGCAAGGTCTCTGTGAAGACCTGTCTGCTTACTGTTTGCCCTTGCTCGTGGTGTACCAGTCTGCCCACTTTGTCCTGTAGCTCCTTCCGCTGAAGAAGCAGCATCTCAGGCAGAGCACTCCTCCCGTGGGTGATGTCACCACCATGGCTCCAGCACCAGAGAGAGGTACCTAGCATTTCTTACAACCCAAGCCCTGGATGGTGAAATCCTCTTCCAGAGGTCGGTCTGGGTCAAGGCTCTGGTATGCTAAGAGCAATTGCTTTAGCAGAGTTTCTGGGCCCCTCTGTTTCACTGCTGTGGTGAATCATGAGATGGTAAACTGCCCAAGGGAGTGAGAGCCTTTGTCTAAGGGTACAGGGGAGGGCCTTATTGATGGTACCTGGTGAGTGTTGAGCTTTGCATTGCTGTCTCTTGATCACTTCCCTGAACCCTCGAAGGATTCAAAGGGTTCACACAGTGTCTTTTTGACATTTTGCTGAACTCTCAAAGGAATTTTCTTGCATTAGAAGTAGATATAGTGCCAGCCTATGCATTTTAAAACACTTGATATAGTTGGTATTTTTATGGACAGAAAATCTAGATAACAGTTCTCCTCCTGGTGTCTTGCTAATTTGAGGACCCTTAAGCACTGTGCTCCTGTGTGTTTTACACTTTCTTTTATAGCCTAATATCTCACGAGTATGAACTTCAAGAAGTCTGAAATTATAAGAATTTATTTAGTTTTCTTTTAAAACATGCTATTTTTAATTAGCATTTGTTTTCTTTAAGTACAAGCAGGGTGGTGGTATGACTTGATTCTTTGCCAGATCGTTTCTATGGTGTCCCAAATTAGAGCTAAAGAAGAAACCTATGGTATGGAGAGTCTAAGTACAGTCGTACCATGTCAGACAGATTTTGTCTGAATACTGCATTTGTTTCTGCCAGTGATTGATAGCGTATATCTAGGGAAGAGAACAGGGGAAACTGAAATGATACTTTCTTCCTGTATTCTCCTAGCATGCAGGGACTTGAGGGTTGCAGTCAGGGACTGCCTGAAATAGGGGTGAGGACTTGGTATGCAATAGCTGATGAACAGACTTGCAGCACTGGTAGCATACTCTGGTAGGCAGTTCCCCTGCATAACTACACATTGTGGGGAATACCTTCCTTTTGTTTTTTAACCTTTTGCTGCTAAATTCACTTGATTTCTGCCAATACGTAGGAGTAACAGACAACAGTTGTTCTCTATTTACCATCTCCATGCAGCTTTTGATTTTATAGACCTGCCACTTGATTTAGGTTACATCTTTTCCAGCCAGGAAGAATGCTACTTTCTTCACTTACATCTTATAATGAAGCTATTCCTTGTTCTCTTCATCCTTTTGCCCTTCTCTCTTGTCCTTTCTAAACCTTCTATATCCTTTTTGAAATGACAAGACTGGATGTTCATACAGCACTCAAGATGAGAAAGCAGATACTGTGTAATGGCATAGAGATGGTTTGGTTTCTCTTCTTCTCTTAGTAGTCTGTAACAAATTATTTTTCTTCTGCTGCTGCTGGTCACTAAGCTGATGGCTTTATAGTGCAACTTCAAGATCCAGAGTTCAGGCCTATCCTTGTGTCTATTTAAAAAAGCAAAATAAAAAAAAAAAACTGAAAAATCCAAACAACCAGCCCCTATGATTTTTTTCTTAACATATCTCACTTAATGTTTCGTTGTAGTAATTTCATCTGCTATTTTAACATCAAGTTGTTAATTACAGATACTTTTGCAGTTCTTCATTTTATATAGTCATCCCTGTATAGCAAAACTACACAGATGCAAACTGAGATTATCCCAAACAAAACTCTTTCTTGGCATTTGATGCACACCTATGCAGGAAGCAGAGGGATATACACTCTTCTAGTCTTGTACAAGAAGGCTACAGGCTGCTGTGTTGCCATACCATCCAAACTAATGCCACTTAATTGTATAGGGATGCATGGACACATGAATGTGTCTCTGCTGCTAATAAGAAGAAATAAGCTGTATTTAGAAGAGGGATGTCATAGCATTTTCCCTCAGGAAGCTGAAGGGGGAAGGCAGGAATCAAATTATGACAATGAAATACTAAAGGAAAGGTAGTTTTAATGATACAGGTTTTTTTGTGAGGTTTTTGCATAATCATGGCCTACAACTAAAATTCTCCTTTCCAATAAATTCTTCAGTTTAGGCTGTAAGAGAAACTGTGTGTATGTAAGTTTTAAAATTCTGGTGTGTTGAAGGGTCTTATTTCCCATTTATTTTACAAGTTAAGAATATCTGCAATTCTGGTTTTAACTAGTAAGCTATTCCCACTGGGAAATACTTTAGGAGTATTTTGTGTTGAAACATGTCAGCACTGGTGGGGAACATGTTGGTAAAAAAAAAAAAATTAAAAAAAATCATATTTTAGTGTAAGTGAACAAGCCCAAAGCTGTTCTTGATTCTGCCTTATCCAATTGTCAGTCAAGGAAATAAGCAGTCCTTGTAACAAAAGTTGCTTGTGGTTTGAGTAAGACAAAAGAGAATTTTGGATTGGCATTCTAAAACTTTTATGTATATATATTGAAAAAGATATAAAAGTTTGCTCTATAATCAAGCATTAAACTATTAAAGTCACTTTAAGCATCAAAATTATTAGTTATACCTTTAGCTTTGAATGCCTAGTAAGTGATCATAGTGGCTTGTGGGTACTTTCTTCACTTTGCGTACTGTTTAACTTTACCAAAAGGGATGTTTATTTTTGGTTTGCTGAAAGCAAAGCATTTGTCTTTGTGATGAAGATGTAAAGTGCTATTAGACTTTATGTAAAATACAGGCATTTGTAGACTAGCATTGCTAGTGATGGGCCCAGAAAGTCGGTGTGTACTACACGTGAGGAGCATGAGGAATATTAGCCTTGGACTTCACGCAGCAGACTGATACCCTGCTTCCTGAGATGTTCCTGGTTTTCATTCATTTAGCTTGTTCGGATTTCCAGAGGATGCAGAGAATTCCTTTTAATTTCATTAGATGTGCCTACTCTCTTCTCCAGTGGCTCAGCCGAGCACTCTGTTTTGGTCACTTGTTTTAATGTTTCAGGTGATGAATGTTAACACAGTAGAGGACTGCAGTAATGCCGCTTTAATTGATCCTGTTCCCTTAATCTCATTGGAGTGCATAGAGCATTCATTTTGATACATACAGCATTTGGTAATTAAATTGTTACCGTTAAAATGTAGTTAAAATTTCTGCTTTTAGCTGCTGTCCTCAGGTAACTTTTTGTGACTTTTTTCTTTTTCTTTTTTTTTTTTTTCCCCAGATATAGAACGTGGTCTCTAAAACTGGATTAAAGCAACCTGTTGATATTTTTATTTATACTTTTTTATTTTTGTATTTGACTTAAAGTGCCATGAAAAAATTCGCATATTGCAAGGTGGTCCTTGCCACCTCTTTGGTTTGGGTCCTCCTGGATATGTTTCTATTGCTGTACTTCAGTGAATGCAACAAATGTGATGAGAAAAAAGAACGAGGCCTGCCTGCTGGAGATGGTAAGTTTTCTGCCTGAAGCAATCTTTGAATTATGCTTATTTAAAATTGCACTCCTTTTAAACATTTGATCTTTTTTTTTTTTGCCTCAACGATGTAGTATTGCATCAGCATTTTGGTGTTGCAGAATGTTCCATGTTTCTTTGAATGACTAGGGAATAAGCACATTGCCCGAGAAGTATGTTGCAGACTTAAATGCTTAAATGCTACTTAAATGTAGAATTTTAAGCACTAATGTATATGGAAAAATAATAAAACTGTGAAGCAAGCAGTTCAGGAATGTAAGCTATATAGCTATAAGCTATAATATAGTCTAAAGCATGTTCTAAATTTCCACCAGTGAGGAAGCAAAGGTGCTGCTAACTTCACTAGACTTGGTGGTAAAACAAACCAAACCAACAATCAACCTTATTTCTCCCCCCTGTCTCTGCAAAAAAACCCAAAACCAAAACAAAACCAAAATTTGGCCAGTGATTATAGTAATAGGGGACAGTGAATGTTGTAATGAAAATAAACTTATGAAAATGACTAGAATAAACTTGGCTGTAAAAGTGACAAATATGAGGGGTGTGTGTGTGTATATATACACACACATATGCACATGCTCATGTATGTAATTTCTTCTTTGAAGTGGGAGCTGTGTTATTGAATACTAAAGCTCTTCAGATAAGCGTTCTGTTTTGTTGCTGCTCTCCCACCAGAAAGGCTGTGTCTGTATGTTTCACTGCTGCTATAGGAAACTTAATGCGGTGATGCTCAATGTTAAGTCTGATCCGCCAAGATTACTGTACTCAAGATTAATTAATGCTTTCCATCACAAAAAAACTTTTTTGCCTGTTGACATCTGGTATGGCCAACCTTGACCTCCCTGGGAAATTTTCTGAAATGTTTTAAGAACAATGTTGCACTATTACAGAATAACACTGGGGAGATGTTTAGGAAATGTTTGGTTTGTTTCGGTTGTTTTTCACCCCATGATGAAAATAGGCCAATGAATCTCCACAGAGAACAACAATGTGTAGGAATGTAGAATTTCTCTGCTTGGTACCTCTGAACTGTTGTTTCCACAACTGCATACGAACATTTTGGAGAGGTTGTAGTTCACCTGAGTTTTGCAGAAGGGACTTTAAATTTTCAGGTTTTTGCATTTCATCTTTTAGGTTTCTTTTTCAATAAGTGGAAAAGAACATGATGAGAAAATTAATTAGGGTTATTTAGAAAGTATGTCTTTTATAGGAAGTCTTTTCTTTTTTCTGCCCCCCCTCCCCCCCCCCGAAGTTGGGGAATTTTGTTGAAGATATGATGACTGATACTAAGGAATGGATCCACTTTTTGGATTCCTGCAAAGTTTTTACATGATGCTAAGCATAACTTATGCCAGGCTTCTTTAGAGTTGTCTTGCAAACAGGATTTTTTTTTTGCTGTTGGCAAACAGCAACTGAAATCAATATACAGCAAACTTGGTTTGATATATTGATGATATTGAAAGTTCAAATGACTTTACACATAAAGTCATTGGGGCATCCTTCAGATGAGGGAAAATCTGCAGTTTTTAAAGATTAATATTATGACTTTCCTTATGCAACGTGAGTTTTACTTAGTTAAGTACAGTCTTCATTCTGGCCTTTCCCTAACCTGTGTGTGTTAAAATCCCTGATATCTTTTTAATATCTTATTGGCTTGTAAACAAACCAACCAACCAACCAAAATTTTGTATATAGTTTTGAACATTTTTCTTGTTGTTTTAAACTGATTTGTAGTAAGGTATGTGCAGAAGAAATACATCTGCTAGAAACCATGATTGTGGTTGACAATGTGACACTTCCTCTTAACCTGATTGCATGCTGCCAGATTTTAGATATTCTTACTTGTTTCGGTAGTTTACTCATTTGGAGTCTGTAGTGGATTTATTCCCACTCAGAATGCCTAGAATCTCCTCAGATAATATTGAGGCTATTTTTTCTGTGAAGCTTTTATCAAAATCTGCTTTTTCATTTCACTTGCCCCCCCCATTCATTTCCATAATTGATATAGTTTCCTTGATTCAGCATAAATTATGTAAGTGTTCTGAATTTAATAGTCTCTTTTTCCATATCACGCTAGTATATAGCTTCTCTTTGCAATTCGTGGAAGAATTCCATGGCATTTAATGAACCTACTCAACATATGAGTGAGTTTTTCTGAAGAGTTTGTAAGTTTATTTTAGACTGTGCTTGGCCTAGATGGAAAAATTGGTCTTTAGATATTTCAGCAGGAGCAAAGGATTTTGAGGATAATTTTAGGCAGTTCAGGCTTTCATGAAGTTAGAAGGGTGCTTTCCTTAGGTTTTTAATACAGAAAATAGAGGGAGTTTCTTTTTCAGAATGAGACTTAAAGCCATGGTCTAAATTGCTTTTGGGAAAAATCTTTCTCCTTGGTATTGATGGCATAAGATACTAGCATCTTAAATCATGAGCTTCATCTTATGTGTTTAATATTGGATTGTATGTATACGGCTGTTATATTTTACAAATTGCTCAGAATAAGAAATAATAAAGGAATATGAATCTGTGGAAAAATCTGTGTACATGATTATGGGGAACTGTAAGATGAGTGGGATAAAGGTCTTTCTGTCCACTATCACAGAGATTGAGGGTTGGTCGTTGAAATGATGCGAGTGTGGAGGTGAGGGGACAAAAGGTGAAGTGGAAGAGGGACAGGCACTTGCCAGGCTGTGAGTAATAGAGCTGGGGTGGAAATGTTTGGGAAAAGGGGGCCTGGCATGGTGTCTAGGTAGTATCAGACTGGGGAACTAAAGTGATACCAGAAGAGGGATAGTTGGAATCTAGTGACTATAATTGTGTGGGATGATTTGGCTGTAGGCTTAAGCCTTTGCCCACCCCTTCCACCACGGCGGGAGAAGACAGTAGTAGCTTCAGGAGGTAGCCTGGGGAAGCAGGATCAGAACACCTAGCAGTGTAGATTCCACCATCAATCCATGGGAGTTGGGAGGGAGCCTGCGCTTGTCCTGGCTGATACTGCTGCTCTTTCTTCTCCCCACCATGATCATTTGGGGGGGGGGTGGGGGGTGTGGGTGGTGGTGGTGTAGGTCAGGGAAAGCTTCTACAGTGCTCAGCTCTGAGGTTGTCTCATATATTCTGAGCTACCCAGCTGACCTGGATAGTGTACACCCCTTGCCCAGACTGTCACAGCTGTTCCTTCGATTGGCGCATCTTCTGGGTGGTGGTTCCCTTTTTGTAATTACTGATGGTTCATCAGTCAGATTTTCAAAGAATAATAGCTGATGATGGAGGGTTGTTGCTGTAAGTTTAAAGGTTGTTATGAGTTGGAAAGAAAATCACTGAACTTTAGTAAGCATCATCATGTTATGTAGTAGTTTTTTCCAAACCTGAAATTCATAGGATATCTAGTTAAGCACTATTGTTTCCAGATGGGGATTCAGCATTGCAATTCAGATTTCACAACCTGGAATAGAACTTACTGATAATGTAAACAAGTTCTAGACTTAAAGAAAGGGTTCAAGCTGTTCTCTAACAATACAAAAAGGGAACATTCGTGTAAACAAAAAATGCCCAGGTAGTCCTGTGGTTTTACTAGTAAAGATTCTTTTGTGTAGCTCTGTCTTATTTCTGTAAGAATCCTGTATGTCAGCTCTGAGGTCTTGACTTAAATGAAGATCAAATGAGTCCTTCCTTACCTCCAGTTATAGGCTTCTTAAAGGTATGACTGCAAAGGAACTTCCAGCTTTGGCACTTGAAGCAGTTTCTAAATAAACTTCCAAACATTTTCCCTTTTTCCCCCTCAAGGGGCATTCCACTTGTGTAATGATTAGAAGCCCTACAAAAAAAAAAAAAAAAAAAAAATCTTTCAGACCTAGGATTGGTATTGCAAGAGTCTTGTGATCTCAGCTAGTTGCTATTTACAATCTTTTCTTGGGGCAATACAAATTTAAACTAGGACCAGTCATTTTTGTCAAGTGCCAATCAAGGCCTTGTGTTCTGAATTTTGAACTCTTTGGTAAAGATGGAATATCAAAGTTGTGACTCAGTTCTGAATATTCTCATCTGCATAAAAAACTCCTAAGAAGAAAAGTGAGAAGGTTCAAGATATAAAACACAGATTTAATTTTTGAAAATAGGAACTCTTCAGCATACATCAGTCTTGTTCTGTTAAGGCTGAGGGGTGTGTGAGAGACAAAAGGTCTCTAACTTTTACCTGTCAAAACAGCTTTCTTGTAATTGTGGTGGTTCTTCCAAAGTGTTTTGGTCAGTTTACTGTTGTTGTGGCCCCTAAAGACATGTCAGGGAAGAATCCATTCCTCTTTCTGGCTTTAGATGGTCTTAGGTTTTGAAGTATCTGTTTTTCATCAAGCATATTGCCTGGTAAAAAGGAATTTGTAGTCCATAGTCCATAAAGAGTTCCTGACTTTTAATGAAGATCTGGAAAAGATCAAGCCCTCTTTGAAAATAATGGTTTACTGATACAAATGAGAAATGTCTGGAAAAACATTACTAGATTTCCCGTTGGATCAGGTGATGATTAAGTCATTCATTTAGCTCTGAAACTTGTAGCTGTAAATTAAATTACTGTTTGTTAGAAGTATGTCATCAGTACATGTCTACAGACTTTCAAAGGAAATATTTTTTTCATAGTTAACTAACAAAAGAGCACTGCAGTTTGAATTTTTAGCAATGTGTATTAGTCATTTTGGGAGAATATTGTTGGTTTGTGTTTATATGAAAACTACATGCTTTTGTGGGAAAACAGATTGCTGTAAATGCAGAAACCTGAGAGAAGACAGTTAACTCTTCTTGGAAAGTCATCTCTGTGCTTGCACATCAAGCTTGCCTGTCTTTGCATTTAGTGAGTTCCATAAAATATCTGTGGATGTAGTTAGCTGTTGCTGGATTTTTTTGCAGGATAAAGGAGTAGTTTATTTAGGTAGAATGTGTAATCAAATAGTATATATTTGCTAATTAAATTTAAAAATTCAACTGATGAATATGTGGAATTTGTACACCTGGATCCAACTCACTGATGTGCTAAACTAGCATCTAACAGCAAGATCTACAAATGTGATAGTTTTCAGCTAGTTTAGCTATTCAGTCTAACTGATTTAGTCAAAGTTAAGAAACAACTGGAAGTGTAAATGAAACAGGAATTTTTTTTTTTCTTCTAAACAGCAAATATGGTAGAATAAGACATTCACTCTTGAGAATGCTGAAAAACATGGTGAATAATTTTTTTTTTTTTTTACATAAAACAAAAGCTACCAGAATATAGTTAAATCTTTTTAGGTATGTAGAACACTCATCATTTAATCATTTTCTGTCCAAGTGAACCTATATAGTAATCACTATACACTTAATAAAAATAGTTATGAAAACCTACGTAATAAAACCAAGCTGACTATATAAAATTAAGCCCAAATAATTGCCTTATTGTATACCACGATTTTATCTTGATTACCCCCCAAAAGGCACAACTTCTAGTTTAAAAGGTTATGCAATTGCAAATCACTAATTTTTGATGTGGGTTCAACCGTAGTTTCTTAGGAGGCAAAGATGCAAAGCAAACTGCATGCTCATGTTAGCCCATGGTTAAAACTATTGCTTAAATCAGTCTGCTCAGGATCTGCTTGGACATGTTGATTCTGTCAATTTTTTGTGTATGAGTGGCTGGCTGGCAACTTCTAGTATTATATAGCTGAACTTGCAGTCAAGAGGAGTTTGATAAAAAGAAAGCATCTCTGTGGCGGGAGGATTTTCTCCGCTAAATGTTACTACGCTAATGCAACTAGTGCTGTTGCTTCAGGTACTTGAAAATGAAACTTTCTCAACCGATTAATGCTAAATGCAAACTAGCAAAATGTTTCACTTAGTAATAAGCATATATTTTAAGTCTTAGTGTTTCAGCAAGGATGGAAGGCTTGGGCTTTTTTTTAAATTTTATTTTTATTCTTTACATGGCCATTTGCTCTTGCCATAAGCTTTAATTACACTGTGCTGTCCTAGATGCAAATTAAAGATAATTTGAAGCTAGGCTTATTACTGAGGACTTCGGTGTCTTTATTTTAAAATACTTTCTATTCCTTTGTTTAGATCTTAAATTACTATTTTTTAAATTAAAATTTATATTGAATTTGTAAAGTAGTAATATATTTCCGTTCACGAGAAAAGTAAGTGAGTATTTCTAAAAAAATGTAACAGGTTTTTTTAATGTTTTGTTTTTTTCACTTCTTTTGTTTAAAAACTCAAATAATTCAAGACTCTGGATTCCTTTTCTCCCTCTCCTGCATCAGTGTAATCAGATACTTGATATTTAAGTTTTCTTTGGTTTAAACATGTCAAGTGTTACTGTTTCTGTTTCGAGTACTAACATTAAACTCCAAAATGTAATTACGTTGACTAAAAATAATGTTAGTAAAACCAGGAGAAATTATTTCTGAACTGTAAATGCCGATGTCATTCTCTCAAAATAAAGATGTGGAAATGAATGTAAAGTTACAATTTTATTTTAATTTAATCTTTACTAAAATCCCTGTAAAGGAGAATTCAACTTTTCCTGAAAAGCTTGTGTGTGCAAGAACAATCTGGGATATAAATGTCTGTTGTTCCACAACTTTAACAGTAAAGTCAATTAGGACATGATGATGGATAGATATAAACCCTTAATGTTTTTTCGAATGAATTGTGGTGTCTAAGAGTAGCACTTAAATACTTCTGTTAAACTCCCATATACGAAGATTTGTTTTCAATTGCAAAACCTGATGGGCTTAGAACTCTGTTTTAAACAGGAACACTCCTACAGTGTAAAGTAAACAAACAAAAGCAAGCATAAAAGTAGTTATCAACATTTTATTTATTCTTAGTTCCAGAACCCATACAAAAACCACATGAAGGACCTGGAGAGATGGGGAAGCCTGTGGTCATTCCGAAAGAGGAGCAAGAAAAAATGAAAGAAATGTTTAAAATAAATCAATTTAATTTAATGGCAAGTGAAATGATTGCACTCAACAGATCTTTACCTGATGTCAGGTTAGAAGGGTAAGTGCTTTATGTTGTATTAAAAATGTACTCTACTTAAATGAAGAATGTGCAAAGAGTAATCCAAAACAAGAGTTCAGTTCTGTAAGATATTACTGTTGAAGTGAAAAGTAGAAGGATTTCTTGTATATGTGGTACTTTTTTGTAAAATAAGATTGAACTGCTGAAGCCAGTTTTCCTCAATGTTATTTAACTTTGAATCTGATTACAAGTATGAAGCCTGTTTGGGGAATAGTTGAAGGAAAACAGAGTTAACTTAAGATTTGGCATTTCAGGAAAAAATTACTTATTTGAAAAACTCATGCACTGCTTGTAATGAGGTAGACTAAAATTCTGCATTGTATGAAATAGAAAAGATTTGATGATGACAAAGAAATGCTTTAAATTGCTTACCTAATGAAATGTGCAAAGCCTCATTTAGATTGCGTTATAATGTTTTCTAATATCCATCTGGTTTATTTTTGATCTTGCATCTGAAATATTGATCCTTTCAGAGCTATTTGAGTCATAAGTAATTAAAAAGAAAATTGTAGCCTTGTTTTAAATAAAACTAAGATTGCCTTATTCTCCTGGGGCTACTCTGGCAGGGTAACTGATGATTCCCCCCAACCCCTCTTCTTTATGAAAAGGACTCTCAAGTTAAATAAAGCTCATGAAACAAGATTTTCCCAATCAATTATCTGCATTCTCTTGCAAGAATCAGATGCTATGGGAACCCCATTTCTTTAGAAGCTCTGCTGTTGCTTCTGTGTACAGAAGGCCTGGCTGCTGGATTAATTTGTTTTCATTTCCTACCTCAGAAGATAATATTAGAAGAATGAGATAAAGCTCTGACTGCTTCTCATTTTTTGTGAGTGATAAAGAGCTGCTTTGTAGGTACCTTCATCTATTGTAATGAATGTGATTCTGTGTATCATGAAAGTTCCTGGTAGTGCTGGTGTTCTTAATAAGTGAGCCATATATTTTTCAAAATATGATTTCATAAGTGTGAATTAATGTAACTTTTCAATTGATTTTCAGATATGTTATTAGTCAGATTTTATGGTCACTACTTGCCTGTTTCTCAGTATAGCGGTAAAATGCAAATCATGAGCTTGCCAGGTTGTCTTTCAAAACTGACAGATGTTGTTTGGGGGGGGGGGGGGGGTATATCCTTTTCTCTCATGTTATTGCTCTGATCGTGGTTGTAACTTGGCAATGGGATCTCTTGGCCTTCATGCAGATTCATATGTAGTGTCTGCCCCTTTTATCACACTCTATAGGATAAGATATTGCCTCACTGTAAAGTAGTGATTTCCACTGGTTTAGAACTTGTAGTTAGCATTCTCAACTTGTTTTAGCTGCGAGGAAAATCATGAGTTTCGTTGGAGACTTTTTTCAAAGCTGGGATGTTGATTTGGGGTGATTTTTGTATGTTTTTTCTGGAAGAGCTGAATGGAAGGGATTAACAAAACTTTGAGGAAATGATAGTTACAACAGCTGGTTATTTGGAAGTACACATGAGTAATTTTTCACTATGACCCTGGAAGTATGGAAGAAACTAAATAACATCAGCTGTTTATCGGCATTCATATTGGAAAACCTGCATGTATATATTCTACCATTTTTATAGTGTAAATACAGAGATAAGAAAATAAATTTGTGGATCTAAAGAGTTGACTTAATCATAAGCTTTGTGAAGTCTAGACTTTGAATTAGCAAAAAATGGAAAGAGAAATTGTTATAAACTATTAAAAATTTATTATCAAAGCATCACTCAAGATGCAGACATTTTGCAGACAAATTAAATTACAATTTTAAAATCAAGTTGAGCTGTAGGAATTGCTTGTCTTGCACACTTGGCTATGCTCTGCAGTTACTGTGTTTTGCAGTAAGATATGCATTATAAATTTAGTAATGTTGCATTTTTTCTCTTTTCCATTTGTATGGACACAAACACTGTCACTATAATATGTGTGTGAAAGTGGAATCTTAGAATAAAATTTTAGGTAAGGTCTTAGGGCAGAGTTGGATTTTCTGTTTTTGTAAATTGCTGCCAACAATTTTAACATTTACTTGCTGTGTGCTTTTTCAGTAGATTTTGAGAGAAAAATGATTCCCAAAAAGCTCCTCCTTTTGTCATCTTTTCAGTATGTACTCCATACGGTCACACTAATTAAGAAGTCAGGGAGTGTGTTAACATTTCCCCAGCAAATTTGAGAACAATACTGTGTTTACAATGCAAGGGTATCTTAATCTGTATGTGTGGATTAATATTACTTTCCAAGAACACTGTAGCCATTTTCAGAATTGTGAAAACTATAAACTATGCTCTGGTGTTGTATGTACATCTTGTGAAAGTATTTATCTGATTAGTCAAAATACTCACATGGCCAGAAACTCTTTCTGCTGCTCAACTCCACTGTTAGTGGAGTTGCTTCTGTTGTAACTGGTTCTATCTATATCCCTACTGATATGGAAATAGTTTTGGGTTCTCCCAAAATGGGTAGAATGGGTAATTTCTAATCATTCTTTACTACATTTATGGGCTTACAGCACAGCTGCCAGTAGCACTTTCAATCAAGGTTTTGAAAAAGTGGGATATGTTCAAAAGCACACTTAGCTGTTCAACCATGTGATTGTTTTCTTCACAGGTTTTGTGGGTTGCTTCCTTTAATGTGGTGTGGGGGGAAGATGTGACTATTTCAAGTCCTATAATTCTCCGGTATGTCAGTTCTTCTGAAATACAGAAGTCTGTAAAAGTTTTCCCTAATGGTTACTCATTCAAAAGCTGGTGGAATTAAGTGTGCCAGGACCAATTTGCCGCATGTATTTAATGGGGATGGCATAACCTGTCAGCTGGAGAGCAGCTTTTGGAGTAGTCTACACTTTAATTTCTGGTTCTGTCAAAACCCCCTGTCACCTGTGCGAAGGCAAGCACATTTGTGTACCTGCTCAGTCCTCGAGGCAGCGTATGCCTTCATGGGTTATGTGTTCTGTCTCGCACGTCTGGTCCAAGTGCTCATAGGTTAATCTCCACAGATGACCCACTCAGGGTATCGTGTTTATGTTTTGGCCAAGAAATTTTGTTTCCTTACTATAAGAACAAAAATGTGAGCTGTTTTAATAACTTCTAGGCACTTCTCCAGCTCAGGGAACTCCTCGGTACGAGCCATCTACAGCAGTTGAAATCTGTTCTGCTGAGCTGTGCCCCAGCCGTATTAACAGGTTTATATTTATTTTTATTATTTGGCATAAAATCACTGAGGCACATAGATGCCTTTAAAATTATTGGCATATGCCTGAATTGCTAATCATTTTGTGTCTGCAAGCGGGAACATTATTCTACTTACTCTTCTCGTTGTTGCAACTAAATGATTTGCCTAACAGAAAAAACTGAGCCAGAAGTAATTTTTTTAGCCTGGATACTTCCCCGAATCTGGACTGGGGCATGTTAGTGTAACTAACTAATATAACTGACAGTGCCACAACCTCTGGAGGGATGTTGCGGGGAAACAAGCAGCTGGGGATAGCAGATTGGTTTTAAGTTGTTAATAGAATAATTCTTGTAAGCACGTCTTATTCTGGTCTGTGAATCAATCATCAAAGTGGGAGTTGATTCACAGTTGCCAGGAAAATACGCAGCTGTGGGCTTGACATAACAGCAGAGTAAAAGATTGGTGAGTAGGAACCTTAGAGTCTTGCCTAGATTTTGCTGAATATGAGGGAGGCAATGAATAAAATAGATGTCAATGACTAAAATAGGTGTTCAGCTGTGCCTGTGTGTCTTATAACAATATTCAGGCTGGCAAGTGGTGTGGTTAAATGCACGAAATTTGTATGTGTTCCATGACTTGGTTTTGCTCTCAGTGCTGTTTGAGGTGACCTGGAAGCTGCTTTGTAAAATGAAGAATGAGTACTGTGTCTAAGGCTGAGCTTTCCAGGCTGTAGACATTATTTAATAATTTGTGGAATATATAAAACATTTAAGGAGACATTTGGGTCCCTGGTGTAAGAGTTTAAACCCAGTTCTGACTTTTTTACACTAGAAAAGAGCACCTTAAAACACTTCTCCCAGCACAAGTTGGTCAAGGCTGGAAACAATGGAGGCATAGCTGGGACAGAATAATGTTCATGTAAGCTCTGGTCCTGACTGGACCTTATGATGCAGCACTAAGAAGGGTGTCATATTTTGCAGGTTGAGATTTCTTGGAAAGATGGTGGGCTTCCCCAAGCAGACCTGCAGCAAGGAGGAGTGTGGATAGCTTTGAGATACCTTAGCAGCTCTTTCTCCAAGGTTGCAGGTTCTGTAGAACTTGGCATAAAAGCTCTTCCTTGTTATTTTGTTCCTTAATTGGTATAATTTTGCCAGAATTAAGGGTATCTGACATCTTCTTATACCTCAGTTAGTTCTGCATAACATTTGGGACCTTTTAACTGTCCTTTTCTCAAACTGTCTATATTCAGGAATGTTGGGGTTTGAGTGGTATAGTTAGGGTATAATCAGAGTTTTTAGCCAGGTGGTCCTTCATTTGAGTGAACTGGGTCTAAATTCATACAAACTATGACTTCAGCCACTTAATAGAAAAATAAGATGCAGATGTCTAAGTTAAAGAGCTTAATGTTTAACTAGTACAATAATGTGGTCAGTTTAAGTTATTATTGAAGGCTTTTTTGCTGAACCAAACTACCTTGCTCAGTTCCTGCTGCCAAGCTTACTTTCACAATTGGGAGGAAGTAGACAATTTTTTTTTCCGGCGTTAAAAGCCACTCTTCTAAGTCTAACTTATGTGAATGTTGTGGAGTTTATAGCAATTATACTGGGCTCCTTTCTGAGCAAGTCCTTCATATGACTAATTCTGTCATCTCTTTGTTTAGAAAGAACTGTATTTAGATTTAGGCTTTAGATTTGGGCACTGTTAATTACATGATACAATATAATGATTTCCAGTTATGGGACTGCAATCTGGTTTTCATATGTGTGCTTTAAAAATGTATTGTTGATTTTAAGCCTGAAATATACATGTGAGAATACACTGGAATTTGGATTTTTAACTTCTCAAAACAAATTGATTTGCTGTATACTTTAAGATACCACAGTTGTGTCATAATATGACACATTCATAAAATTTACACAATCCCTGTGTGAGGAAGATCGTTTGAGTAAGCTTATTCATGGTAAAACTAGTAAAGGCACACATGCAAGAGCATGCTCTTGGAACTCAGATGTGTGACACTATGGGTTTTTTAAATGGCAGCGCTTGAAATATTTACTTCTATGTGAGGCTTGTGAAGGTGTGCTCTCTTTGCTTTTAATTACTTTAATTCAGGAGAAGAGCTAAGGGGGTAGTTTTATACTACGTATAATCTGGTGTAAATGTGGACTGCAGCCAAAAGAAGTCTTCTCACTGCTTCTGTCGATACTGATCTGACGATTGTGTGGCCTTGGCATTCACTGACTGGATGGAGGACTGCACATCAAAAAGGGGAAAAAAGTATATTTTGTTGAATCAGTAAACTGAAGCAACACACCCAGCAGTTGTATGATTACCAGATTTGGTGCAAAGAAGGAGATAGGACAATACTGTCATGGTGAAAAGTAGGATTATTGCTTTTGGCAGCAGCCCACAGTTGCACCAGATTAGGTGGAACATGGGGGGGAAAAAAACTTTCTTACAGAAAGTGTGTATTAAAATCCCCATGGGATTTAAATAGCTCCCTAAATTGTGATATGCCTTGTGAACTTTTGGTATTCATTTNCACACAAACACTTGGCAATCTCATTCTTAGTTATGAGTGTCTTGCATTTTGGATGAGCAGCCATATCGTGAACTTTATTCAAATTGATAGGTCAAGTATAGAAAATAATTCAGCTAGAGAACTTAAGGTTCAATTTTAGTCTTTGAGGACAGAATTGTTTTTGCTTCTGTCAAGAGATGCTTTCCTGTGATCACTTTCAGGATAGTCAATTGCAGCTAATTATTTTTGTGAAATTCTGCTTGAATTCTGTAACCACAATGGTTTTAAGGACCATTTTGGATTTCGTTTCCAGGGTCTAAAGAAGATTTCTACTTGACTCATGAGATAATGCGACCTTTCTTATATCCAAATCTTTGAGATCAGAAGAAAGGAAAATTTCATACTCTTGATGTCAGGTAAATTACATAATACTATTCAAGGCAGACATTAAGCAGGCTGGATGGAAATGTTTAAATAAGAATAAGGGATTTGCCTGCATTCAGGTCACCTGTTCAGAAAGATTAATTGGAGTTGTGATATGAATTATAGAAATGAAGATGTCTTTCTAAACTGAATTGTTCTAATTTGATTGGAAGAAGCACTTTCAGGGGTAGCGTGAAGTTTTGTTGCAACCTTATCTGCAGTGCTTTCTCTTTTTGTGGCCACAAGTTAAAACTGTGGTTGTATGCACAGTCTGTGCATTGAAAAGTAGTTTGGCATGTTACGATAGTCAGTGATTCCATCTTTCTCAGAAGTATTGCTTTTAGCTGTGTTGTTTCTGTGTGAAAATTAGATCTTTATCCAGCTTGATTGTCTTCAATTTGAGGGCTTGGGGTACTCTTAAAATTTATCTTGGAAGCAGATTTATTAACATCCTCATTCATAATGATGTCATGAGGCTGCTGCTCATATCCAGGAAAGACTAAGTCGGTGTTTACCAGAAACACACCACTTGACTTGAGTGCTGGTGGTTCTTGCTGTAGTGTTTTGACACTTTTTCTGCCACCCCTGCTACAGGGCATTATCCACTGATGGAAATGTAGGTCAGTCTCAGTAGGTTCAGGGTGACTCTGAGTCTTACTTCAAAACTGTTTTCATCCATGATTTAAGTAGAGAGGAGTTTTCGCGTTGGGCATAGCTGTGCCTCAGCTTTATTACATTAAGTTTACTGCAGACTGTAACTTTTGACAAATGGACAGGTAAACAACGGAGTACTGACATTTTATGGCACTGCAGCGATATTCATCAGATATCAGTAATTAAAGCCTGAGGTTTCATGAGAGCAGTTCAGATTTTCTGATTTTCTTCTCTGTCTATCTGGCAATAACTTTGGTAACCTCAGTAAAAATAAATATGTATTTTCAAGTCTAAGGATACTGATGCTTACTTCCAGAAGTTCCAATGTGTTTTAGTACTGAAGAATATGCTGTTTGAACTGCATCAGTAATATTAAATAGATTTATTACAGGGTCTGTGCTGTGTAGCATTTCCTCAAAACTTCAGCTCTAACATGATTTTCAGCAAAACTTGGATTATTCCTTTGTCAAATATGAAGTTCTGGGATGCAGTTTATTTATAACTGCAGCATTTATTTTATGTTGTTTGTAGTACGCAAGGTAAAAGATTGTACTAAATTTGTAAGATGACTAAATACGTTTCCTCCCCTGCTCCAATCTGTTGCTAATACAGCTTTCAAAAATGCATCAGCACTGCATTGTCATATTGCACGTACAAGCTCTGGTCTGAGCTCCACTGGGATTTCTCAGCTGATCTGTTCAGTGCGCAGGAGACACTTCTGCTTGCGTCCATCTCTGTCCTTTATTAGAGTGCTCTGGGTTGTGTGCACTGGGCTAGAAAACAAGGATTGCATACATGTTTTACTGCTGTTAATGTTTTTGAGCCACTGCAAATTATTGGTTATGTCTTGTTCCTATGAAAGCCTGGTGGAATCTGGGAATAAAATTGGTATCAGGTATAGCAAATGTGGCTAAGGTAGCATCTAAGTCCATTGATTTTTCTGTTTAGGTAAGCATGAATGTCCTCGTTTTGAAAATTTCATGTTTTGGAAAAAATATTCCGATGTTACTTGTCCTTTCATTGTTCCTCTGTGGACAATAGCCTGTTGGCAGCATCATGAGAGGTAGAGATCTGCCCTGTAGTATTTAGAAATTCAGCATCTATTTCTAATGCAGAATATAAATATGACATCATCTTTCTAGAAAATGACTCAATTTTTTTTTCATGTTTTGCCTCATTGAATGAGGTTTTCCTCATTGTGTCTCACTGCGTAAACATTATGGTAATGTACAATTGATTTTCTACAAGACCTCTACCTTGTTTGTAGCTTTTTTGGGGGTGTGATTCTTTAGCCTGTGAAACAAAAGTATGAAAAAGCTNTAAACTGAAGCAACACACCCAGCAGTTGTATGATTACCAGATTTGGTGCAAAGAAGGAGATAGGACAATACTGTCATGGTGAAAAGTAGGATTATTGCTTTTGGCAGCAGCCCACAGTTGCACCAGATTAGGTGGAACATGGGGGGGAAAAAAACTTTCTTACAGAAAGTGTGTATTAAAATCCCCATGGGATTTAAATAGCTCCCTAAATTGTGATATGCCTTGTGAACTTTTGGTATTCATTTAGCTCAGGTCATAGTGATGTAAAAGATAATAAAAAAAGAGCAAAGTTGTCAGCATAGTGGTGGAAGACTTCAGAAGTTTATTCAATGTTTTGTTACAAGCTAGAAATCCAGGCTGTTAACCTGGCATCTGTAAAGGAAATCTGCTGATCTGATGACCAGCAATGTAACTTTCAGCAACGTCACGCTGGAAGCCTGAAAGCATGTGCAGTATTAAAGACTTTACAATTCTTTCAAGCAGGGATATTTTTTCACCTGGCTTTTGTGGTGCATATAGCTTGTTACTGGCCCACTGTAGAATGAACGTTTGGAAATATTCTTGTTCATGTTGACTTGATGAGTTAGCTGGAAGAAATTACCTATAAATCTTTTTCCTAGAGAAAGATTAGAGGGAAAAGAAGTAACTTTAAAAATCAGCTTGCTTCCTGTAAACTTTTTTTATATATAGACATATATATACATGTATATATGCATACATATATATGTGTGTCTGTACATACACACAAACACTTGGCAATCTCATTCTTAGTTATGAGTGTCTTGCATTTTGGATGAGCAGCCATATCGTGAACTTTATTCAAATTGATAGGTCAAGTATAGAAAATAATTCAGCTAGAGAACTTAAGGTTCAATTTTAGTCTTTGAGGACAGAATTGTTTTTGCTTCTGTCAAGAGATGCTTTCCTGTGATCACTTTCAGGATAGTCAATTGCAGCTAATTATTTTTGTGAAATTCTGCTTGAATTCTGTAACCACAATGGTTTTAAGGACCATTTTGGATTTCGTTTCCAGGGTCTAAAGAAGATTTCTACTTGACTCATGAGATAATGCGACCTTTCTTATATCCAAATCTTTGAGATCAGAAGAAAGGAAAATTTCATACTCTTGATGTCAGGTAAATTACATAATACTATTCAAGGCAGACATTAAGCAGGCTGGATGGAAATGTTTAAATAAGAATAAGGGATTTGCCTGCATTCAGGTCACCTGTTCAGAAAGATTAATTGGAGTTGTGATATGAATTATAGAAATGAAGATGTCTTTCTAAACTGAATTGTTCTAATTTGATTGGAAGAAGCACTTTCAGGGGTAGCGTGAAGTTTTGTTGCAACCTTATCTGCAGTGCTTTCTCTTTTTGTGGCCACAAGTTAAAACTGTGGTTGTATGCACAGTCTGTGCATTGAAAAGTAGTTTGGCATGTTACGATAGTCAGTGATTCCATCTTTCTCAGAAGTATTGCTTTTAGCTGTGTTGTTTCTGTGTGAAAATTAGATCTTTATCCAGCTTGATTGTCTTCAATTTGAGGGCTTGGGGTACTCTTAAAATTTATCTTGGAAGCAGATTTATTAACATCCTCATTCATAATGATGTCATGAGGCTGCTGCTCATATCCAGGAAAGACTAAGTCGGTGTTTACCAGAAACACACCACTTGACTTGAGTGCTGGTGGTTCTTGCTGTAGTGTTTTGACACTTTTTCTGCCACCCCTGCTACAGGGCATTATCCACTGATGGAAATGTAGGTCAGTCTCAGTAGGTTCAGGGTGACTCTGAGTCTTACTTCAAAACTGTTTTCATCCATGATTTAAGTAGAGAGGAGTTTTCGCGTTGGGCATAGCTGTGCCTCAGCTTTATTACATTAAGTTTACTGCAGACTGTAACTTTTGACAAATGGACAGGTAAACAACGGAGTACTGACATTTTATGGCACTGCAGCGATATTCATCAGATATCAGTAATTAAAGCCTGAGGTTTCATGAGAGCAGTTCAGATTTTCTGATTTTCTTCTCTGTCTATCTGGCAATAACTTTGGTAACCTCAGTAAAAATAAATATGTATTTTCAAGTCTAAGGATACTGATGCTTACTTCCAGAAGTTCCAATGTGTTTTAGTACTGAAGAATATGCTGTTTGAACTGCATCAGTAATATTAAATAGATTTATTACAGGGTCTGTGCTGTGTAGCATTTCCTCAAAACTTCAGCTCTAACATGATTTTCAGCAAAACTTGGATTATTCCTTTGTCAAATATGAAGTTCTGGGATGCAGTTTATTTATAACTGCAGCATTTATTTTATGTTGTTTGTAGTACGCAAGGTAAAAGATTGTACTAAATTTGTAAGATGACTAAATACGTTTCCTCCCCTGCTCCAATCTGTTGCTAATACAGCTTTCAAAAATGCATCAGCACTGCATTGTCATATTGCACGTACAAGCTCTGGTCTGAGCTCCACCGGGATTTCTCAGCTGATCTGTTCAGTGCGCAGGAGACACTTCTGCTTGCGTCCATCTCTGTCCTTTATTAGAGTGCTCTGGGTTGTGTGCACTGGGCTAGAAAACAAGGATTGCATACATGTTTTACTGCTGTTAATGTTTTTGAGCCACTGCAAATTATTGGTTATGTCTTGTTCCTATGAAAGCCTGGTGGAATCTGGGAATAAAATTGGTATCAGGTATAGCAAATGTGGCTAAGGTAGCATCTAAGTCCATTGATTTTTCTGTTTAGGTAAGCATGAATGTCCTCGTTTTGAAAATTTCATGTTTTGGAAAAAATATTCCGATGTTACTTGTCCTTTCATTGTTCCTCTGTGGACAATAGCCTGTTGGCAGCATCATGAGAGGTAGAGATCTGCCCTGTAGTATTTAGAAATTCAGCATCTATTTCTAATGCAGAATATAAATATGACATCATCTTTCTAGAAAATGACTCAATTTTTTTTTCATGTTTTGCCTCATTGAATGAGGTTTTCCTCATTGTGTCTCACTGCGTAAACATTATGGTAATGTACAATTGATTTTCTACAAGACCTCTACCTTGTTTGTAGCTTTTTTGGGGGTGTGATTCTTTAGCCTGTGAAACAAAAGTATGAAAAAGCTATCAGCATATTAAATCCTGTTTTATTACATCACATTCAGAAATGATTTAGCATGACTTTGAAGGGTGTGCAAACAGATCACTGCTAATATTGTAAATATTTGTCTTTCAAGATATGACAATATTACACATGTAGCACTCAGCCTTGGGTTTTAGGAATAATTTTGAAGTAAATTGATCCATGAATACAATTTCATAGTATTGATAAAATGCCAAGTGCTATTCTGTAATAAGATGGCTGCACAGTTGCATTTTTTTAAGGTAATATTTGAAGTGTTTGTCAAAGTCCCAACAGTAGACTGAAAGAGGTGATACTAGGATAGCGAAGGGCGGTGTCCCGAGTTCCTGGTGCCTCTGCATCTCTGGTGCTGATGGTTAGACTGGGTAAGCCGTGTTGATCTCGGAGTTGGGCACTGAGCAGAGCAGATAGGTATCAGAAGAATTTCACCTTCTGAGGAATTAAAATGAAGGATCTTGTGAGATGACCTAGTAGATTTCTTCTGTCCCTGCAGTGGTGAAGTAAGTTTTTCTCATTCCTTTGCTGGCATGAGAGAAGGGAGAGGCTTCCAGTTCTGCCAGATGTGAAGGAGGGTTGAGAATGTATAGTTGTGCTGACATAGGAAGCGCAAGATGAAGAGTTGTTGTCTTTCCGTGCAAGATTGTGCTGAAGCAGCATTTAAACTCTGAGATTTAACAGCTTAATTTTATTTGGACAGAATTGCCTTACCTGATGTATCTTCTAGGTTATTTTTGTAATGTCTCCTGTGGACTATTTGTACCCTGGGCTGAAAGACAAAAGAGGAAAGCAGTTTATTCAGAGGCTCTTCAGGTGTGTTTGAAGTCGTGCCAGGTAGTTTTCAAGTGGCTATACATAATCTATTTAATAAAATTCACCTTGAGGTTTTTTTTTTGTTGTTCTAAACATCTCCCTATCTAAAATGTGCAGAGCTTCTATATAAGATTCAATTAATATCTTCACAAAAAGTCATGATAATGGAGAAGCATAACACAACTCATAGTTGTTTTTGGCCTTGCCTTTTAAAAACTTTTGTAATGGATTTAAAACTTTGAAATCAGGCTACAGGGTGTTAGGGACAACAACTTGTATTTATTTTGCTATCACTGTTCTTATTTAGCAATGTTATACACACATATGCTAGGATATGTTCTCCTTCCTTTGTTTGTTGTCCATTAAACTTAAATTCAAGTTATGAAGGTTTTGGAGCTGTTATACTGCCTTGTGCTCTTGGGGACTTATGGACCTATGAGTAACCATGTAGTTATAAGAGACCTGGCCAAAGTATTTTGAATATGTGGTACAAAATTGCAAAAAGGTGAAATTCTGTGGAGAATGTGCATGAGCATCTTACAGAGGTCAAAGCAGAGTCATGTCTTTATAGTCCTGTGGCTCCTTTGTAAAAGAACTTTTAAAAGTGTAGCTTGTAAAAGTAATTTTTTTCTGAAATCTGATTTTGCTGAGGCATTAAAGATCTTGGATAACTTTATTTCCTAAGTACAGGAAAGCAAGAAGTCAAATATTAGGGAAGAATTCAAGGCTAATGCAGCTGAAGTTGGGGATTTCAGTGCATGAGAGGGAGACTTGCTATGAAATAAAGAATGTTACTGTTTTGAGCCTTGGAATGTGTACATCAAGAAATGTAGACTAATTAGCTTTTTGTCTTGATCATATTTTAACAATCTGGCCTATTCTTTTTCTGTGTCTTTAGGTAATAGGGCAGTAAGTCTCTGCTTGCATTTAAAATGTCTGACGTTTTTGGGGAGTTTCCACAATCTAAATAATATGTGGAGTCGCATTAGCTGAGAGTTTTCATGATGAATGCCATAGATTAAGGAAAGGATGATGCATTTCGTGTGAAGTAGACATTCTCAGCTGCTGTTTGGAGTCTTCTGTAAATTACTGGAGATGGTATGCCTTCCTAATATTATGCACTCAATTTTAAAACTGTTTGAGGCATGATCCAACAAAAGGAACATAAGGTATTAGTAGTGAATTAAAATTCAAATTGTCCGTAATTGACACCCTGTGTGTCATACCCTCATGGTTATGCTACTAACGTTGCATAACTGTTGGTTGAAACTAATGCTGTATTTTAAGTTTTATAGTAATCCCTTTCTGGGGTAATTTGTTTTCAAATGAAAGACAAAAATGATTCTTAATTTAAATATTTTTCGTAATGATAAAACATGAGGTTTACATAAAAGGCTAATGCTCTAATCACAGGTGTCAGCTGTTCTATTTTATTTGTGTTATGTTCTGCAGCAATATGTTCCTGGGGGGAAAGGAGTGTATGTCAGTGTTTTCAAAATTAAAAACAGGGTTTTTTTTATTTGTATGCATTCACGAAAATTTGTACAAATATAGCCAAAAGGTGTATATATAGAAAGGCAGATGAAAGGAGTATTAAAAGTCGGATATCGTACTATTAATTCTTTCCTTTATCCTGCCTGCATCAATGAATCTTTCCAGAATAATTTCACACCAAACACTTTATTAAGAATAGCACTCAAAAATTTCCAAGCCAGTTTTGTTATGAAACACACTTGTGTTACCCATGACAGCCTTTTATATAGTGGTAAACAAGCCAGTTTAGGATCGCTTTTAACTTGTTACCCCAGAAAGGCTTGGTCTCTGAGCGTGAGAATAGGCAAGTCTCGTTATGGAAAGGAGGATGTTCACCTTCTGCAGGACAGGGCAGTGGAAATGCCTTGCAGTGTCCCAAAAAATTCCTGTATGCCTTCCTCTTAGTTCTAAAAAGTTCCCATTCAAAGATGGATCTTAAATGTTTTGATATATTTATACTTTGGACAGTGTAATGGTTTAGAAACATGGGAGTCCCTGATCACTTGGCTGGCTTTTATTATACCAATTCATTGATTTGAGCTCAGTAAAATAAAATGTTCTGTAAAACCATAAAAAAAAAGGCAAGGTTGGAGATGAGAGATTTCGTGTTACAATAGTAGATCCTGTGGCCACCCCAGCAAGATGTTCCTGGTGAATGACACATTGTTATTGCTTTTCACAGAGAACTGCTAACAAGCTTCTCTCAACTTTTTTACAAATATTCTGCCAAAAAGTAGAGGAACAATTGGTGGATTTGTATTACTACTGTAGCTGAAGGTCTACAATCAGACACTTATTTTCTGGTCTAGGGAGCAGTGCAGCAGAAGGAATAAAACATTGAGAATTTGCTTTTAAAGCGGCAAAATAGGCTGAACAAGTGACAAACATGGGGGAAGAATTATTTGGCTTATGATTGAATTTTTCATCTGAAATTCACAGCATTTTTGTGAAAAGCTATTCTATTTTTCAAGTGATACCACAGAAATAACTTTATCAGTTGGCATGTTTTGCAAGTTGTTTTTGCCTGTGAATTAAATTGGAAAACATAGGGATATATGGCTGCTTTCCCTGAAAATTTTATGGTGTTCACATCAGTGTGGTGAATAATTAAATTTGGCCATAACTGTATAATAAGCAAGTATGATATTGAAGACAGATAGTGCATGATCCGACTGTTTCAGTTCTCAGAAATGAAACATGAGTCCACAGAAGCTCTTCTAGTTATTTCTTCAATTGTACCTGGACTAACTGATCTTTTAAGGAATCTCGGTGCACATTGGGCTTTTGTCACCACTTCAGAGCTGAAATGCCTATGTGTTACGAAAGCTGCTCTCACTTAGAAGAGCTCTGGCTAACGAAGTTATCCAGCAAATAAAATACTCATTCTGGGAGCCCAGTTTTGGCTGACATTGCTGGTGTCACTGGTTTTTTCAAAGGGGGAAATGCTGACACCATGATCCTGTGTTGGCAGGTTGTTCCTTCAGGGTAGAGGATATGCACTATGTGCTTCTCAAGCCCTCAGATGGGGCCACTGCTGTTAACATGATAGTCACAAATACTTGTTAGCATATTTTAATAGCATTCAGATCAGGTTATATTAGAGTGAATTGACTCAATAATTTGGGATCTAATAAAAGCTTTTTTTGTTGGAATGAAGCTCCATTGAACATGTTTCTTTTTCCGCTTCAATGTTTTCCTTGTGTTTGAGATCTGCATATATCTCTATAGCTTTGATTCTGAAAGGATTTAGTACCATGAAATCTTATGTAAGTTTCTGTGTGTGATTTTGAATATGCAGGGGGAACAGATCTGTGCAGAGAACACTTAAATTTGCACGGTGATTTTTTAGTGCAGAATTGTATTTTCAGAATTGCTAAGAGTACTTTATGTGCAGAGTATTGATTTTTCTAGGAGATACTGAAAATATCACTTGTTTTAAAAAAGTATTGCAGAGTATGAAATGTTGGCTGCATGTGGGATTACTTGGAGTGTATGTCATATTTTGCATAAATGTCCTATACATGCTGTTAGGAGAACTAAACCTGTGGTCTTCCATGATAACTCTGGAATGTGAATATAATTCTCTTTTAATTTAATGAACTTTTACAGCACTTCCAACATGTATACAATGAGGAGGAAAAAAAAACCCTGTGTAATATAATCACATTAAATTATGAAATATACTTAACTCACCAGTATTATAGGCAGCATACATGTAGTCTTGGCTTTTTCCAAACATCAACTGTGTCCAGAATTCTTCACCTCTTTTAGTTATTATTTGGTTTTGTTCTATATATACTTTTTATTGCATTTACTTCCTAGTTTAAGTTTGCCATTTCTTATCTTGTGTCTCTTTCTCCCTTCCCCCTCTGACCCCATTACAGTACTAGGGTTTCCCCCTTGCCCTGTGAGGGAATGCAGGCCTAAATTAGGGGCTTGGATTAGTGTATCTGGACATGCTACTCTTCACAAAACACGCATAGTGGAAATAAATAATCTGTTATCATCTCTGTGTTTTAGCAGTATGGATGTCTTTCATTTCTAGAATTGGTTATTGAATTGAGGTTCTCCTTTCTTAGTGGTAGGATGGAATGTATACATAGATGTATACATAAAAGTCAGGGTGTTTTTTAGATAAAAATATAAATCTGTGCACCATTTGCTCCTTTGTCATACTTTGCGTACAATTGATATATCATGAATATTAGTATTGATACTCAGAAATAAACCTCAGAATTGCAGTTCTAACTGAAGGCTTGACCTTTACAAATATATGCCTTATTTTTGTTTATAGGTGTAAAACGAAGGTGTATGTAGACAACCTTCCCACAACAAGCGTTGTCATTGTTTTTCACAATGAGGCTTGGAGCACACTTCTACGAACTGTTCATAGTGTGATAAACCGGTCACCACGGCACATGCTGGAAGAAATAGTCCTCGTCGATGATGCCAGTGAAAGAGGTAATGATAATGTCGATGCTTTAGCTTGCTGCTCTTTTTACTTCAAAAATTGAGACTGACTTTCTACGGGCTTAGTTCTCTCTTAGCTGGGGTAGGGGAACGCAGAGTGAGCAATGCCCATTTTGAAATACAGGTGGGTTGTTCTCCACTGAAAACTAGTGTAAGTTTATCTGTCAGACAGTGTAGAGTTTGTGTTTGCTAGTGGGTTTATCCTATTACAGCTTTCATGTTTTGCATTTAGAATTCTAACACATTCCTAAAGCTTGAGGGCATTTAATACTTGAATCACCTGGTGAATAATAGCAAAGGCAACTCTATTCCTCACACAATCCAAATTTACTGTTAGTACCACTATTAAACTTGGCGCTCAGAGGGATTAATTTTCATCATTCAGTTCCTGGGAAGTTGAAATTCAGTGTCTATGCTGTAAGAGATTCTACTGTTTAATAACTGGTGCTCCAGATGAAAACTCCATGTGACAGAATGAAACTTTCCATGTGTAATGAAATTAATAGACAAAACTTGAAGCTGATTTTTTCTTAAAGTAACTTGAATTACATTTTACTCTTTTCATATTGTTGTAAATTACAATATAGTAGAAATAAAAATAATATTCTAGACAATACTTGGTGTTTTGTTTTGGTTAGTAGTTGATATTTGCCTTGTTCCTTGCTTGTTCCTCTTCCTCGGTGGTATGGGTTATAAAGTATAACTTGAGGGATATTTTTTTTGTGTGTGTCTGTATTTTTATATTGAATCACCCTTTTTTCTGTATTTCTACATTGAATGTTTTCCACTAGGACTAATAACTAGTAGGCCACTAGAAGAAAGTCTTGGCGGCCACCAGCTGTAGGCTGTTACCTGTATCAGCAGGAATTCCTATGCTTTAGTCAGGAAAGGGTTTTACACCCAGCATGCTGACATCTCCGCCTGATGCTTCTGGTTCAGTGCTGCAAAATCTGTATTCTGCTGCTTACGGTAATTCCAACTTCAGAGTAAGATGGGTGACAAGATCTGTCCAAACAAGATCTATGTATTAAGACAGACACTGGATTTCAGATCATATGGTCTAAGTAGCATTATGGTGCATGGTTAACAGGAGGTTTTATGACAGATAGTAACCATTACAACAGTTAACAGGAGTTTTTGTAGCTGAAGAGCTTTAGGAGTGGATTTTTGCACTTCATATCTAATGTGGTAGAAAGTGTAATAGAATCATAGAATAGTATGGGTTGGAAGGGACCTTTAAAGGTCATCTAATCCAATCCCCCTGCCTTGGGCAGGGACAGCTTCAACTCGATCACGTTGCTCAGAGCCCCATCCAACCTGACCTCCAATGTTTCCAGGGATGGGGCATCTACCACCTCTCTGGGCAACTCGTGCCAGTGTTTCACAACTCACACTGTAAAAAATGTCTCCCTTGTATCTAGTCTGAATCTACCCTCTTTTAGTTTAAACCCATTCCCCCTTATCCTGTTACAACAGGCCCTGCTGAAAAGTCTGTCCCTGTCTTTTTTATAAGCCCCCTTTAAGTACTAAAAGGCTGCAATAAGGTCTCCCCAAAGCCTTCTCTTCTCCAGGCTGAATAACCCCAACTCTCTCAGCCTTTCTTCATAGGAGAGGTGTTCCAGCCCCCTGATCATTTTTGTGGCCCTCCCCCTGGGCCCGCTCCAACAGGTCCATGTCTGTCTTGTGCTGAGGACCCCAGAGCTGGAGGCAGCACTGCAGGTGGGGTCTCACCAGAGCAGAGTAGAGGGGCAGAATCCCCTCCCTCAACCCGCTGGCCACGCTGCTTTTGGTGCAGCCCAGGATACGGTTGGTCTTCTGGGCTGCGAGAGCACATTGTCGGCTCATTTCCAGCTTTTCCTCCACCAGTACCCCAAGTCCTTCTTGGCAGGGCTGCTCTCAATCCCTTCCTCCCCCAGCCTGTATTGATACCGGAGGTTGCCCCGACCCAGGTGCAGGACCCTGCACTTGGCCTTGTTGAACCTCATGAGGTTCCCACTTCTCAAGCTTGTCCAGGTCCCTCTGGATGGCATCCCATCCCTCAGGTGTGTCAACCGCACCACTCATCTTGGTGTCATCTGCAAACTTGCTGAGGGTACTCTCAATCCCACTGTCTATGTCATTGATGAAGATATTAAACAGTACCGGTCCCAATACAGACCCCTGTGGGACACCACTTGACACTGAGCTTCATCTTGAACCATTGACCACTACCCTCTGGATGTGATCATCCAACTAATTCCTCACCCACCGGACAGTCCACCCATCAAATCCATCTCTCTCCAGTTTAGAGAGAAGGATGTTGTGGGGGACCGAGTCAAAGGTCTTACAGAAGTCCAGATAGATGACATCTGAAGCCCTTCCCATGTCCACTGATGTAGTCACTCCATCATAGAAGGCCACTAGGTTGGTCAGGCAGGACTCACCCTTGGTGAGGCCATGCTGGCTGTCTTGAATCACCTCCTTGTCCTCCATGTGCCTTAGCATAGCTTCCAGGAGGATCTGTTCCATGATCTTCCCAGGCACAGAGGTGAGACTGACTGGCCTGTAGTTCCCCAGGTCTTCCTTTTTCCCTCTTTAAAAATGGGGGTTATGTTTCCCCTTTTCCAGTCAATGGGAACTTCACTGGGCTGCCACGACTTCTCAAATATGATGGATAGTGGCTTAGCAACTTCATCCGCCATTTTTCACAGGACCCGCAGATGGATCTCATCAGGTCCCATGGACTTGTGCACCTTCGGGTTCCTTAGATGGTCTCAAACCTGCTCTTCTGCTATAGTGAATGGCTCCTCATTCTCCCAGTCCCTGCCTTTGCCTTCTGTGGCTTGGGCAGTGGGGCTTGAGCACTTGCTGGTGAATGAGTTTCTTCTTTATGTTGCATGTGTGTATGATGCCTTAGCATATTAACTGACCTATTCCAAACTATGTAGGTCTAGAGTACAGCTGGTTGTGGAGTAGCTGAGTAGACTAACGAAAGGTCATATCAGCTAACTGAGCTCTGACCAAGCTGTTTTCCTAAGGAAGCATAGCTCAAGCGCTCAGGTTGTGTTTGCACTTGTATCAGTCTGTGTTCCTTTCCCTTCTTGGGCACCCTCGCTTGCCTTTGCTTTCTTACCTGATACTAACTTTAACTGCTTCAGCCAATTTCAGTGCAATTTGGAAGAAGGGAAAGAGGCCTTAAATACAACTATGCTTTGGCAGCAGAGGAGGAGTGCCCATGCAAAGGGCAAGGCTACCACATAAATGTGTTCCAGATTAGATAAGAGCTGTGATTAACTTTTGCTTTTAGAAAGGCACAACATCAAATTTTCACAGTTTTCACTTGTAGGGAATTTGTAATTACACTCCACAATTTCTTGTAGTTTTTCAACCTTTATATAAAAAAATTCCAGATTTTTTTTGGTTCTAATGCGTGTGAAACTGCTCACCTCTCTTGGCATTGATCCCAGGGAACAATCCTCTTTTTAACACGGATGTTAATATTTGGATTCTGAGTGCCTATACTAGGTTATTGTTACAGGTATATGCTTCTTTAACGGAAGAGAGATACAGTACGTTTGTTTTGGTTAGCTAGCTTTTCTGCACAGACTCCTAGGAAAACAAAGTTTATTGCAAGTGTGTTCTGCTTCATTTGTCAAAACAGTTCTTGGCACTAATTCAAATCAGTGCTATTGATTAATTGTCAGGTCAACTTTCAATATGAAAGCTCTAGAAATAAAGAGCAAGCTAATATTAAAATAATGTAGACATAATATTTCTTATGTTTTGCCTCTTCAATTTCTGTTTTAGAAAAAATCAGTTTTAACATAGCAATAGCCATGTCCTCGTTATGAAGTAGAATTATAGTCCATTTAGAAAAGCATGTGGCTTTCTCTAGATAACTTTTCTGTTTCTGGGTTTGGGTTAGGTAATAAAAGCAAGGTAAATTAATTCCAGGCTGAAAGATACAGCATTTCAGACTTTTTTTGGTGGTGTTACTGAACCTGTTCCAATATTTAATTTTGAAATCTGTGATCTTCATTTCAGATCACTCAGGCATCTTTTTTTTTCAGTTATTTTCAACAGTTACTGAAAGTTTTGTTTGTATTGTTTTCCAAAAACTTGTTATGGTTCCAGCAACCATGCTTTTACATTGAACAAAACCAAACGGTATGATGCCTGAAAATTTGAAGGGTTTAGCATATGCTACTTAAGCATTCTGTTTGTGTTGAACTGAAACAGCAGACTTTTCCAGAAAAAGAAAATATTCAGCCTGAGTTGTGTATTTTGAATTCTAGCATCAGAGTCAATTTAATTGGAATAAAGTAAGCATTCAGTCTGCCTGAAGCACACTTTGTACCTGCTAGTGTCATGCTCTTAGAAGAATGAATTTGCATAATATCATGCATTTATTTACACTGAAAAGAAAAGCTTTGGAGAAACAAGACGTATCTGTAGTATTGTTCTCTAGTTACCGATCAGAATTGCATGTTTTAAGTAGTGATCTTTGGTAACGCTTTAAAAAAAAAAGTTAACAGGAGAAATCAGGATTAGTCAGTACTTAAAACTATGTCAAACTGAATGGCCAAGAGTGGTAGGCAGATTGCATCAGGATAGAATACACTCACAGAAGTTAGTTACACAGATACAGACTAAAGCAATGTAACCAAAAGTAAATTCCTGCCAATAATGTCTTATAAAAGTATTCACACTTCTTAAAACTGTGTTTGCATGCTTATATGTGATAAATCTGGTGTTTATTGTAGTTTGTAACTTAATTTTTCATTTTTATTCATATGTGACTCAGTAATAGAATTGACAAAGTATTTTTTAACTTAGGCACTTACTTGACTTGAACTGAATATATTTGCTTTTTTGCCTGCCTTAGTTCTGCTACTGCCACAGAAGACGTTCTTTAAACTGCCCATAGTCCTAGGTAAAATTATGCACCCTTTTGATACAGAAAAAGTTTGAAAGGTATATCCAGCAGAAGGAGTTAAATGAAACTAAAGTTATACCTCTGAAAAATACGTGAATTATTATTGTTCCCAAGTGGAAGTATTTGTGTTTTGTTTGGGGTTTTTTTTTAATATTATCAAAACCTCACTCTCTGTTTGAAGTGTATGAGGCAATGCTAAGAATTTACTCAGCTGTCATCCTGGGTCACTTGTAAACAACTGACTCTGTAATGCATAAAACTTTTCATTTGAGTGTTTAATATAGGATTTAGTATAAATATGACCAATAGGTTTGTATAGAAAATCATCTCTACAGCTTGATTTTGGCATTTTTTGTAGGCTAAAATGTATTGCATGCATTAAAAGACTATTCAAATACTCTTTTTTTAAAGAAAAAAGCAAGTCTCGCCTTATAAGAAACTACTACCAGTTTCTGGATGGATAACTAGCCCAAAACTCTAGACTCTTGCTCCTTGAACTAAGGGAGCAGTTTGTGAGGGATATGTATTGGCTAAGAGACAGTTCTCTGAAGGGAAAATACACTGCTTAGATTTGAGCATTTAACCCTAACAGTTGGTAGCAGAGGAAGACCAGAAATCTTGATGCCCGAGTTATTTTCCATGCTTTTGTAGGGATGAGACATGAAGCTTTACCTTTTTGCTTATTTTGCTGAAATTCTAGTAATGTTTTAAAGGCACAGTTACTCAATGTCTGGCACAATGTTTTCTTTCTGGGAATATTCCCTTCTAAAGTTTTGAACAAGATGGTAGTTCATAAGAATGTTTTTATGGACATGGTTAAAGATGGGAGAAGGACTGTTCTTAACCCTATTACCTCCATAGTGAAAACACTGCACACTTCTCTGTGGTTGTTTCTTAGAGGAAAAAAATTGAAAAGTACTTGAGAAGATAAATTGAAATTTGAAATACTTTACAGAGAAAATGTAGGTAGGACTTAAGGTTTTTATGTGCAATATGTTGACCATGACTTTCTGTAATGTAACTTCCTGTTTTATGTTAGTTCTTGGCTGGCTGCAGTTGTATTATTGAAATCTTTCTCTCTTTCTCTCTTCCTTCTGTCAGAATCTTACCATTCTGCTAATGTAACTGTGCATTCAAGGACCAATGTCACAGCCCATATTCCATCAGCATTAAGTGATTAGAACTACTTCAAAAGCTTATCAGCACTACACCTGAAATGTGCAGAGGAACATGCTGATTGTGTGACTTGCTCATGATATGGTTAGCATAGAGAGAAATACTTCACTGTTTTATTCTCTTTGCATATATCATGGAAGCCATATACATTAAAACTATAAACATTACCATGATACTAGTTCTTTTAAATTAGTGGCTTTGGAAAGCTACACCATAAAGAGATGAGATTATATTTGCTACAGACTCAGTCAGCCAAATGATCTGTTTGTGCTCAACCCCAAAAGGCCTGCGAAATGTTCAAACATGTACACTTGGTTTGTACTAATAAACATTTATTCATTTGAGTCTCTCTTAATATGCAAAATAAGAATTAACTTGCTTTGAGTTTCTCTGGAGACAAATATTTAAGATCTGTCAAATTCTTAGGCTCTTTTAGCACAGTTCAGCTTTCAAGATGTGTCAGAACTTATTTCTGTGGGTTTTAGTGACAGTCCAACAATGCACAGAAAAGAATGAGGAGGCAATTAGAACTCATTCATCCGGAGAAGTGGTAAGGAATGGTAATCACCCTCAGGTCAACTCTGCCTCTTGAGGTTTACAAAACAGCCACTAAGAGCTCATGCCGGTTTTTTTTTCCCCCCCCCTTCCAGTGTGACGCTTATTTTTGTATGAGGTGCTTACTATCTTATGCTAAATCCTACTGCGGGTTTTGCACTGTTGTAGTACAACTCTTGTGTGCTTTGAGTATGTAATCTAATATATTCCGTAGCTGTGTTGTAAGACTATTTTGCCTTTTTTACAGATCTGAAATCTGCAAGTTATTGCAAGAAGTCTGTTTCTGTGACTGTCAATTGCATTCTTCCTCAATTCTTTGTTCTTCTTTTGGCATCATCCATCACAGTCTAATTTTTCATGGTGGGCAAAAACCATGCCTGGCAATGGGAAATTTGTTAATTTGGCAGCTCTTTGTAATGCAAGTAATTTTGATTCTCTAGGCATATGGTAGTCAGTTATGTTTTATTTTGAATAATTTGTTCCTCAGCTAAGCTGAGGTTTGTTCATGTTAGGGATATTCTTTTATGTATAGCTGATTTTGTCTTTATTTTTGTTCTTAGGTGTTATAGTGATAATTTAATAGAAAAAATATTAGCCAGAGAAATCTAGAGAAAGCACAATTGAAAAATGGATTTGATCAAGTTTCTCTCTCTCTCAAAAAAAAAAAAAAAAAAGCTGAACTACGTAACGGACAGTTTCCATGGTTTTGATCATTCTTTGCAGACTTTTTGAAAAGACCGCTGGAGAATTATGTGAAAAAATTAAAAGTACCTGTTCATGTGATTCGAATGGAACAGCGTTCTGGATTGATTAGAGCCAGATTAAAGGGGGCTGCTGCTTCTAAAGGCCAGGTCATCACCTTCTTAGATGCTCATTGTGAATGTACAGTAGGCTGGCTTGAACCTCTGCTGGCAAGGATCAAGGCTGACAGGTAATTATCCATCTGTTGGTCCATGTTGGTTTTTTTGGTTATTAAGAAATGTTCCAAGTATTACAATATAGCCGACAAGCAAATATCTACTTTCTGAAGGGCTGGATAAATTCTCATTGGTGTAAGGATAAAAGGCTAATTCAGTACAACTTTTTAAAAGTAAAACTTCATTTGAAGTGAAGCTTATATTGGGATGCATGGGATACTGTGTTAAATAGCAGGAGACCTGAGCATGAGTGGAGTTGAGAGAGCAGTGGAATTTGAGGTCTTCCGTCTGCAGCCTGGCCCATTGCTTCATGAATTTGGGAAGATATTCTTGAGGAAGAAATGGAGCCCTGATCTCATGTAACACCAACACTGTGAGCAAGAACTGTCAGGTTTACTGTTTTCAGGTTCTCATTGTGATTTCTTTATTTCGTAACGTATTTGTATTGTGGAATTCTGTGCTGTGACTTGGTCTTCTGGGATGTATTTTCTAAAGTTAGAATAGTTACTGGAATCATACTGATCTACACTATAGTAATGTAGCTTTATATTTCTATTGTAAGTCAATACTCACAACACTTATATCCATGATAGTGTGATGGAAATTGTATTGGGGGGGGAACTACAAGTGAGAGAATGGTATGCTTTATAAAACATTCATACATCTGAGCAGTAACTCTGTAGTTGCACACTAGTCTGTTAGTAAATAGCATATTAAATAGACTAGATATTATGTATGGTGTTACAGATCTCTGTTTTGTTCTTATGGTTCTAGATAAAAATCCTTTTAAAATTTAACATTACAAAATACAGCATTACGTGATGAAAAAGCTACAAGTAATAAAGAATCTTTGTTCAGAACTGTGCTAAGACATAATACTAACCTTCAAGTTATCATTAATACACTTTTTGTGAGACTACGATATTGTTACAATTTGTGCAAATGGCTCAACTAAGTCCTTTAAATTTAGTTGCAACCCCTGAATCTTTTTACAGAGCTTTCCGAGAGGAAGCCTGCTTGAGGATGGTAACTTAAGTGTCTTTAAGATGGTTAGAATTAGTTTCTGTGAGTATATGTCTTAATGATGTCAGGACAGTGGACAAGGAGACCTCTTTCTGTCAACTTTGATGCCGTAGTTATACTTTGTTAACAATGACTATAATTTCTTAGTCCTGAGGGCATATATGAATACTTTCCCAGAGCTAATGACCAATTTTTAATTTCAAAACATGCAAGTTACTTTGACCACTTAACTAGAAACGAAAAACTCTTGTTTTCTATACAGCCACTGTGTGTATAGCACTGAGAAAGCTGTGATCAATTTTTCCATCTGCAGAGGGATGAATATTTATTACTGATAATAGTGCAAATACTATTTAAAAAAAGAGCTAGTATTGCCAAAATTGTATCAGAAAAACACATTTTCCTTTAGATGAATTAACTCTAATTAGCAAGGCAGAATTTGAATATGTTTCATGGTAATAATCTATTGAGTGCTGTTGTTAAGAGATGTCATTATGAAAATTTAAACTGTATGTGTTAAAAACAAAATTTAAAAAAAAACCACACCTTTTTTAAACTTTAATTAATTAGGTTTTGGTTCTTTCCTTTTTCTAGGAGAACAGTAGTGTGTCCCATCATTGACGTAATTAGCGATGACACCTTCGAATATATGGCAGGTTCGGACATGACCTATGGTGGATTCAACTGGAAGTTGAATTTTCGTTGGTATCCTGTTCCTCAGAGAGAGATGGATCGACGGAAAGGAGATCGAACCCTTCCTGTTAGGTAATGAGAAATCATTAAATTGGTTAAAATGTTCACCTGATATTTACTCATATCCTTTCTACGTAAATCTTGTAAGTAAGTACTTAATGAATTGTGTTGTAGCATCATTTTTGTCTGATTGAAGGAACAGGATAAAAGTTTTTACATGGATTGGTTGTTAGTAAGTTCTGGTAGCAATGAAGAAAGCAATCATCTTGTCACTTCAGAAATATTTTAAAGTTTTATGTCAATTACCAGTGAATTACTAGCTCTTAACTAGTTTTTATACTGATGCATGGGTTTGTATTGAAGCTTATTTTTATCTTTTTTTATTGAAGCTTATTTTTATCTTTTTTTATTGAAGCTTATTTTTATCAAACCTTAGTTTTATCTTCTAACAAAGTAAACAATATTTTGAAAAGATGCATTGATTTTTGGCATATATGTGTGTATATATTTGTGTGTGTGCATACATATATAAACTTAACATCTTCAAAGTGCGTGGATGGGAGGTGAATTTATACTTATATGTCATGTAGATGTTATGACAAAGGTAATGAGACACAGATAACTTGTATGTAATGTGTACTTTTTAACAATTACAAACTTACATCTTCTGGCCTTACTGTTCTGAAAAGTGGGCAATATTTACTTACCATATAGTTGAGGGTATAGCCTTTACTCTTTTTTGTTTGTTTTTCATTTAAGAAATTCAGAGGTCTTCTCAGGATATGGCTAATCATATTCTCCCTCCTCCCTTCCCCACCTCCAAGTTTCCTTTCTAATGGAAAAAAAGCCACATAAATTTTTAGTTAGACTGTGACCTAGCTTATATTTTATGTGTCTTTCAGAAAACACCCAAAGCGTTTCAAGAAAATGACTAGTGGTAGAAAATAATTTATGCTAAAAGTGTAAATAATTTGTATACTTGAACTACAAAGTTATCTTGTCAGCCTAATATATAATCTACCTATTGTGTATTTGTTGAGTGAAAAAATGGAAATTTGGCAGGTGTTTCTAAAGTTAGGAGAAACTAGCACAGTTTTATTTTTTCTACCAATAAGGAATTTGTAAAGAAAATCTGGATATAACCATGACTGTACAGTTTTCTTGTATGAAGCACTAAGAGTGAAAGCAAGCAGGCCACTTCGTGGCCTCCCATAACTTTTTCAAGAACAGTTGCCAAAAGTATAAATTTCCTGTAAGAAACTGATTTCTTTTTTATAAGTTACCAGCATTGGAGGCAGAAGTCTTTCTCAGGAATGGCAGCAGCTTTCTAGGGGCTCTCTCTCTATACGGACTCCAATTTGAAGTGAGAAAATAAGAACTGTCACTAACTGGTTCCATCTCTGGAAAATTTTGAGCTTGCAAGTACATCAGTGGTAACTGAATTTGGATGGAAGCCTACTGAGAAGGAACATGTTAGGAACTTGGGAAATAAAAAGCTATTTTGTCAGTGTAAGTGTGAAATGTATTTAAGTATATGTTTTCATAGTGACTGATGCTTTTTTCCCCTCCTTTCCCCCCCCC
>VZTQ01007937.1:41316-53274 GCA_013400755.1 Pelecanoides urinatrix
CTTCCCCTCCAGGACACCTACAATGGCAGGAGGTCTTTTTTCAATAGACAGAGATTACTTTCAGGAGATTGGAACATATGATGCTGGAATGGATATTTGGGGTGGAGAAAACTTAGAAATTTCTTTCAGGGTAGGTAAAACTCTTCTCTTTTCAGTGTGCTATTAGTCAGGATAGTGCATCTGTAGTTCTGTAAAATACAGATCTGCTGCCTGCATCAATGTCCTCTCCTGCTGCAGTTACCACTTCATTTCCCATCAAGTTCCTCCAATGGAGATACGCAAAGACAGCATCTGTCAGTGAAAAGTGCATGGTGAATAGTTGGCAGAGCCTTGTGATTAAAAAATTGGGATGAATTCTGAAGAATGAATGCGTGTGTGTTAAAAGGAGTGCAGTTAGAAAAGCTAATTGGGGAGCATAAGTTAAGGGTGATGTCATCAGTGCATGTTTTAACGTGTCAGTGAAATGTGAGCACCTCTATTACAGACTCTCTCTTCTTGCTGTTTTCTAACTTCATGATTGCATGGTGTGTTTGGATGTGGACCTAACCAGCACTGTTCTCACTTTCATTCCTACCAAAAAGCACTATTTCCTTTTGTTTTACTTATCAGCTTAGAGTATATAGGTGGATACTTATGAAGTAGTTCAGCTTTCTGAATCTGCCATTTTTTAGAGGTCCAAAATAAAATTGAAAATTTTTTCAGAAACCTTACTTGAGAAGTGAATGGGGTTTTTTACATGGAGATTCTATTTTATAATGGACTTTTTTGGACAGATCACGACCTGTTACTTCCCTTTGATTCACATGAGCCTTTTCCTTCCTTCGCTGTCAGCTTGCCCAGTTCTCTAAAGTAGTCTATTGCTGATGCATTACTGCTTTAAGGCCTGACGTACTCTTTCTTATGCTACCTTACTCAGGCTTGCGAGTGTCTTTGTTGAGCAGGACACAGGCATACATGTCTCTTCCATGCAGTATGTATTTGTTCTAGACCTCAACTAATGTTGTTTTTCCAACTTGAACAGAAGCAAGGGATTAACATTTTTAAACTTTTTTAACAACTTGGAAGCTATGCAATAATTGTTCTATCACTTTCAGATTTGGCAGTGTGGTGGCACTTTGGAAATTGTAACTTGTTCACATGTCGGGCACGTGTTCAGAAAAGCAACACCATACACTTTTCCAGGAGGCACAGGGCAGATAATCAACAAAAATAACAGGCGGCTTGCAGAAGTCTGGATGGATGAATTCAAAAACTTTTTTTACATCATTTCCCCAGGTGAGCAGGTCTTTGGTTGTGAGAAATACCTATTAAGAATTAAAAAGTTATTACTATTGGGAAAGAACATGAGTATTTAAATAAAAATGTTATTGCTTTGAAGTTCATAAGACAAAAAGCTCACGTAAGATGTAGAAAAAGGAAGGTCTTAATTGAAAAATAATTTTGTTAGCCAGAGATGGGCCCTGAAGTCTTTTCTTTTTCTTTTTTTTTTTTTTTTTTTAAACATGCACGTGATTTATGAATGAGATTCCTGTGCAATAGCATTAAAGCTCAGTGGAATGTCAAAGAGCTCAACCGTAGTGCTGAAAACTAGCCATCCAAGTACATCTCGTAATGTGCTGGAGTTTGGCCTCTGGCTTCTGTGTTGTAGACATTCCAGGCTGAATAGATCAGAAGTGATTTAAGTGATTAAGCTCCTCCTATAGCAGGAGTGGCAAAAGTTAACATCTTTTAGCTTGATAGACTTTGCACTTCCCTATCCACTAGGGGCAAGTTGCCAATATACTTGACTGTGATGATATTTATTATGTTTCTTAAAATGGATGTTAATAAAACAAGAGGATGTAAAATACGAGAGCAGATTTCCTATGAATGCAAACTTTCTGAAAAAAAATTTCAGGAAAAGAAAGGAAGCCTGGGAAATACTGAATTATTACTTTCTACTACAGGTTATTTTTGTTGTTGTTTAAAAAAAACAAACAGAGACAAACTTTGGGTAGCAATAGATATCCTCTCTAAATACTTGAGACATTAGACACATTCGACTCTAAATACGAAGTGGTAGTTCTATATGCCACGTCTGCTTTTCCAAAGAACTATCTTTAAAACTAGTATTTCCTTATGAACTTGCTTATTAAACCTGCGTTAGTATTGAAATTTAAAAGCTGTAATACAGTGTGTAGTATAAGTCTGAACAGTGTCAAATTTTAGATTACAGGTTTTAAGAAAGTATACTTGTGAGAACAAGTGACTGTGCAGATTTATGGTGGTTTTTTGTCTTAAGAGAATGCATTACTCAAATAAGACTGTGTAGGATTTTTTTAATTAAAAAAAAATTCTTGCTACTACTCAAAGCTTTTTAGGTGAAATCAGAAGCTAACAGCTTATGGTTACTGCTCTGTGTTGTTGTTCATGAAGCGTTATGAATTTGAACATGATGTATATAGATATATCATTCAGAAAAGTGGTACATAAATGGGTGCAATCACTTTTGGTTAAGTTTGCTTTTATGCATCCATGTCAAGCTAGATTTTAAAATGTACTAAGTAGCTGGAACACTTAACTGTAAAAACAACCTAATTCTTAAAAACAAATGTAAATTACTGAATACCATGATAAGGCTCTGTTACTTCATATACAATCTCTATATCCCTTCCATTTCATGTGGTAACCTACAAAAGGAGTTATACTGTTTGAATTTTGTAGGCTTGTTGTTTTGATAGAACTTACTTTCATAGCTTTGTAGTATTGTAGAATATGCATGCATTCTCCTGTTGGAGAAAAGGAATGAAAGAATTTAATTAAAACAGAATTCAGTAAAAATTTTGAAATTTGAAATGGATAACTTAAGCACTTATCTGTAACTGCACTGTGTATTTTGTTTCCTTTCAAAAGATGCATGTCTGCATAGTTTGTATGCTAATAGCCTGAATGATCTTTGGGTAGGGATGTGTTCTTGCCGAGCTCCTATTAGAGCATCTGCACCTGCCGACTGGCACACAGTCTCATTTGTGTACCCATATCTGTATTGACATTGCACTAAAGTTTGATATTAGAATTTCCAAGTGTTTCAAGAATAGGATCATATAGTACCTGAATAAGTTGTGTTATTCTGAAATTGGTTTGTTGCCTGGGCTGTGGAAAGAGTGGTTAGTACCGTGGTTCATTCTTAGCTGTGATACAATACCTATTGTTTAGAGAATGAACACATAAACGTAGTCAGTGCTGCACATCCCTCTCCCTCTCCAAATCCATGTAAGTTGTAAGAGCCAGTAGGTATTAACTAGAAAGGATTGCTATTTAGGGAATTTCACAAACACCTTACTGTTGTTATTCTGGTATCTCCAATCTTATCTGAGTGTTGCAGACCGTGATTTTACCTGTTGAGAGCAAATAACATCAGTGTAAATTTTAGTAAGTCTTTCTGGCCAATAGTTGTCTTGGGAACTCAGTGAATCTCTGCCACGCTGGCTCATTTAGCCATACTCTGCTTTTCCAGATATCCTTCTAATACAAAAATTTAAATGTTTAGTTCTTGCAGAATGATGGTGTAGTGACCCTCTGGCAGAGTACAGTACGCAGCCTGTGAAACTCTTTGCTAGTACAATGTGTACTTTCAATATTACTGTGACAGTGTCACGAGTTCTTGCAAGGAGCGAGGTGAGAATTTTTAAGCTGATGCTGGTTCGCAAGCCTGGGTGCAGATGCACAAGGAAAATAGGCAGTCCTCTGTGCACCCAGGTTTTTTTCTCATTAGTTGACATGGATGAGAAAATTGGATTTTGAAGGAGGTAATATACCGACAGGCATCATTGAGCCTAGCTAACAGCAAATTCGTTTCCTTCTTTATATCTTTTCTCTTCTCCTCTCCTAAGATAGTAAATCACAGAGGGATTGGTCCAGGAAAGCAAACCTAAGATTCTCAGGTAGCTTTCCCACTTCATGTAATCTATGTTGTCTGGAAAAAAAAGGCTTACTGCTTGAATGATAGGAACTCAAGAGACTTCTACTATTGATGTAACATAGTTAAATGAAAGCTGCCCTCTTGAAAAGGAAGCCTATAATCCTTTTTTCTTTAATAAGTGCAGCCTAGTAGAAATTGTTACTTGTCTGTTTTAAGCTTTCATGCATTTTAAAAGCCATCTCTCTGCTTAGAAGTGGTCAGGTACAGATGGAGGTCGGGCAGGAAGGTGTTGCAGGAGCTGCTGTTCAGCTGAAATAGCTGCATGCAACAGCTATCCATGGCAGTAATGGCACTAGCTGTAGTCTTTTCTCATTAGCCAACTGTTTTCCTCACAGTCATGTGTTACAGCAGGACACTGTTTCCCAGGCCATTTCCTCTTAGGTTTTCAGAAAATGCATCCAGTATGTGCAGGTGAATAGTCTGATTCCTGGCACTGGTCAGCCTGTTCTGTGGACTCTGCCACTTCTTTATGATTTCTAGTGTTGGCCTTCCATCGCTTTCTCCAATTTAAAATGCTAGGACTGGACTGTCCAAGGTGAGGCTTCATGAGATGGCGGTGTCAGTCGAACAGCTTGCTGTGAGGAGAGTGCCTTGCTTCTCATGGCAGGTGATAGAGCTTCACCTCCCCTCACTTGTTGTTTGTTCGTATATGTTAACTGATTTGACTTGCTGAACTTGTCGGGATTATTTGCCCTGTGGGCTGGCTCACTACTGGTTAAGTAGGCACACCTGTGTCAGCACAGGAGGTGCAGCAGGAATCCAAAGTTGAGCAAGGGAAAGCTGCCCCTTTCCGCAGCAGCAGCTGCAAAGCATTAGGCTGGCTTACCACAGCTACCTCCCCCTAACCTTCTCCTAACTACTAATTAATGATAAACTGACAGCTGTAGAATTTGTTCATATCCTTAATCTAAAGGTGAAGCATGGATACTTTCATACCGTGTGGCTTCCCCATACTGCATGTGAGTCTGGGTTCCAGCTCCTACATGCACCCCCGTGCTCCTTGTCCAGCATGCATGCTTGTCATTCCGCAGCCTCTCGCATCTCAGCTGGTGAGATGAAGGCATCCTGAAAAGCAGCTCCAATAAGCTTGGGTAGAGCCTAGTCTGGCTTGTATGGAAATTAATTTTATTGTTGACCAAAAGTTTGCCCCAGAAGGTATCTTCTGTTGCACTGGGGCTAAGTGGACAGGCAGAAGGCCTGAAAAGACAGCATTGCAGAATTACCTGAGCAAAAGCCATCTAGACAGAGGCATAGACACGTTATCATGAAAACTGGATAAGTAGACCTAGTTTCTAATTGCTGCATACACTTGTCTCTAGCCAAGCATGGTAAGTCAAGGTTCAGCATGTACAGACTGGAAATGGATAACGTTTTTATTTATGGTTGATAGGGAGGACAGAGAAGGGGCTGAGCCCACATCTTGCAATGTAGCTAAGCCTGTGTTCAAAATATGTAGCGAACGATTCCATGTGTTCTTGTTTTCAGGTAGTATTCCCTATTAGCATTAATTGGGAATGCAAATAATGTAGCTATTCAAATTGGTTTAAAATTTTTATTGCTTTTCGAGTTTCATAATACTAAATAAAAACAAGTTCTATGATTTTTTTAACAGAAGACTAGTTTTAGATGAAACAGTTTTCATAGTGTTATTTTGAAAATGATTGAGCAATTTATAATCATGATGAAAACATCATGCTTCTTTGTTCTTTCAAAGCAGTTTAGCATAAATATATTGCCACACATTGAACCTAGCAAGCAAATCTTCATCTCTTTACAAATTTTGAGGATGGCAGAACTGTTGCAACACGGCTAATAGGAAGCTAAAATATAAGGTGGCAAAGAAAATTAAAGTGGAGAAGGCGTATTCTACTGATAGACATCATTAGATGTATGTTTTTGTAAAGGTATAAGAAAGACCATTATATACTAATAATCAGAGTAGTCTGGTACTGCATACCAAACTTCAAGAATAGTGACAGCACAAGCAAGTACTCAGATGAATCTTTTATTTGTACAAAAGAACTGGTGGTGATGTGATTGGATGATTTGATGTGGGGTTTTCTGCCTTATCAATATTTATTTTTGAGTACATCTTTAAGCATATGTGTGGAAAAAAGCATGTGGTTGTCCCACAGCGAACAGCAAGCTGTGTGACAAATAGAATCATCAGAGAGGTCTAGGCTTGTAATGTAATTGGGGTGGGGTGGGGTCAGAAATATATTGCATGGTCAATTAAAGACAACAGTAGCAAGTACTGTTAAATACTATTTCTCTCTTTTTTTTTTTTTTTTTTTTTTTTTNTTTTTTTTTTTTTTATGAACCAAACCCAAATATTTGAAAGAACAACTAGTGGGCTTGATTGTCTTCCTCGTGATGCACATACCTGTAGAGTCTGGTATAATTGTCTCCTGGGAGGAAAATTTGATCTAATTCTTGTTTTGTAGTTTGTTTTTTGTTTTGTTTTTTTTTAGCCGAGCTTTTAAAAATGAGTGCAAAAACACTGGAACATATATGTCACTGTTGTGTGTATATAAATTTTACTGGTCTGTGGAGGAAATAATGATTTAGACATGTGCTTAATTTTTTATATGCTTTATATTTTGCAGTTTTCCTAGTTTGCTTCCATTTTTTCCCCAAAAGGACTGTTACCCATAAGTAACTGCTGCTGCACTGTATAGTACAAATATATAGGAACACTCAAGCTAGTTTTGAGTAATATAGATAAGGTACCAGAAACCTAGGAAACAGTAATTCAGCCTTGTTAGAGGACACCCCTAAGGCAACTAAACTGATTCTACTGTTCAGTTCCTCTGCTAACCTGATGCTAACTGTAGTCTATGTGCTAGTATATGGTTTGGTGCAGACCTAACTTCAGAGAGGACTTTTTAAAAATCTTTCCAACTAAAAATGCCTAAATGGAATATAATACACACCATTTATTTCATTGTAACAGAGGGAAAATCAGCTGGCACCTTTCATTCTACGTGGTGACATTTAAAACTAGTGTAAGAAACAGCATGCTTATATGCTATTAAGTATCACTTTATATTAAATTCTTTATGGTTGTGACTTTAATTCTTATTGCCATTCAGTGATGTTACAAAGCCTTAACAGTGTTGTTTTCTGAAGGTCAGTGTAGTAAACCACGAGTTTTAAGTATTGTAAGGTAGTTGTGAGGATGGCGTGAGAACTGTTTTTTCATGTTTTTTTTCATCAGCTGCTTTTTCATCACTGAAAAATTAAGAACTCCATACTTAGCTGTGGTTGGTACAGTTTTTCTCCTCTTACTTCATAATCTTTTGAGAGAGCATTCCTTTCGGTGTAAAGCAAGTATTTGCTTTGGTGAAGGTAGGGCAGTGTTTTGGGAGGTTTTTTTGTTTGTCTTGTGTTTTTTGGTTTTGGGATTTCTTTTGTGACTGGAAAGCCCAGGCTGAAGTTTTCTGGGATTGTATTCCAAGATATTTTAAAAGTTCTTTCACTATTCAAAATTTCATTAAAAAACAAGTTTTCCTTTGCTTTCATTCCCATAGCAGTATAGTTCTCCAGCATCTTTGTTAAAAAGTGTTTAGTGTTTTGGTTTTGTGTTTTTTTAAGAAAAAAAAAGGGGGGAGGGGGAGCCTAAAGGCCTGGCTAGCATTTTTTCTTTCTGGAATATTGAAATTACTAATGTTTTTATTGATATTTACAAACATTTGGCTGAAATTATGCAGTTGTCTGTCTTAATTGAGTAGAAATGCACCATCTGCTGGCAGGTCGATTTAATAACACCCTATGCCAACTTAGAAATGTCTCAAACTGTTTCAAAAGGTCAATGCTTTTAGAGGTAATTCACAGTCCTCTAAGTGGAGGGATTTCTGAAAAATGTGTGCAGCAGAAAGTCTGTAGTGTCGTGGCCAGCTGAGCCATATTTGTGGTCTGTGAGGAGAATTTAAATTGCTAAGACTTGTTTTTGTTCTTTTTTGGTTTGGGTTTTTGTTTGGTTTGGGGTTTTTTGTAGTGTATTACTTTTGGCCTGTGTGGTATGGAGTGTAGTATGGAAAATACAAAAAGAACATGATGCCTGAAAACTAGAAATTATCCTACCCTTAATTAATTAATATTATTAGAATATTAATTACAATAGTGCTTAAATCTGGTGAGGCAGAAATATCTACTGATCATGCACACCTTCCTCAACCCATCTGCAGATGGGACTTGCACAAATTAATTTTCAGAAGGAATTAAAACAACCATAAAGGGGTGGAAAGATACAGGAACAATGAACACTTTGATAAACAAGGAGCACAGGAGAAAAAAGGTATGCAAAATACCACGAAAAAAAATGATAACAGTCCTAATGGTGAACGTACTTCCTGCAAGTGCTGCAGTTACATTGAACAAATACTGAATTATTAAAGGATTAGTTCCCTGTATGACAGCTGCTTTCTGACTGTTTCTTTGTGCAGTTAGATAGATGATGAAGGGTCCAGTAGTGGTACCTGCTTACAGAATTAAATTAAAATTGAATTCTCCGTGCTCCACAGAAGGAGACTGCTATGTTATGCTGCATAGATATGCACCCCAGTTGCCACTGGGGATAGAATGGCATCAATGACTAAAATGGTTTCAGCCTTTCTCCTCTGATAACTTAGTAAGCAACTGCATTCAAATTGTTCCACAAACCACAGGAAAGAAATTGTCATGTGTAGCACAGAGGTAGTGATTCCATCTTTTAAAAAATTATCTGGAAAAAGACGTCACAGGTAGTGACTGACATGTCCTCTCCGAGAATATAAACAGCATAATGCTATATTAAAAAAAAACCCCAAACATTTCTTTGTGTAGAGATGACTTTCTAAAGAGAAAGTCTTTTGTGCAAGCAGTGTAACACTTTTGTGTTAAGTGGAATTATGTAATGTTTATTAGCAGCCATTGAATAAAACTTTGTTTTTACAGGAGTTACTAAAGTTGATTATGGGGACATATCGTCACGACTTGGACTAAGACGCAAGCTCCAGTGCAAGCCTTTCTCCTGGTACCTGGAGAATGTTTATCCTGATTCCCAAATTCCACGCCATTACTTTTCTCTGGGAGAGGTAAGATTTTATCCTACGTATTTATCTACTCTATGTAAAGTACGTTGTGCAGTAAGTTGTTTGTATGTTGAACTGAGTAGTGCAAACAAGTTATCTCCAGCAAAGTTCAAGCATCTTGCACCTGTGTTCCTGTCATCTGTAAAATGATACATCTGGCTTCTCAGTGGGGCAGAAAACTGAACTTTGGTATACAGTACTGTAATTTGAATGTTTTCCCTTTTTTACTACAGTACTAATTGTCACATAGAAGGGCTTTAGAAATATTCCTTCAGAAATGTATAGTTATGGATAACTTTCTGTATAACGTTCTCTATGTAGAGTATGAGCAGAGTTTTGGTTAAAAAACTAGACCAGGTCAAACAAGGACTTTGCCTAAAAACTGCTCTGAACGTTACCCCCAGAAACCCTCATCAGTGACCAGCAAATTTCAGTGATCCCTAAGCCATGCTGGGCATTTCTCTGTTTTTTCTTTAAAGTTTTTTAAGTGACTGTAGAGGTAGTACAGGTGATGCTGTCCCAAATAAGTAGGCACCTACTCTCCCCTACAAGTCATGTTGAGCCAAGTACTGAGCGTGTTGTAGGGTGATTTTGTACTGTTTGTTTTTAAAAGAAATGCTTTAACAAAATGGAGCAGGCATTTGTGCTGCTGCATGACTCTCAGGAGACTTGATATTCATGGCTGCTTACTATATAGTAATACAGGAATTAAGGCTATAACTCAAGAATTGAGGAAATTGAACCCAGTCACCCATGATTTCAAAGGGAATTAAACCCACCATGCCTAGGAGAGTGCTTTAAAACTTTGGAAAGTGTTGGGCTGGAGACTCAGTTGGGTCCATTCTATTGTAGCTGAGTCTTTGAGCAAAAAAGTCCCCAAGATGGAAAGATCCCCGAAAGAAAGCAAAGAAACAAACATGGTTCTGTAACGTGGTAGCTTGAACATTTGCTTGGGAGTTTGAGTCTTGGACAGTGGTCTTTCATTGTAGTACGATTCCTATATTTTACATTTCATTCACATAACCTCTGGTGTATAGCAGAGAGAACTGGTGCCAGTGTGGTTTGATATGGACCTAGTACTCCTCTAGAAATATCAAATTTGGTGATGTGCTCTTTTTCACTCCCAGATAAGAAACGTGGAGACAAATCAATGTCTGGATAACATGGCAAGAAAAGAAAACGAGAAAGTTGGAATCTTTAACTGTCATGGAATGGGTGGCAATCAGGTGACGATTTTTTAAAAAATGATCTTAATGTACTGAATTATTTGGAGCACTACTTCTCATCAGGACAATTCTTTGATTCTTTCAGTAGTTATCTTTAAAATATCCTTAAGTTGTAAAGTTTAGGAAACCCTCATTGAAGAAGACGCCTGTAAGAGGAAATGCATGAGAAGATTTGTTGGTGGTTTGTCTTTTTTAGGTTTTTGAGGCCTGGTTGCAATAGGTTTTAGATGAACTTTCAATTCAAAAATGAAGTGGGGGAGGAGGAGACAGCTATAAGCTAGACTTCATCTCCTGTAGGTTCTCTGGAACTGTATTCTGGTTAGGCCTCCTGATTTGCATTGTTACTTTAAAAAAAACCATCCCTGTACCTGAAATGCTGTTTTTAATGTACATTTTTCAGGGTGTCAGTTCTGGAATTTATTTTACATCTGGTTTTTTGTTCTACTTTGTTAATAATTCTTGATGAATTGTTTTCCATTGTACAGAGATTACCTGTATTGGGGATCCTCCTGTTTCTATGCAGGAAGCAGTCTGTAATTCAAAAAAATGTCAATTTTGACGGAAGATCTTGTTTATATAGTGTTTATATTTATTCCCTAAAAAAAAAAAAAAAAAAAATTTTTTTCTACATGCTGAAGGGAAAATAAGAAAAAAATGAGTGAATATTAATGAAGTAATCCACAAATGTTTCCTCTTCTACCCGCCCCAGGAATCTTTTAGTTGAACTTTTTTTCCAGTTCCTCTCATTCTTTTTCTGTCTAGGTTTTCTCATACACTGCCAACAAAGAAATTCGAACAGATGATTTGTGTTTAGATGTATCCAAACTCAATGGCCCAGTAACGATGCTCAAGTGCCACCATCTAAAAGGAAATCAGCTTTGGGAATATGATCCAGTGGTAAGTCTTCTAACAACTTGTGACATTAAAATGAGACAGCTTGGGTTTTTACGTGAGCCTACAGAGCAACATCTTCCAGTGTGGGACTATTTGACAGCCAAAACAAGAAGCAAAGTCAGGATTATGTTCCCTCTGTTATTAATTCATGGTGTAGTCACTCAATGGGCATCTGTATTGCTTTAATTACCTGGTGAGTTTGGGGGGAGCTTTTAGAATATTTCCAATGTGCTTTTGGATCCTCTGGAGAAAGATAGTCTGCTAGTGTAGTCTTGTGTTACGATGAGATCAACAATGGAAAAGTATTCCAGGTGACTTCCAGTCCATTTTACTGGACCAGTAAAAGATAATGCTAACGATCTTGCGACAAATTCAGCACCTGGTGCCTTATCTTGCACAAGGTTAAAGGGAAGTCCTTTTCTAATTAAAAAATCAGCATCCCAAAATTATAAGGAAGATTTTACATTTCTAATTGTGGTATGTTTAAGATAGAGATGCTTAAAACAGCTTTATTTTAATCATTCTCTTTCTTGTTCATAATATTCAAATTTATTTTGAACTGCCAGATTTAGAAATCATTGACTGTTGATCCATTCATCATTAATTTGATTTGCAAGCTCTAAAAAGAATTTTGTGATTGAGTAGTGCAGTGAAGAACTCTGACTTACGGCATGGCTAGTTAAAAAAAAGTAGTTCTCAAGCTTGTTAATTTAAAATCAGTTATTGCGAAAGATAGTTGCGAGACAATTTGTGGAAGAAGAATCTTTCAGTATAATCATGATTTTATATTTATTTATATAATATA
>VZTQ01007939.1:0-40307 GCA_013400755.1 Pelecanoides urinatrix
CCATTGGCCAGCTGGGCCCAGCAACTCCGCTCTGCTCGCTGCCCAGCAACAGCCAAAGCTCAATGGGCCATTAATGCTCCTTTCATACCAAACCCAAACACAGCACAGCACATCCCCAAGCTATGGGGAGGAAAGTTAACCCTGTCCCAGCTGGAACCAGGACACAGTTGTTACAGAAAGGCCTCAAATGTAGTTCAAGGAAGTGGAATTTAAGAGTTTCTCTGATCCCATTCCAGCTTGTGGACACTGTAGTCCAGACTTAGGTCTTGTTGGTATGCATCTGGTGATTCATTATTTACTGAGTGTTGCTAATTACTTCTCTGTTATAGCTTTTGGAAATTTCATTTTTAGGACTAAAAGGATCTGCAGAATTCTACAGTTTGTTTGGCATGCCTAGAATACACAATTAGGACAAGAAAGGTGAAAACCCCTGCTCTATAAAGAACAAAGTGTTTTTCCATCTTTGAGCATATGCTCTGGCCTATACCTGAGATTTACGCTCCCGAGAGGTATCAAAAAGCATATCGTATTTGTAAATGGTCTATATGGCGTTTATTGTCATGACGGACTTTTTAGTGAAGATTAATGAAATCTATAGTCAAATAACATTTTTGTGAACATAATTTCTTTCCTTGATATATTCTGAAATGAGCGGCCACACTTTAAATGGAGAAAGTTTACAGTCAGATTTTAGTTAACTGTACCAGAGTATTAGGGTGAATGCTCCTTTTGTACATTTATATTAAACAGAATCTTCTTCACAGGTACTGGAGGTTTCATGTGATTTGGTTTTTTTGGCTAATCAAGCCATGGAAGTCATGCAGCCAAGTATTGGATCTCTGGTAGAACATAACTTGCTATGTTTGAAGGTATGTAAGAAAACAAAAAAAGCTAAAACATGCGATCAGTAGTATTGCACATTTGTCACTGATCTGCAACCTTTTTTTGATAATGCACTTACATAACTTAGGTTTTCATAGCAAATCGTTCATTACAAATAATAAAATAATTCAAAGATGTTTTACAAATAAACTTAACATTATTTCATTCAAGTTTTCCTTTCAAGCTTTTGTTTTGGCTTTTTAAGCAGACATTTTAATAGACAAGTACAGCACTCAATTTTTTTCCTGATTGCCCTAAGCAAAAGCAATGGATAGTCATGAACTATCGTTGTTGTGCATACTTTATTTTACACTTTCCAGTACCTACTTCCTTACTACCTTTGAAGGCATACTTTTGTTATTTATTAAATAGAGAGTGGTCCAATTATTTTCCGTTGCACTCATGTTCCCTTGTTATCACTTAACACTTGTGATGAGAATCTTCTCTAGCCTTGCCTGTTGTCAGCTGTTCGGAGCTGAAAAATAAGTAGTGAAAATAAAGGCAGGCTAGACACCTTCTTGACTCCAAAAGTACAGTATGTTGCCCATTCTTATTAATGTTTTCAGCTTCTTAGCCATTGATGACCACCTGTCTTTCCCCTGATGTATCATTAATGAGAAGAACACATAAAAATTTATCCCATCCTGATGGCCATACAGGACACTATCATAAAATGACAAACTACTTTTTTTTTTTTTCTTTCTAGTTATCTCTTCACAATTAATGAACTGTGAAAAGAAATTGCACAGTAAAAGGATACTACCTATGCGGCTGTATTTATGATTAGATCTTAAATGGAGGGCCAGTTTATATGCTACTTGGATTGCAAAAATTACTTACTTTCTCTATTTTTTTTTTTTATTATCAAGATAAAATGTCTACTAGGCAAACAGCAGAAAAAACTCTGAATGAAAGCAAAATTATATAGGCTTTACCCTAAGAAAAAAATCTCATTAACGTTCTTACTTATATACTCCATTTTCGGACAATAACTTTAGTTGTATTTAGAGGTTAGAGTCCATGTCACTATCTGCTTTTAGTAACAACTTCTGAACTACTACGTACACCAGAAAATGTTTTCTTTCACAGAATCAGAATTCTGATTTTTTTGGAACAAATTTTGGTATCTAGATTTATATTTTTAATTTAATTGTTAACTTAAGTTCTTTTGCAAGCAATTAACTCAAGTTAATTGACAATTGACTGAAATATGAGAAAGCTTTACCACGCAGACAGTCTAAGATACCTAATGCATTCAGTGTGCCGTACGTTTTAGCTATTGAAAAAAGTGTCATGTTGCCACTTTTTATGTTCCTTTTTAAGACAAAATGTTTGCTCTTGTGTTCCCTGACATTTGTGTGCACTTTATTTTCAGTTGCAGAACTCCAGATTCCAGTGGAAAAGAGAAATTTCTCATCAATTTATTGGGTGCTGCCCTAAACATTTACAGGTGAAGGAGGTGTGCCTCTTAAAAGAGGTTTCAGAATAAGGTGATCAACTGGTTTGTCAGCAATGAAAGTTCCCCAAAAAGTCACAGCTGCTCCTTCATGAAAAGAGTAAGATAATTTTATTCTGATCTACAATTTGGTCCAGACCCCCAAAGGTTAATGTCCAGCACATTAGGCATGTTATAATTGAACTGTTGAGAAACAAATTAAAATGTTAATGAACTGTCTTCCCTTTGGAAGTAAACTCTAGGTTTCTTATTGCCAGCACTGCCAGCATTCTTGATCTTATTGTCTAATCAACACTTAATAGCTCTCTCTTGGTGTCTCTTTTACATAATTAATGTGCATGTAAAATGAACCTTGTAAATATTTTGTGCTCATATACCACATGCTGAATAATGTAAGCAAGCTATTATAAGTTGCTTATGTTTGCTCTTTGTAGTTTCCTGATCTCAGAACTTTGCATTAACATGGAGCTGTGAGGGAGAAATGGACCAGGCAGCTCACCTACCTTGTTGAAGCATATAACCCAGAAACAATGAAAAAATTCTGAAGAGCAAAAAGATCAACTAGGTTGTTCTTGTTTGTTTTTACATACTAAAGCAGTCACGTTGAATAATAGATTGCAGGATTTTCAACTGATATATATTAGCCTTAGTTTTACAAATTTATATTAGATTAGTTTTACACATATAGCTCTCTAAACTGATTGGTTTTAACATCTAAATGACTTGCAGATTGCCTTTATGGCTACTTATCAAGGCAAAACTTGTCCACACTTGTGAGTAATATCTAATGACATTATGAAGTATAGGATATAAGATTAAAAATAATGAAAGTTTTCTAGCTTGTTGAAATTATATTGAGGGCCTCTAGCAACAGGAAACTCTCTTTTAAGTTTTAAGTGTGGGCTGAGTTTCCAGAGAGTGAAATACCAGGTCACTAACCAGAAATTTGTTGTGCTTTAGCGAATCAAAAATTTATTTTTTCATCTTTTCTACCAGTCTCTACTCTGCAGTGCAGAATGCTGACTTAAAACTATTGTATTTGATAAGTGTAATTAAAGAAATAAAGATTTTCTCACCTTTTTATTTTGCTGCTATTATTTTGTATTTAATCCTGCTCTCCTTGTAAGCTTTAGTGACTTTAAAGAACTTCCAATGAGATAGGCCAGGGTGGCTCAGCGCTCACAAAAAATAGATACCATAAGTGTCGTCTTTTAACAGTTATGTTTTTAATAAGCTCTTTTTCAGCTGCTGCTTGTAATATACAGTCTGTTTCATGGAAATCAGATAGAGTCTTCATTTTTTCTCGTTGAAGTTAGAAAGGGCTTGCTTATCAGAATTATGTAACAGTTCTCTTTTTCCATCTCTTCATTTATCACCTGCCACTGGAAATTACCTAAAGGTTGAATCTAGGCCATGCAACAATCTGGCAGCTAGGATGCCTTATTTTGATACATTTTTCCACACTGATTCAAATAAAAATTATTTTTAAATAGAGAAAAACTCAAATAAATAAATATGGATTCAACTTAATTGAAAGAAAACTTAAGGAGTCCTGACTACAACATAGCTGTCTGTAAGTGTAAATAACTGGCAGTCTGCTGTTACTATTCTAAATTGAAGAAAATGGTTGTCTACCAGACTGGTGACACACAATTTCGTGCTTGTACATGCACATTTGTGAGTGAAAATATTTAGTCATTGCAATTCCCTTTGCAGTTCATCAAGTATATCTCTAAAGCTAGTGCCTCTGCTGCTGCTGTTAGTGTGTATTAAGTATATTTCAAAGCCGCTGTCATGACCTGGTGGTTAACCTGATGGCAGGTTTGCTGTCCAAGCCAAGTGGATTGCATTCCTGTGGAATGCCAACTTGATTTTCAGTACTGGCTCCATTTTCCCCCTTCTCCAGCCTCTACCTTCCTATGCTTTGTAGGACTACAGGGAGAGAGGTCCCTCCAGTCCCACTGACGTATTTCTACTGTGGGAAAAGTAGGTTAGGACACTTTCCGGTCTATTCTACTCAGACTGGAAAGTGGTCACACAGCTGAATTACCAAAACATTGGTGGGACCATTATGGGGGACAAACATTAGCAGTGATATTTTTAAAACAGTAATGCAGGAATGAGTTACAAGTGCCTTCACTGTCTTTTCATAGTATGTTGAATTTCTTCAACATACAATGAGTCAAGGATATAATTCATGTTTTTAGTCCCATAGAGATTTTTGTCCATCTGTGGGTGACAGTGAGATAGAAAAAGTGTTAACCATCATTAATAGATTGTTTTGTTATTAAGGATGGGAGAAGAACTAAATATATTGAATAAAATCCCTCTCCCCCTCCTCAAACTCCCCTGCCTGCAAAAGCTGTGGCTGTTTATGAAACACTTTAAAAGAAATTTTGTTCTACGGAGATTTGGTCTCAATTCTCCAAGAGTCCCGTCTTAAAGTGTTACAGAAGAATCATTAATCAGTTAGTAGTGGAACACAGAATTATTTCAATATTTTCTGAATTATAATTTAATATTTAAAGTTTAATGAAACAAATATTTAAATAATTTGCTAAAAATGTGCATTTTCAAGGTGTTTTCTTCAAACAGGTAAAATAGCACAGATCAGACCTTAAATCTAAATGAAACTCCAATATTATTTTCAATTACCAAAATGAAATCATGTCTTCGTTATAGATCTACAAGTGTGAATAATTTCATGTTCACCAAAAAAACCTTTGTGTCTTAAATTACAGAAAATTACACTAGCATCCTATTAAAATCAGTTCAAGAGAAAAATGAAATGGAATTCCTAGATAAACCATTTTTGCTTCATCCCAGCAAAGTAATTTGAAGACTTGGTGATAATGTATTTTAAGTAATTTGAAGACTTGGTGATAATGTATTTTAAAATGTCCATACTTTTTTTTTTTTTTTACTGCATTATAGTTGCCGTAGGGGACATTCATCTCTTCTGGTGCCTTAGAGTGGCCTAATATGTGTGAGGTCTGAATGTAGAACAATCTAGATAGGAAACAACACTTCAGTGGGGAAAAAAATAATGGCTTAGCCTTTGGAAGGCATTATAGTGAAGGACTGAGGCTGATGCATATTGCTATATGCTGCTTAGCTGATGAATATTTTCTTCGTCTGCAACTTCCTAACCTTAAAGGAAGGTTTATGTAAAATTATGAAAGGCTATTTCCACTCTATGTAGTTACTGCCAAGAATCAATTGATTTTATGGTGAAAGATTATTTTAAAATTAATTTTCTCAACTTTGTGCTGGGGTAGAGGTAGAGTTCAGGATAATTGAGACACTTGGAAATTCAGGCTTTTAAACAGTTCCTTTCTTTTATACTGAATGTCGTGGTTTTAACTCCAGCTAACAAAGATTTTCTAGACTTGGAACACGGGTAATCCACTTCTGTAGAGCAGAAGATAATTTTATTTCCTAGGTTTCTCTGCTGTAATATAAACAATAATAAATGCAGACAAGTGGAGGTCACCTGCTGCTAATGTGAGCAATGTAGAGTTTATCCATATTCCACAGCTAATCTGGACATTAAAAAGAGCTAATCTTTTCTTTCTCTGTTTGTTCTTTAATAGATGCACAACTATTATGAATAAATACCCTTCCCCACTACTGAATTTCTTTATCACAAAAAGAGTTAATGGATGAGATGATTCTGGCAGGTTTTGAACTGGAGGGGATTCAGCTGTTACAAAACTAAATAATAATATCCTCCTCTCTCCCCCCTTGACCAAATCAGTAAGTACAATAAGTATGAAAATAGTGTAATACACAATAATATTAAAATTGATAGCATAGCTGTTTAAAATATTTTAGAAAAAATATGCCTAGACTTATTTTATATTAACACCGTATTGCTTCACATGTAATCTCATCATTCCACACACATTTGGCAAATATTTCCCAAGTGCAGAGAAGGTCTGTAAACCTCTAGAAATAGTGGTGTATAAAATATTTTCAGATAATTGTAGTGCAACTGCTTGCAGATTTCCAGTTACGGGTTGCAATATGCGTTAAGGCTATGGTCATATTTAATACATCACAGGCATGAAATTTGTATTTTGTTAAGTCTTATATGCAAAGAGGTTTTAATTTAATTTTACTTTATAAGTAATGAACAAAGGTGAGATAATGATGTCCTACCATGATTAGCTGTACTGGCAAGGGTGACATCAATCCTAACTCACCCCTGTAGAAAACAGCATCTTGGATAACTTCACAGTCAAAGAAACATTACGCTATGTACAGTCTTTCAGCACACTTCCATTTTAATATTACTTTCAATACAAATTAAAAAGGAGACTTTTTTGGCAAATGAACAGTTTTGTCTTATTAATGCTGAGTGGAAAAGAGATGGAAAAACAGCTATTGACAAGTGAAGATATGTATACCACCATATGGATTCTAGTGCTTTAATTATATTGTTCTCTTTCTTTTTATGGCAACTTTTAATGATAATAATTTTTCAACTAATTAAAGACCAGCTGCTACTTAGTAAGCTAGGCACCCAATTAGGAATCCAGAACCTGGTAAACAACCTTCGCTGCCAGCCAGCTAGTTGAATCACCTCCTGTCACTGGCATGGAAGTCTTTTTGTAGTTGTTCTAAAAATGCACATTTTAGTCATTTTGACTGGCTCTGCTGAATGCTCTTCCTTGAGACTAGCACAAGAATCTGACATTATTTTTTTTCAGGGCAGCCTGCAATACCTTGTGGTTTTCTACATTTTTTTTAAAAAGTTTACTAGCAATTAAAAGACTTTTTTTTAGGAAACGTTTTACTTGAGCAGAAAAATAGATATATTACCTGGATGCAGAAAGCAGTTTGCCTACAGCATCTTCCTGCTACTTAATGATATTTAGAGAAATTATGTTTTTATTTCAGATTGAATTCTAGTTTTTCCGTGCAGTGTACAGTCCATATGAATGTGGCCCATGTTTATTCTGCCTAGTGTTGTGGAGTAAATGAATAATCCCTATACGTGTTGTCTTGAAGTTGTTTATAAAAAGTAATCACCACAGAACTCTTTAGGACCAGCAGCCATGAAAAAGAAATCTGTGTAACTTGTCCTGACTGGTTTTGTTCACTGGTCACTCTGAAATATATGTTTAGTTATGAATTTACTGGTAAAGACAATGGGAAAAGGGAAAGAAATCTGCAGATGACAGAATCAGTTAGGTTAACCAAAGCTAGAAAAAGCTGAGTGTAAGTTCAAATGCACAGTTTTGGATAAACGTAAGGTGATTCATACTGAAAGGAATAGTTTGAATGATTCATATGTACCGGAGCAAGCTACCTTCTAGGCCACTCAGGAAACAGATATGGTGTTGTAATAAGAATAATAAGCTCCTATTTAATATAAACCCTTGCTCAAAAAGACAAAAATGTTAGTATGTTTCAAAATAAAATTAAAAAAGAAGTGGCTACAAAATGAAGTTGACAGCTATTCCCTGGATCTAGTGCTTGCTTAACTAATACTGAGGAAAAAAGCATCATTAACAGAGTTAAGGGAAGAGTACGGGCATTTTACAAGCATGAAGCAGACATTGAGAAGTCTTGGGCTATCTAGGTTAACAAGGAAGAGAAGGAAAGTGTGTGTAAAGGAACAACATGAGAATTTCTGTAGACTTGATATACGAAGATTTGTACTTCATAGTTTCAGCGATGAGAAATTAGTCATGTCTTCACAGCAGACCGACAGCTCCAGGTGTTAGAGAAAGTTTCCTATACAAACAATAACCAGTTCTTGTGGCAGCCTCTGCTTTTTTGCTTTTGTCCTGTCTTTGCAGGTCTGTCAGCACAGGAGAAGAAAGGTAAGCTTCATTGTCATGGAATGAAAAGCAGATCTTTCAATGGAAATACAACACAATAAGTTTTGAAATTACTTAAAACAAAAAAAAAGGTTGTATCTAGTTCTTAACATGAAAGCTCTGCCAAAAGAAATGGCTCAGATTAAGGCTTTAGGAGGAATAGATGCCTTTATGAACGATGAAAACATCCATTTGTTTTCAAAACAGAGAGAGAATTGAGTTACTTTGGAGAACAATAGGGATACTCTTACGTGTTTTTACTGGAAATTGTAGCCTCTAGTGGCAAGACTAAGAAATGTCACGAAGTTGCAGGGCCAGTGATGAAAATCACAGTCCCAAGTGAGATCAAGCAGGTTTCCCCAGCTCAGATTTTCAGCTAAATGTCCTTCTTGCCACTGATTAACATCCTCTTACACCACACTCTTCATCCATTCCTTCCTTCTAAGTTTGCTTTAGACGATTCAAGATCATCTGCTGTAATATTTCCTCCCTGCTCCTGCCATGTGTGAATGGTTAATTTTGCACATCTCTACCCACCTCTTCTACTAGTCTTGATCAAAGTGACAGAATTGCAGGCAGAATAAGTCCATTTGTGTTTCTTAGAAACCACCTGGAGCCAAGGAGTCTCTTTTGCTGTGCATGAGAATGAGGTTATCAGCACCCTGCAACAACGAGTTCCCAATTCCTTACACTGGTACGTATTTTAGCTAGTAGGTATTTTAGCCATGCCTCTGCTGAAAGCCCAAGCTTTTGTTATGCTGCTGAGTTTTCTTGGAATCTTGTTCAATAACAACAGAATGAAGGGGGAAAAAAAAACCACACAAAAACAACAAAAAACCCAAACAACTATGGTAGAAAATTGGTATTGAGAGTATAGTTAAACTTTGTGCTTTAAGTTGTTTCCATGAATCTGGGATAGCAGAGATGGTGATGTTAATGATGGAGCGTACCCCCAGCATTACACTAACTTCATGAAGTTACACTGAAAATGAACTGCTAGCTAGAAGCTATATTTCTCATAGTTAGGATTAGATTAAAACTGAAATCAAGGTACATTTGTCAGAGCTGGGTTTGAGGCTTCTCAAAGGCGTTTTGACAGCATTCTTTTCTAAACTGCTTTTACAAATTACATTCTTTTAACCCAAATAAAAGTATTCTGAGCTTTTGTGAGACGTTCATAGCATTAGTCATACTGAGTATTGTGAATGCTAAGCAGCTGTTTTGCAAAGTTAAATAACTTGGCTATTTCCCAATATTTTTTTTGAAGAATTGATGAGTTTAGTGTACTTTGTGGATGGTCTGCAGTAGCATTTAATTTTGTTCCTTTCTTTTCCTTCTGTTAAGCCCTATGAAAATAAGTTTAAAATTGTGTCCAAGCTGTATGCTTTCACTTTCAATAGGTCGTAAAAAGAACATATAAGCATTAGATATTTCAATGTATTGTTGACTTATTTGATTACAAATAAAATTGATTTATCTTTTCTTTTTCCTGTCTATCCAAATTGACCATATAAGATTGAAAATGTTCATTTTTTTGACAGCCAGTGTTTAATTTTGTTATTTTATCTATGCGTAGTCTTTCTACTTAGGAGTAGAATTTATTTTTATTATTAGTTACATTGTGGCTTTACCCAGAAATGTCAGTCTTAGTGTTCTAGAATATGTGCAAATACAGGGCGTGGTGGTGGTGGAAAAATTGGCAGTAATGTATATTGAAAGGTGAATTTGTCATTACAGAAATGCTAAAATTGCTCTCTAGTAGAGGGAAAACTAGTCAAGTCAAATACAGCCACTTTACTGCTATTAAGACAGTTAATTCCTATTGATTTTTAAGTACCTCTGCCATGGGACTGTAGAACGGGAAGGGGCCTCCTGCATCACTGTGTCCAGCCTCCCAGAATTACCCTTGCAAAAAACAAAACAAAACAAAAAAACCAAAAAACCCCCAAAATTCAAAACAAAATACCTTCTCCTCCTCTTGCACTCACACTAGAGGTCACACACTGGCCACACTATATGATAAAACAAAGACTAGTGCTGCTTAAGCAAAAGTAACAATTTAATGAGAACAGGGAAGAGAAAGAAAATGAAATGTGTTACTGATTGATCACATGCTGAGCTGACTGTGGGAGGTATAATGTACCATGTCTGGCCAAGAGAGATTTAAAACTCATTTTTTTCTGAGACAAAGGAAAAATTTTAAATGACCAAGAAATTTCTGTAATGACCTAGAGATCTTAAAATCACCAGTAGCACCATGCGTCTTGACCTGCCTTTAGCTATAGGCAATCTCCAGTGCTTCATAAGAAGTTTTTCTCTTGAAGGAGAGCAAGAGGAAGGGAATCCTTCCTGCAATGCAGGCAGTTATCTTCTGGCATTACACAGAAAAGAGATTCATCCTAATGCTGCAAAACCAAATGAGACTGCACAACTTTTCTCGGCTGATTTCAGCCTTTCCCCATCCTTTCAAATATGCATGTACAGGGATTTACCTCTGTGTGCAGATTAGTGTGGAAACAGAGGTTTGTGGTCAAACAGCAAGTACAGCTTGCATAGCTTTAGTTTTGTTTTCCTAGAGCTGATAGAAATCATTATACAAATTATGGAAACTGTATTTCATTTGTGGAATAGAAAAAACCAAAACAAAACAGAACAGTATTTGTTCAGAGATTTGCCTTAATTTCTTGTTCAATGTCTTTTTCATCTTTTTATGTGGGTGGCAACTAGGGTTGCCATCTTTTTTTTTTTTTCTCTTTTTTCTGGTTATAAACAAACAGAAGGCCTGATTGGCCAGGCTGGGAGTGAAGAGACTACAGTTTTATTTGGAGCCCCAAATGCTAATTATTTGTCAACATTATTAGTACTTGCTTTGTTCTTTGAGACAGATCTTGATGAATACACAAGTACCTTTATTCATTATTGTTCCAGAAGAGAGCAGGGATTACCAGCCTGCAACAGGTAAGGAAGACAGCCTGTGTAAGATTCTGGAAATGTGTTATTAGTGCTCAATTTTTTCTTGAAGGAATCAGGATACGAGATTTGGCTTTAGACCCTCAGGGAGAACATTTGAAAATATCAGTTATTTAGACCTAATATCCACTACTTCTTCTTGACTTAGTGAATGCTTCATTAGGAAATGTCTTCTTAGGAACTCTTCTTGAAGGACCTCTTAACCTAAGCTGTGGTTTGGGTATAAGAGCTCTGCCAGATAAGCTCCCTTTCTTTTTACCAGAACTCTGAAGAGTGTTTGCAAAATGTACAATATTGTTCCTCTGCTGAAGTACAAGTATTGTTATTATTTCCAAGACTAAAATATCTTCACATATTTTAGGCATCTTAGTTTGGATGATGTAATTTTCATTCTTACTGTATTTCAATGGGGAACAAAGTTAAGTCAGCAATCAGTACTTTATGGTGCATCTCCCAGAACTAGAATAGCTTGCAAATGAATTAAGGTACAAGAACAGAATACAAAAATCATAATTTATAGCTAGAAATTAAAGGATGATTCTTTAATATCTTTATTGCTTTTATATTGTCACATTATTTTTGTCATTTATGTTATTTTTCCACAGGAGAAAAGTATATTTGATTTTTCTTATGATAACAGTGACTTAATCTTTTCATCTTTGATTTTCTAATAATAAAATGTAATGCTTTCTTTTCAGTTTCAAAGAAAGTTTTATATTCCGCTTTTCTAAAAAAAGCAACAGCAACAAAACCTCTAAAGAATATTAAATCATTAGAAAAATAAAAGAAGCATGGTCTACCAAGAACATTGTTCTCCTGTTGCAATGTCTACTCCAGAAAAATTAAAGGGAAAGAATTCTAACTTAAGGCTTGGTGTAAGGTCATGATTTGCATTTTAACAGGAATAGCATTCTTTCATTATGAGATCATAAACTTTATGCATTTTGATATAAAGATAGAATGAAGTCATAAAAGGAGCTATGGGTTCCTGGATTTTGAAAAGGTGTAACACATTTGTAATTCTTCCTCAATACACCAGTGATACTAGAAGTTCATATCTGGTGTAAAGCAAACAAAACACCCAAGCAAATTGCTAGGAAAAAAAAAAAAGAATTCTGCTTTGACATGTATCAGTCAGGAGAAATTATCTCTTTTTAGTTGTTGCTCCTTTAACACATGCAAGTTACAAGCATTTAGTACATCTGTTCACCTGACAATAGAGCTTTGTCACTGTGATGACAAATGAAAAAGGATTGGATTAATTTAGTTATAGAGAGATTTAAATTTTGCTGCTTCTGACTCGTCTCCACAAGACTGATGAATTAGAAATAATAATTCCTTCTGAAACCACCATTGTAGAATGAGGTAGAAAATTCCACTCACTGAAATATGTATCATATATCTGGCAGGTAAACCCAAAGAAAGTTCCTTCTGTTATTAACTAAACTCACAGGAGAGAACAGACTTTGTAAGATGTATGGCCTTATTATGTTGCTGGAGCACAGGAACTGTTGAGTACAATACCTTCACCATTTATTTTTTTCTGATATGCTTTGGCACATTTAGTGGTGGAAGGGTTGATGTTGCTATCCGTGTAAGATTCCTCAAGTTTCCATGTTTTTAGAATGATATAGAGGGATATTTGAGCTTTTTACAAAGTACACTAAACACCGGCAAAGTGATTCACTTGTTTTCTTAACCGTTGCTTTTCATGTAATACATATTGACTAGTTAATAGTCCGGATTTTATCTAGTATTATACTTATGCAAAATTAACTGGTACACAAGCCTAGTGGTAGCCTGAATGTCTGATGGATCATTTCCTAAACACTCAGATAACACTAAAAGATCAACCTAACAGCAGAAAAGTGAATTATAGAACACAGGATCTGAAGAGAAAATAGAAGGAAAGTATTTCAGAAACATAAAGTCATCACTGAAACAAAATGACAACAAAGGCTTGTGGAAATAAAACTGGCAGTTTTCAAATGTACTGATAACTCTGAAGTATCTCCTTGTGCTTTCCAAAGATGGTCAGATGTGACAGAGCAATTAAATGAGAATCAGAAATTTTCACCTGGTGGCATTACTTTCTGTGAGTCGAATTCTACCTGCAGAAACCCACACACTTATCAGACATTAAGACAGCATACCAGTTTAAAAATGGCATGCTATATTAAAAAAATTTCACAGATTCAAGAAATGATACTTTTCATCGTTGTTTAAAAAAGAACCCCCACAAAACCACACAAACCCACAAAAGTCAATTAGCTTCAGCAATATAAATATAACTGACTCCTGTTTCAAGTTCTCTGACTTGTTTGCACTTTTAGCTATAGTATGTTTTTGTCAAATAGCAGCATTTTTATCTCTTATTGCAATGCAGTTGGTCTTTCACAATATGCAATAATTGCACAGCTGGCTCCCCAAATTATTGTGCTTGGTAAAAATATGCAAGCATCACAGCCTTGGTTGTGTAGGTGTGGCAGTGCTGACTGGCAGCCTCAAAAGCACAGTGTGCAGTAAGTACCTCTAGAGGGCTCCCGAGGTATTTAGAGAGTTATGACCTTATTACTTTTCCTTAAAAGGTTATTTTTCTCTTACAGTGTTTTTCTTCTGAGTTTTTTATTTCCCCTTCTTTTTTTTTTTATTATTGAGTGTCACTATTTTTATCTCTTTTATTAAATATTTCCATGCCTATTTAGGTACTTTTCATTAAAATTTCCTCCTCTATTTTTTTGCTTCCTTTCTGACTCCTTTTGAATATACACCTAAACTTCAGACTCTACTGTCATTGTCTTAAAAGCAAAATCAGAGATCTGTTTGCTGCTGTGTGAAGAACAGTGGGGGTGTCCTGCTCCAGGACAGAGTTTTAAGCTATGAATTCAAGGTCTCCTGTGAGCCCTAAATCATCAGCATCAAGAAAGGCAGTATTTCACACACAGCCCCATCCTTTGTATGTCTTGTTCTTTGCTGGCTGGCTTAGTTGCTCTATGCTGTCCAGTGAGTTAAATTATAAGCCTTATTGGATCTATTTCCTTAGGTTTCCAAAATCATAGCTTTTGAGCCCTGTCTTGCTCTTTCCTGTCTCGCTGTTGTCAGTGTGCAGTGGGAATTGGTACTTCAAACTTAAACTTTAAAGGAATTGACACCTATTCTGGTGTGCAAGTGCATTGGTGTTTGTGGGAGGGAGGAAAGGTTAAGTACCAGTGATTTGATGCAAACTAGGAATATTTTTTGTTTTCCTGTGAGGTGTAACACTATGCCACTTTGCATGTGTGTAGTAACCAACCACGTAAGCAGAACACCATACTAAGAAAATATAGGTGTTGTCTGTGTTCCTCTCTGTCCTGGTTTCAGCCACGACACTCTCAAGAAACAGTTAAATAAAAAGGTGTAATTCTCTGTGTGTGTACCTGCCAGTTTTCAGAGATGAAAGGCAACCGAAGTCTGAATGTGGTCCTTTGGGATGAAACCCTGGTTCCACTGAAGCTGGTTGAAGTTTATGCGTCGACCTAACCAGGGACCTGATTTTGACTTCTACTTTATATGTGTCCAGGAAGAGTAAGGTGAAGAGTAAGAAAAGTAGTTTCAGCCTAATCTGTGCCATCAGGAAGTGTACATCTTTTTCTGCATCTGGAATAAACCGCAAAGAGAAGGAAAGTGTGAAAGGACTAATCAGTAGGGTAAGTTAATGAATGTGGCATGTGTCATAGCAGCACAGTATGATGATATAATTTACATGAATACACGGTATAAACAAAGGCCACAGAGAGCTCTTTTTCAATTGCTTCTTCAGCTGTATCATAGGGAAATACCTGACCACAAAGGAAACGTCTTTGTAGGGCTTTACTGAAGCCTCTTCAGTATCCACATGACGTGCATGGCAAACAACTTGGCCAGTAGTATTTAATGTTGATAATGAGAAAACTGAATCAAATTTAAAGTTCATTAAACACAACTGTACATTTGCAATGACTTCATATATATACACAACATATATACAAACACATATATACACACATAAATAAGTATGTATACATATACATACATATATACACCACATACCCCTCAAAAAAAAAAAAATCAAAAAAACTCTTTTGGTGCCAAAGCCATCTCTGTACAGCAAAGCACATGGTTAAGCTATGTTGGCATGGTAAAATCGCTCATGAAAGAACTGTGAAAGTTAAATTGCTTATTCGGTCATTCTTAACCTAACATTTGTTTAAGCAGGATGGCCTTAATCTGAAGGAAATATGATTTTTTTTTTTTTTTAATCTTCAACCTTTTCATAGAATCATAGAATCACTAAGGTTGGAAAAGACCTCTAAGGTCATCGAGTCCAACTGTCAACCCAACGCCCCCATGCCCACTAAACCATGTCCCTAAGCGCCTCATCTACACGTCTTTTAAATACCTTCAGGGATGGTGATTCCACCACTTCCCGAGGCAGCCTGTTCCAAGGCCTGACCACTCTTTCAGTAAAGAATTTTTTCCTAATGTCCAATCTAAACCTCCCTTGGCGCAACTTGAGGCTGTTTCCTCTCGTCCTATCGCTAGTTACTTGGGAGAAGAGACCAAGCCCCATCTCGCTACAACCTCCCTTCAGGTAGTTGTAGAGCGCGATGAGGTCTCCCCTCAGCCTCCTCTTCTCCAGATTAAACAGTCCCGGTTCCCTCAGCCTCTCCTCATAGGACTTGTGCTCCAGACCCTTCACCAGCTTCCTGGCCCTNCCAGCCAGTTTCTTACCCAGTGAAGAGTGTACCTGTCTAGGCCATGAGCCACCAGCTTCTCTAGGAGAATGCCGTGGGAGACAGTGTCAAAGGCTTTACTGAAAGCAAGACAATTGTTTCGAGCACACGTTTCATTTAAGAGATGAAAATGCAGATTCAGTCAACCAAGAAGGCAAGGGGAAAGAAATTTACAATTATTCTTTCAAGTGAGTGATGTGAATAGTACAGGGACTGTACATTTCAATATGGTGTTTTCCCCTTCTACAGGCCACTACATTGTCAAAATGTGACACTGACTTATATTAAGCTTATGATCCAATGCCACTTCTGCGTTCTTTTCTATTGGATGGTTTTCTGGCTTGTCGTTTCCCACTTTGGTGTGAAAAATTTAAAAATACAGGCACTGTTTATCTTCAAGAGAGAACTGAGCAGGACATTAACTGTCTCAAAATGCAACACAGATACTGCAAAGTAATAAAGAAAAATCTGTTATTTCCATTTATTACAGAACAAGAAATATTGGGCTAAATTGAAGCAGTTCAGAGGTCAGGAAATTTAACAGACACTTGTGAGGCACCACGACATGTTGCCTGAGGAGTTTATGGAGTCTCTAAGTTCACATTTAACATACTTTATCAGGAATGAAATAGCTGAGGGTGATCCTGCATCAGAGAGGCACTAGGTTATCTTTCCAGCTCCATTCTGGTGCTTCCTTTTGGAGCGTACCTATAGCGTGCAGCAAAAGAAAAGATGCCTATCTACTTATACTTTTGTTCATTTCCATATTATTTTTAACACTGCAAAAGAATGAGGTAAAGAAAGACAATTGCCAAAGGAAACATTTAGCTTTAGGTATGGAATACCAGCAAAAATAGATGCATAATAAAATAAATTGGTAAAAACAACGTGTTTTGTAATTTGACAATGAGTAGTGTATTATTTTCTCCTGTATTTAAAATTATTCTTTTAATAAATTTTAAACATAATTCACAGGGTAAAATTTGTGAGCATTCTTCTAATATTCAAAACTCCAGAGCTTCTGGCTTGCTTTGGTGGGGTATGTAGGTCATGTATTTTCTTTTGTTTTGAATTAGATAGCTTAACTTCACGAATCAGCTTAATTTTCAAGTCATTCATGGCATTTTTCCTGCAATTTTCAGCATAATATTCATGCCAAAGCCAAGATTTGTTCTTGTCAATGATTTTTTCATTTATGTGTAAAATTACCTTTCCTTAACTACTACTGCTGCGTACTTGAGCTACCAATAAAGGAAATCTTATATTTATTTCAGTACAAATTCTTAGGAAAACTTTTTCATATGTCTTTAGGTGCTTAAAAAATTTTTTTTTTTGTTTGCTAAATTTTGCTGCACTTGAAATGATTGAACTTGGCTTTCAGTTAGAAGAAAATAACTTTATTGTTTTGAGAGAGTTCTCATTTTAATTTAGGTTTTTGTACAATAAAAATTGTGTTAATACTATTCATAAAACACTATCCACATGATTTTGTAAGGATTAGTACTCTGTTGAAAGTAATGAATTTAAACAGAGCTATGTTTACATCTGCTTTTCTAAATATTTATACCACATTTATCATCTCCTTCACTGAGTGCTTACAAATAGATCTGCCAAGCACCAAACATCAGAAATGATAGATGAGATACCTTTTAAGACCTAACCAACAGACGTGAGTTCAGTGATGCTACTGATTAAATTTAGAAAAAAAAACAAAACCCACAAGGCAAAGCAGTAGTAAGGATCATATAACAACCAGACGAATGGATAGAGTATAACTAATTTCTATTTCTCCCATTAGAGGTGTAAATCTATTAACCCATTTACACAGATGATCATCTTGAACAAATACTAATTTCTGGTCATGATCTTCCCATGTATTACTTCAAACCAGCTAGAAAACATGACAATTTGAAACAAAATTAATTCAACATTTCAGAATGGGCTAACCTGCTTTTAGAAGTTTTATTATTACCAGCAAGTTAGGTTTATTTTCACGTGTCATGTCTTTTTGTTTAGTGCAAAGAGAGTAAGTAGGTACTTGTGTGATTCAAAACCCAGGAAGTCCACTTTCCTTTTAAAAGCTTTTTTCTAATATATCAGTATTTCTGTACTGAATTATAATTACCTCTGTATGCTTGTTATTGTTGTTGTTGTCGTTTACTTTTAGGTAGAAGGTTTGATTCCCTCTAGGGTGAAGAGCAATTCAGATTATCCTCTTTTCAGGCAAACATGGGTGGCAAATAATTAAAATTATTTGTGTCACTGCTCTTCTGGACCTGAACTGAGGTACCTTTGTGCTGCTTTCCTACGGAGCTGAAGCTACACAGAGCCTTAGGATTTCAGATGAACAGCTGTTTCTAACGGTTCTGGTTTGGCTAGCAAGAAATACTTTTTATCAGTGTATAGGTCACTTCAGATTCCATTTCTGGTGTCCAAGGTTATACTGGGTATTGCTATAGCAAGGATCATTCCCCATCTCCTAAGCCCAGCTGCAGCCACTGTCTTGTAGCTTCATTACATTTCCTTGTCAGAAGGAGAGCTGGGCATGGTTATGCCGCTGGCTTCTCTACTGGCCCTAGGAGCAGGAGCAGTGATGCGCTCTACGGAAGCGGTAGTCTGCATGATCTGTAACCCGCTGTGCTGAAGTCCTCATTGGAAGAGGAGAATAGATGCAGCCTAACTCTCCCTGTGTGCTGCAGGTTGCCCTTACGCATCTCAGGGTTTTAATCCTAGAGTCCTCCTAGAGCTGGACTGCTGGTAATATACTGTGCCGAGTAATTTTTTGGCATTTATGTTATTTCATGCATCTAATTCTCTGCCATAATTCTTTGACCATATCAAAGATTATGGCAGAGTTAGGATTTCCACCTGAATTTTTAAGAATAAGAACTCAAAACTACAAATATCCATTATGTCTGTTATTTGTGCATGTATGGGGAGGTGTGTGTGTCCTTTTCTAAAAAAAAAAAAAAAAAAAAAAAAGGATCATCCCATTGCCTATACCTCTACATCCAGCCTTGTTCATCCAAAATTGAATGACAGATCTCTGTAGCCTGCTGCTTGGTGGACTTGAGTTTACTGTTAAGTAAAGTAGCCACTTCTTGATAGACTTGTTTAGTCAAGGAGAGGGAGAGCTCGGCAGTGGTAGAGGAGAATCTTTGCAGGAAAAATAATAACATTTTGAGGAAATTATTACCCACCAATTCTAAAATCAAGTTACTGTTCATACATGATATTTTGGCTTAAAGACTGAAAAAGTACATAGCCAGTAGAGAAAAAATTAGTAAAAATTGGCAATTTTACATGCTGAAGAAAAGTTAAGGGGGTGTAGAAGTAGTCATATGATTTCCAAGGTGATGAGTCCTCTCAATTTTAATTAAACTGAAATAGTATATAATCTAATAAGCTGTGAAAAACAGCCTAGTCATCCCATTGCATACATTTTACACTTTAAATAGGCCCCTAACGTAGTAGTTTCTGCAGCTTTGAGAAGATCATTACTGAGTATAGTCAGATGATTTAAATATTGATCTGATTTGTAACTTAGCTGAGTGCACAGCACCTAACGAAGCTTTCAAAGGTGAACTTCTCTTTTTGACTATGTGACAGGGGAAGAGATAGCAAATGACAATAATGGAACGTTAATATTTTCAGCTCATCTCTTCAACTTCTGCAGTAATGAACACTGAATATCATGTCATGTTTATTTTCTACAAGGTCTTAACTTTTACTGGACTAATGTGTTTTTTTTTTAAGTGGCACAGGAGGAAAAGAAGGCAAAATCACTTTTTTATCTATGAGAGCTAGTGGGATAAAGTGATGTGGGTCATTAGGTCTTAGAGGTAGAAGCGGCACTCTTTTTGTTCTGGTTTCTCTGTCAAATGAAAAAAAAATCCTCCAATCTTTCCTACTTTGGTTAATATAAAGAATTTATTGGAATAGTTTGCAAATACCCTAGGGGTGGTTGCATGTTAGAAGTGGTGTGCATGTATGTCAGGGACTTGGAGATCTACGTTCTAAGGTGGATAAATATAAAATACAAATTGTTCACTGTAGAATAATCTGTGAATACAAGAAGGTTGGTGAACACTGCAAATAGTAAAAGTGAAAGTATAGAAACATAAAGGATTTCTGCAGCTTTACAAGCTAAGGACTTCTTTTTACTTTTTGAGAATATTTTGTATTGCTCGAGTGATTTTTCTCTGTGTGCCTCTGCTTGATGAATTTATTCAGCACATCCCAACTATCATCCTTCTTTTTCCTACGTGCTCAATCCTAATAGATTTGCATCAGTAACTGAAGATTTTTTTGGTGTTAGTTGTGCTTGGAAAGGGTGATTTAGGAGAAGATCACATTCCAGAGCATGGCCTATGGCATATGGTAATTGGGTAATAAAGCATGGGTCTGTCAGTAGGAATATAAATACCATCAGACGTAATTGCCATTCCCTGTTCTTGTAGTCCTTCAGTAAGCCTGTGGAAGTGAAGCTGCTAATATGCTTCAGAAAAGTTTCTTTTTTAATGTACATCATTATTTTTCTAGGTTTTATAATGCTTAATTGGGGACTGTGAGTAAGATGGTCCCTTAAAGTATCCCCTGGTCCTGTGGGAGGATAGAAGTAAGATGGTTGTTTTTATTTAGGTCTAAATGTCACAGTTTCTCATAGCCAATATTTTATGTGCTGGATGTACATCTACATAGCCATTCACATCTGAGCCTCTTCTCCAATGATCAGATGTGAATGCTAACATATAAACTATGCTTCAAAGCGGAACTCTTGAACAAATAACTTAGTAGCTATTAAATAAAAAAAACATGAGTCAATAATAACCAATGTCAACAACAACAACTGAGTAAAAAATAACAATTCCATGAATTCAACAATTCCAAACTAGCAAACCCCAGCTTCTTAGCAATTTGTGTCTTATGTACTTCCCACACACTCATCATGATACAGCCAGCTCTCTCCAGGTCCCCAATATATTTAATCTTCCTCATTGATTCCCTCTGGTAATATTTCTGGGTCCTGTTCATGTTCTTTGGCCCGTCTTACAGAATTGCCAGTCACTTGTTATATCCATCCACCATCTCTTGCTTGATTCCACTTATCAGGCACCTGGGTGCACCCTTCTGTGTTGGGGCAGAGCCTGTGGGTGCTGACTGACATGTTGATTCTCCAAATAGCACAGGTAATGCTAAAAACACAATGCAGCCTTTCCTTTGGTAGGGCACTAACTTGAATTTCTTTCCTTTGTCCATCTTCTGCCTTTCATACAAAAACTTTACGCCTTTGCCTGCCCCTGAGCTGTGTTCTTCAGTGCAGCTGGCAGTCCCCAGTTCCTCGCGTCCGCAGCACAGGGCCAGAGGCAATGTGCTGTCTCCTTGCTCCTTACAGTGAGGAGGACAGGAGCTTTCCTTCACCCTCGGGGAAGAGGATGGTGTGCAGCTGGATCTCATGTGGGCAGCTGGGCTGTGCTCAGGTATGTAGTCCTCTAGTTTGGATAAAGCCTTTGAGACTCCTCTACAAAACAGACACAGACCTGGGAAACACGATCAAAAATGTGTGAACAGGAGAAGGAAAGGAAAGAAAGAGTGATATCCCAAGAACTTAATTTCCTGAGGAAACAAGGTTAAAACATAGTCCATGCATCACCTTTGTATTTGATTTACTTGATGTTCTGTAAGATTTCTTTTCAAGAAACTGGTCAAAAATGAAAAATCGGGCTGAAAAGTTTCTGTGTGAGACCACTTTCAAAGACTATCCCTTAAACATTTATGAAAAGAAACCAAGAGACTGCACAGAAAATTCAAACTGTGAAATTCTGCATCAACAGACTATTTTCAGAGGAAGAGAAATAAGTGTAATCTTATTTCAGAATATGATCTCCTTTTCATAATCACTATCAGGTTCCCCCATAATACCTATTTCAGGCTTTTTCTGAAAATATCACAAGACACATAACCAAGAATAACATTTATACATAATAAATTACCTGATAAACTATCCCTTTGGGGTAACAAACCAAAGATGTGAGATGATAAAGTAAATAGCAAACTTAGTAAGTAGTACAGTAAGTAGAAAATCTAACTTTTACTATCTTCAGGTATTTTAAAACCCTATTTTTGGGGAGAAATAAACAAGACACTGATGTTCATTTTCATATTTACAACATTAGATAATATCCTCTATATCTCTACAACACTAGTTGATGCCCATTTAAAATTTGCCTAGTCTATATGGTAGAAAGTCATATACCAATATCAACTTGAGGTTTCACTAACAGATATTAAAAACACAAACAAAGCACAATAGTGTTTTATCTTGTATGAAACTGTTCCTGTCTGATCAATAATGTATTGCTTCTTAATTATTCAATATTATTTAGTGAAATTTTTATGCCTACTGGAATATTAATATGATATAACAACTGTAAATACTCCCATTTTAATTAAAATACTTTAGCAAAAGTTGGATGAGAAAGTTTTGATGCATTGATAGTCATGGCAAAGCAAAGTAATATATTGAAGTGCAAAATAAAGACAAGGAATTATAAAATGACTAAGGAAATGCAGGAAAATTATCTTTGTAAATCATATACCTTATTTTTTGCTTTCAAACTCTATTGTATATACAAATGATATAACTAAAACATTCTAAAATAATCTGGTTATCTCTTTATTTTTCAAGTGCTGTGTATAACTTCACTATTTCTGGGAACTTTTAGGAATAGAAGATGCTCATATTTAGTGCTACAGATTGGCAATCTCAGATCTCCAGGAAATTAGATTTTCTTTTAACTAAAAAGGTTCATTCCAGCTGGAAAATATTCCAGATGAGGTCTTCCTGCCAGAACGCATGAAAGTATTAACAAGCTCCTTGATACATTTTGTGTAAGAGTGATAACATCACTGAGCAGACAACCCTCATGGTATGGAGGTGCTTCACATCCCTTGTAGGCTTCAGGCTATGGCTGCAGTCCTGGATTCACTATCTTGGTAGGAAAAGGTCTTCTGAGGGGACCTCATTGCACAGCTGTGCAGGGAGGAGATCTCATTGCATGTCCCCTCTACTCTAGGTGGCTGACCATAGCTGCCCATGATACCTGGGCAAACATGGAGCAAAGAAAAGAGAAAAGAAACGGCAAATAGATTCTCCAGAAGAATCCACGAAAACTTTTGCAGAACTTTTTAAAATTCCACTTCATGATAATACCATTATGTACATATTTGGCAATAAAAAAAAAAAAAAGAAAACCAAAACACCCTCTCTCTCCCCCAAAAAACTGCAGTGTGAGAGATAAGGGAAGTTTGCGAGATAAAGACCTGAGATATTTTATGAATACTGTTAAATGTGTGAATTTGTACTGTCCTTGGAGTAATAATCTCAGACAAACTGAAAATATATCTTGTCAAGTGATGCTTTCAACAAGGTATAAAGCTAACTAAAGCATACTGAACCTGCACCTCCCAATACTGGGGCTGCCTCTATGAGGACTACCTGAGGTAGAGCCGCACCACATAAAATCATCCCGCATTGACGTTAGTGCTGTGTGGGGCTGTTCTCAGGGTTAATGAGTATGCTTAAGTTACTTTGCTCAATGAGATCTACAGCAGTGTGAAAATATGAAAAGAGAAAGAAGGAATAAATTCATTAGAAAGGAGATAACAATCACAGAAACAAAAGCTAGGGGAAAAAAATGGATTGTACCATATTTCCCCTTTCACTATTCAACTATATATTGCTGTTTCATTGCTAGAAAACGGCCCTTTTCACTATAGCAGCACCTTATCTTCACAGCTTCATGTTTCAAACTGTCAAAATGTAATAGGCCTTACTAAACTGCTACTGGTGGATAAGAGATGATTCCTAAAAAGCAGAAAAAAATAAAGAAAACTGAAAATGGATATTCCTCTCTCAAAGACACAATGCTAGGAGTCGAGCAAAAGCCAAACCAACTTGAAGTAGCAGAGGTTATGAACAGTGCTGTAAACTGTTCAGAGATATCCTAAGTAAGGCAGGCTGAGCTATCCCAGGCATGGGATGCCCTCTGTCAGGCCACATAACTCGCAACATGCCCACACTTGGACAGGGGTTTTTTTGCTGATTCACATCTGTCCTTCATTTTTTACAACATTTCATACAATTTCTTTTTAATTTTTACCCCTGATATTTTTTTGTTCTTCAAGATATGCATAAAAGCAAAATATTGGAAAAAAGATGATAAGCTGTAAGAAGATAGTTGTACAGGACACCAGCCTACTAAGTCAGAACAATGGCCCGTCTAGCCTGTCTCTTGCAGTGGCAAAAAAGTGATGTTATTTAGAGAACAAAGACAGTACCCTCAGTCATTCCCAGGGGACATCTCTTCTGGCTCTTCTCTATCCCAAACAGAAACTATTAAGTCTTAACCCTTTGTTTCCAACCTTTAAGCCATCTTTCAACTCATAAAATGACCTTTCCTACATTTAAAGACTATGAGCATGGCAGCTTTGTTCCTGTCAAAGGTTTTAGTGTGGAATCTTCTCAAATGCTTCTGAAGAATCCAAATACTTTATGTCCACTGAATCCTCTTTTTCCATGAATGTATTTACATGCTCATAAAATGCTGGGAGGTTAATGAGACAGTGTTGTCCTTCACAAAATCCATACTCACTCTAGAGCTCTTCTTTATTATAGATTCTTCCCTTTTACCAGAGATGGTAGTCAGAGTCAGCAGTTTATAGTTTCCAGAAACCCCATCCAGATCTTGAGACAGTAAAAATTGCTGCAAACCATTCCTTTTCATTTATTTATTTATTTTTCGGGAAAAATTTAAAAAATATTTCAGGGTTTGCATCAGTGTTTCCATGTATTGCATGGAAGTCTCTCCAAGCACCCCTACATTTGAGGTGAAAAGAGAAGGGGAAAAAGGTGAGGGAAAGGGGAAAAAAAATCATTCTCTTTAATACCCTCTGAATGTTCCCCCATTTTTAATACAGTGCTTATGGAAAAACTAAAAGTGACATCTCTAGTACAAGAGCAGTAGAGCTACTGTGTTTGTTGTCATCAAGGTTTAAATTTATAAATACTGTAATTATAGTTAGCAGTAAGCAACATGAGCAGGAAGCATATCCACTTGTTCAAATCCTGCAGTGTTTGCCTATGTGGGAAACCCTGAGAATTCTAATTTAAGGCTTTGAGTCACCTCTAAGATAGGGAAGTAGAGTTGTTTGTTATAAAGGGAGGCACAATACTGTAATTACTTTTTATGCCAGTGTCAGCATCTTTAATAAGTATCTGCACTCTCCTCAGCATGTGTACTAAACCTTGATACAGTCAGTGTAGAATAAAATTGGCACTTTGCCCTGCTTTGTCCTTTCTGTTAAAGTTGTACAGCTAAAACTGAGATAAAGATGTTATTTTCTAACTAATGAATAGAAAAGATGCTTATTTTACTCATTTGCAGCATTACTGCATACTTAACACAAGACCCATCAGGAACAGGTTTTGGTTTTTGTGGAGTGCTCATTTAATAGTGATGCACAGTAGGGGAAATATAACCTTGGGCCTAATGTTTTTTTTTTTTGTTCCTCTGATACTTGGTAAAATCCTGCCTGTTCCAGAGGTGTTGACCTCCTTTTTCCTTTCAAACTACATAAATGAATAACATAATAAGTTAAACTCAGAATAACTATTCCTAACTTCAGTCTCAGAATTTGTTGCTTCTGTTTCAACCTGTGGAATCACTTATGTGACCCTAATCTTGTCTCCTCATTCTTGTTTCCCCTTTTCATTTAACCTTTTCAGAAAAATCTCATCTCCTTTTAAGCCTTGCTTTTTCTTGGGTCTTAGGCTGTCACAACTCTAGCAGCATTACAACCTCAATAGCCGTGGTAGTTAGTGGATGGCAAACCCAGTAAGCTAATTTGAAGGAGTTTCTGAATAAGTGATCAGATATATTCACACTGTGATCATTTGGTTTCTCCTTTTCAGAGCACAAGCCATAGGTCATCCTCCACTTTCCACCTGCAATGAAGCGTACATTGTAGAAAATGGTCAGTCTTGATTTTTAAATTGCCAACAGAAACCTATGTAACCTGTTCTAATTACTTCCCCTCACAGTTAAAAACGTGTACCTGATTAAAAGGCTGAGTTTGTCTAACTTCAGCTGCCAGCCATAGGATCTTGTTATACTGCCAGCTGCTAGGCTGAAAGCCCGTTATCAATACCATTATCAATTTAATTGATCTTTTGCTGCTGCTTCATGATTAAGCTCTTAACTGGCATTTCTACCTATGCTGTAGAGTCAGGTGAAACTTTACTCACTGCAGACAGTCATTTAGGGCATGACTCTCCCCCAACATTTACTTGGAAAACTGGATGTGCAAAAAGTGCAACTAGAATGAGAATGGCTGAGTCTGGTCTGCTAGTGAGTAACTCCTACATTGTTCATGTTTCGACCAAGTGTAAAAGCCTAAGTGAAGTACACACAGTGGAAAATCAGATCCACTGAAATTTTTTTGTCTAGGTGCTAGAAAGCATGAATTTAAATTCTAAACACCTAGAATCATAGAATCATTAAGGTTGGAAAAGACCTCTAAGATTGAGTCCAACCATAACCTGTCACCACCATGCCCACTAAACCATGCCCCTAAGCGCCACATCTACACGTCTTTTAAGTANCATCTTTGACCATACTCCTGCCCCCTCTTTATTTGCTATTTACAAATATTCATGTGAACGTATTATTGTTCCCAAGGATGTTTGGGGAATAGCTACTCTATATATAGAGACATGTATTTGCATGCAAATAAGTATTTCTGCAATAAAAAGCTTATTCAGTCCTTGTATTTTTCCATTTTAAAGCACCTCAACCAACCAATCAGGGAACAGAAAAAACCGCAAACTATTAGATGACCATTGGGATGCCCTGAATAGAGAGTGGCAAACAACTGAATCCACAAGATGTTTCAGGATTTCTTGGCTATCTGTCAAGTAGGTCTATATAATAAGCATTTTCACCGAAATAACTCTCTGTTTACTCAGAACTCACTACAGAACTTGTTTACTATGAATAATTTCCTCCGTTGTTCCAAAAGACAAAAAGATTTTTATCCACTTCTGACACTGGAAGAATGTTATTAACCATCAAAAGCTGGTCTTTAGAACAGTCTTGGCTTTCAAATTTGGTGCTTGCTTGCTTTCTGTGCTCCTGGGGTATGCAATCTTATCTGTTTAGGTCATTGCTTTCATTCACTGAGGTGCTGGAAGCAGAGCAGGTAATAGTGCTTGGATAGATAAAACACATTCTCAGTACCTCTGTTAAAATATTAGGACTGCTGGTCAGGAGTGCTCAGACTTGTTCAGGAATTTTCAGTTCACAGATGAAAGTACAAACTATTTGATATCAGTGCACACGGTGACATCTTTGATGGGTAAAATAAAGTCTTTCTGCTACGCTTGTGACTAGCTGCAGGAATATATTTACAGCTCAGTGACTGAATTTGCAAATCTGTTTCTCTTTCCATTTACAGCATGAAAAGTGGTGTAATATTTGTTTCTGTTTTAAGAAGTCAATGGTCTGATAAACATCTTTTTCCTTTCAAGTGGGAACAGAGAGAGCAGAAGATGTTCCCTAAGTATCTTTTTTAGAGAAACCTAAATTGCATCTGATTAGCTTTTTATCAAATTAATAGGAGGCCATCCTTTGTGAACTAGACAAGTTTATAGCCTTGTAAAATGTGGGAATGAGATATTTCTCTAATTTGCCCTTCAGCTCTTCTTTTGTGGAAATCTATTTTTCACTGCCTGGAGATTTTAAATATTTCGCAGATCTATTTTAGAAACTGGACAGACCTCATCGTCTTTCTCTTGAATTTTCTACTCTGAAACTAGCTCTGGTGAGGAACAAATGTACTTTGTATGCTCTTGGCACTGCCAGTAACAGCTTCAAACTAGAAATTAATTTTTAAACACCAGGCTTCTGTGACCACTGCACTGCTATTAAGCTCTCTGCCACAATCTTTAGTTTTACACAGTCACAGTTGATGATAGCTTTTTTTTTTTCTTTTTTTTAAGCTCTTTTTATGGTGCACATTACCTTTTCCCCCAAATTAATATTTAACTCAAAGTATATTGGAAAATAAAAAATCAGGTGCATATTAAAGGTGCATATGCCTGAGCAAGATAGAGATTTCACTTTATCTGCAAATAATAGAACTTCAGTTTGGCTCAGCTACTTACACCTTGGTGGAAAAACACTATATTGAAAATTTTCTGTTCCTTTCACTGGCTGTCATGCTGTAAAAAAGGCTGCAACATACTTGAAAAGACAAAGTCAGCTGTCTCTCCCAAAGTTTTCCCCTTGGCTGTCTGAAGGAAAGGGAATAAGCTGGAACATCCATTGCCAGCCTGGCCATTCTAGTAATCTAAAATGACCCTTGGGGTCATGACTAGCTAGACTGACATCAAAATACAGGTGAAGATTTCTGATATGTAGTAGAAGAGGATAAGGCTGATGAAGCTCAGAAGGGAATTGCAAAGCATACGCTTCAAATGCACACCTTTCCATCCCTCTGGGACCAGTGCTGAGTAGAGTTCAGAATATCTGAGAATCAAGATTAAAATTTGTTTTGCATCTTAAATTCATCATTCTGAAAGAAAAAGAATCTAACACTTCCCTTATGGTTTCAGAGGGCAGAAGCCTAATGCTTATAGCAAGCAAAGTAATCATGCAAATAATGCTATCTTTTTTTTAAGTTTGGTGTTATTTCAACTGCTACAAATTATACCACCAGACCAAATGAACACGATGTAACTGAAGATTTAAATATGAACCTGGGCTGATTAAATTGCATGTTTATGTGGAAAGAGCACGTGTTATCAGTAACATATTGATCTTCCTTAAATCAGTGTTCTCCAAACTTTGTGGTAACATAGCCCAACAAGGACTGTGGTATTAGTAAAACTACTCATCTCTCTCAGCCGTCTTGATTTTAACTTTTAGAATTTCCTGTGGCTGCAAGAGTGTTCTCTGTAAGTCATGGCTTGCTTTGAAAGTCTAAAACACAATGCTCATTTATATTTTGTGTAAATATGCAGAAAAAAGCTCCTTGCAACTTTAAACACTAAGGGGTGAATGAAATTCTGTCCCTGCTGAAATCAACAGCTGTTCTGCTTCTGAGGGTAGTCTAGATCAGATTTCATCATAGAATCATAGAATCATTTAGGTTGGAAAAGACCTTTAAGATCATAAAGTCCAACCCTCAACCTAGCAGCGCTAAGTTCACCTCTAAACCATGTCCCTAAGCCCCACATCTATACATCTTTTAAATACCTCCAGGGTGGGTGACTCCACCACTTCCCTGGGCAGCCTGTTCCAATGCTCGACAACCCTTCCAGTGAAGAAATTTTTCCTAATGTCCAATCTAAACCTCCCTTGGTGTAACTTGAGGCCATTTCCTCTTGTCCTATTGCTTGTTGCTTGGGAGAAGAGACCAACAACCACCTTGCTACAACTTCCTCTTGGGTCGTTGTAGAGAGATCGTTGTCAATGAAAACAGACGATGCTTTCTTTGACTTCACTAGACTCCAAAAATTAAGAAAGTTATGTACAAAACCCCTCTTTGCTTTGATTTTGAAATTCCAGGGCATTTACCTTGTTTAGTATCAGTTTGGATGGGATTGTTATTCTCAGAAAATAAACAAAACTGGAATCTGTAAGTGAAAATACAGAGCATACAAAATAACTTTTAAAGAATTTTTGGAGGTGTTGTTATGGGAGCTCAAATATTTCTATTTTGTTGTCTTCCTTCTGAATACTGGCCTTTAATTGCAGCAAATACTTTGCTACTCGTAAAGCAAGGTAATTCCTATATCTTATTATTTTTTCTGCTGGAGAGTAAGTAAATGACAGTATGACACTGTGTAGCAGCTGTGATATGCTCTAGATATTTCATATATGTTCTAATTATTCTATAAGCTCTTTTTTTTATACCAGTATACCAGGTAAAATATTCATCTAGTGTGATATTAAAATAAAGAGGTGTCTTAGTTCTTTATTTCTGTACTGTCAGATGACCCTTCATTTTGTATATTTAAATTTCTTGTCCTTCCATAATGCTCTTTTTCTTTTTGTCTGATATGTAACAACAACCTTCAAGAAGATTTGCCTGTATGTTGCTGATACAGACTGTCAGATTCAATTTTTTTTTTTTTTTGTAAGGAATTTATATGAAATATATATATACTTATATATAGTAATAATAAAAGTAGAAAAGTGTCATTGACCTTATGGTATTGTATTTATACTACTTTTAATGCTAAAGTGGGTTCCAGAGTTTTTGAGGCCAGGTTTTATGGTCTTGAATATTTTATTCTAACACCAACACTGAAGGAAGGTTTAGTTCACACACATCAATGGTTTTAATGCAGCAACCTTTTCAACTGGATCTAAGACATAAAAATTCTTTAACTTGCTTGGGAGACTTATTCAACACTGTGAACTTGAGCTCAACTGAATCACAATGTGACAATGCAAAGCAGCCTACAGAAAACTAAATTAAAAATATAAATAAAAAATTCAGAGCTGAAACCATCATGGAAAGTTTACCCTATGTAGAAACAAAATGTTGGAATGCTTGAATAAGTTATTGTTCCATGAAGAGTATCATATTTCCCTCTTCCAATTTATTCTGAAATTTAATGAAAAAGAAAAAATACCGAGCCTACTGTTTTTCTGGGATAAGACTAAAAGAATGCAGTTGTGAACTCCTGGGGTTCTTCCTTTGCTTTATCATTGATTTACCAGGAGGTCACTCAGTCTCCTGAGTTTATGTGTCTTGTGATCAGGGCATGAGGGCTATTATATTTGAGAAGCAATTAATTATTCTGTATGTGTTTACTTTTTTATCTTGCCTATCATTTAGTGATGGTTACAGTGCCTGCTAAGCATTGAATACTTCCTTAAAAACGTGTGTGTCATAACAAAATTTAAGTCTTTATTTGCAGCCATAAAGCCACTTTTAAAATAGATTAATGTACAGGACATGGATTAACTGGGTTGGAGGGCTAGAGAAAGAGTATGACTCACGAAGAGGCCAGGAGAGGAAGTACTTGCTCTAATGAATACACAGTTATTACTGAAGTTGTGAAATGTTCTCTGTAGCCACCTTTTTGACACTCGCTTCCCTTGTTGCAGAAGGAGGGTTTAGTGTACAACACTGTATTTCATAGTGATGCAAGTAACAGAACTGTAGGTTCCACTAAATGGCTGATAGGCAAAAGGAGAAATGGTCAGAGTGAAAGGTACACCCCGTTGGATAACACCAGTGTGTCTGCTTCTAGAGATACCGCCTGAAAGGAAGAGACAACGTATAGTGTTTTATAAAAGACTCTGTCATATGGCAAACAATTAGCTGGATCTGTGACTTCTTGGTGAGGACTATAAATTCCTTACCTTACCATGTGCAAAGGTGGTGGACAAGGAACCTGTGTACATCATTTGAAACTTGAGAAAGTACCTGAGGTTGAGATCCATGCAACAGAATAAGATGAGAGAAAGAATCTGGGAACAGAATTTAGAAGCTCTTGGAAATAAGTATGAAGACCATGATTACTACAATAACATTTTTTAAAATTTTCCCTGCACAGGACAATGGAGGAGATAGCACTGCAGGACTATGAAATGAGAGCAGACACTTCCTATTCCCCACTCATAGATCCTCCCTCCTCAAACTAAACATCTTCTGTAGTGTCTGAGAAGAAAGTTATCCTGAGCAAAAAGCCCACCCATTTTCTTCCCACTGGCATAAGTAAATGGCTATAAAGAGTAGATTTTGTTGGAATATTATAACACAGATTTTGGCTTGTTGTGTGTTTATGTCCAGAAACTAAGACTTCACTATAGATCATGTAAGTTGTATTGAGTTACTGAAAACAAAATACTTTTTCAATTAAAAACGGCATGTTTTTACTTAATGCATGTCACTCTGAGACAAATTCTAGTATATAATTTGCTCTGTTTTATCAAAATGGTATAGTTAAATGATACTAAATATCAGTGGTAAAATGTCTTCTATTGTGGGTAAAAAGACTTGTCAAATGGATGATGACAAAAACAAGATATCTGAGTATATAAGAATGTCTCTCTGAGGATTGCGTTAAGTGATATTTGTTGTAAAATGAGATTGTGAATTACAATTCCTTGGCCCAACAAATCATGCAGTATGTTCCTCCTGTATAGCTGGTATGGAACTGCATTAATTGCAATAAGTTTGTCAGTTAATGAAAAACTTGTCTGAAGTACAGGAATAACATGTACAAATGAACTCTCTCTAATTTTATATATGTAATAGCTATAGCATAAATAACAATGTATATGAAAATACTCATTTTTTTATTAAAAAGAAATCTCTCTGCAAAAGAGCAGAGAAGAATTTCTCCTGTTGTTTTTTTTTAAATGTTTTCTTTAATCTCCATTTTAAATTTAAATTTGTTGTAATTAAAATATTCTACCGTAATGAACAGTTCATTGTTTTGAGGATCTGACTCTGCTTTTGTATTTTTTGTAATAAATATTTTCTTACTAGATTTATGCAAAAAGTCTTGAACAGATCCTCAATCAATCTCTGATGGCCTTCGTTTGCTGAAACATGGCAAGCAAGATTTAAGGTTCACTCATCCTGAACTATCCCGTTGTGGTTGTTTTATTACCTTTACATCTTTCTTTCTCTTAAGAGCTAATAATGAGACACATTCAATGTTGCCCATTTGTATTTGTATAAAGTGTAATTTTTCTTGTGTAAGTGGTTATGAACTGAAATGTAAACTTCGCCTTTCTGGTCTGCAAAGGAACTTTGCCGTGGGTAAATGCTCTGTTTATATCAAATACCAGCTAGCTGCTAGATTTTTATTTGCCAGTAATAACTGGGACAACAGCGTTTCTGGGGTGACACACTATAGCTGTCGAATAACCTTTTGGAAGAAGTGATCACATTTCTCAGCCATGGAAAAATATAACATAAGGTCAAGGAGGCTTCGAAAGGTCGTGGATGCTGTTTCTCTAAGCTACAAAGGAGCTGATAAAGCAGAGTGTTGGTCTAGCAGAAATGCTTCCCAGAGGGAGGTGTTAATCAGACTATCCTTGGCGGGTAGAAGGGCAGTGGAGAGAATGCTTGGAGGACAATATCTCCTTGGAATGGTAACATCATAAAACCTTTTGTTTTTAAAGTTTTAAGTATGAAAGCAACCAGCCTTTTTGTAGAAAGTACTTTGGAAATATGTATTTTAATAGAGATTTGTAGACTGTTAGATGTTTTTATTAAGAAACCATATAGAATTTAATCTTATATCCATGCCATAGGATTCTGTTCTCTATTCTGTCAAGCAGTAATAGATTCTGCACTCTTGCAAGTTATTTTTTGGTCGGAAGAATATGAATATTTTCTTAACTTGCCCTGCTGTATTGATGTTCCCACTTCAGAAAAGGAGGAATACAAAACACACAGGCAACCCTACTCCCTAGGAATCTCAGCCAGAACACTAGAATCTGCTTCATAGAAAGCAGTGGTACCTCCAAAACTGATATAGAGAGAAAAAGGCAGACAGCATTTTTTTCATATTTCAAAACTTTTAAAAGTAGTTAATACTTCATTTAGGCAAGGGTACTATACTATTTCCTAAAAAAACAAGACTCTGTGACTGAACTTGAAAATCCCACTGGAAGAGAATATTTAGGAAAATGTTAGAACACCCATTGGAAAGCTTTCCTTAGCATCAGCTTATTAACAAAGCTACAGTTAGAAGAAAACAAGATTTTTTTTTTTTTTCAGTTTACAAATGCATCTGTATTTCTTAGAAAACCTAATTTGTTTATCGATTAGGCCACCTGCTCTGAAGTTTTGATCCTTCCGGTAGTAGACTTACATGTTTTTTCACTTTCAGTTCAAAGTTTGGGTCCGGGTTTTCAACACTCTGGATTTTCAGTTACGATTTTTATGCTTTATCATCAATGTGATACTACCTAATTGCATATGAGGGCAGTGATTGAACAAATACTGTTCATCAGTCTAAGCAGGATAGTGTTTACCTTCTTTGGATAATAAATGATCCAAGGAGAGTAAGACATGTTTATACATATATTATATGGTGATTTGTATATATATCACTAGTCCTGTGGTGAAGAAGTGATTAACTTCATCTTCAATGAAATAAATAGACTGTGTTATCACATAGCAAGTGAAACTCCTATCCACAACATCAGGCAGGAAAAAATCCTAGTAATGATTAGCCTGAAAACTGCAGGTAGAGTAATTTAGATATTTTTCCTTCCCTCATAGACCACATGGGAACAAGTTTTAGTTAGCCATACCGTAGCACTTTGAAAGAAAAGTATAAAATTTAAATATAGATCCTTTTTCTTTTCCTTCTATTTCAGTTTGCCCACCAAACCTTAAGACGCAGCTTGTGCCTGGAAGAATTTGCAGTCCTTTTGTGTTGATTCACTGGCAAGATCAAGGCTTAAGAAGAAGAAATGTGAGTGCAAACATATAGATAAATGCTTACTAGAAGTGATGTGTGTGCTTATTTTTAGATAATGGAATCTTATTAAAATATTATTATATTAATATAATATTAAATAAAGTTAGTATGATATTGTGTTACACATAAGCATTACTTAAACTTAAAGGCTTTCACGGTATTAGGCCAAGATGCCATTTTGTCTTTATTGATTGCCTTCATTTTTCTTTCACATTAGCTGCATAATTTTTCTTTCACATTGGCTGCATATGTTACTTCTAGCATTAACCAGTAGAAGTCTGTCTTAAATCTATATAAAACTGGTATTTGCAAACATCATGCACTGCATACTGTTCATAATAGCAAAAAATGTTAGTAAAAAAAAAAAACAACACCAAACAATATTTGGCTTAATACTATTAAATCAGACTTGCTTAAGAGTTATTCCTTACATGCAGAAAGCATAGGAGACAAAAGAGCAGGGAAATGCAGCTTTAGTAACTGCATGTCTGCGGCAAAAGCATCGGCCTCTGGGTGTCACTGCGGAACCACGCAGGTTTGTACAAAAGACTCTCTCTGGCAGTGGGAATGTTTCTCGCCCCATGAACAGCAGGTGCTCTCCTAACTGTTTGAACATCCCTACAGAGAAGAGGAGTGTCTGATTATAGAAAAATACTTTTTTCTTTCTTTTTTTTTTTCTTTCTCTGGTGAAAGCTCTCTCTCTTGCCTACCTTTGCTGTCAGTTAACCTCACCAAAGATATATACAGGAATGGAAAACTGGAACTGAGTTTAAAACTGGGGTTACTAGGTGTTTTGTATAGAGGTTGCATGGATGGTGATCTGCTGAATTTCAGATCTAGTAGAGCCAAAACTAAAAAGGAAGAGACTTTTCTGTATTATAGCCTATGATAACAGTGTTTGTTAAGTTTTGTGGTATTGCAAACGCATGCCCTAATTTTACCAGACTTTTTTCTGCTGCTGTTTGAAGCATGGCGTACAACAGCAGAGGAAACTGAGAACAGTGAAGTTGCCCATATATGAAATAACATCGAATATTTAAAGTACTATGTAAAAATGGAGAAGCTTACTCTTCCTTTTTACCTGGATTTTTTAACAGAATGACTAATTATTTATTGTTGTTCCCTTGTAAGACTGAAACCAAAAGAAACAGCAGAATGAATACTGTGAAGTTACTTCAGTGGAAGCTGTCAGATACACTTCTTATTTTGACCTTAATGACTTTGACATTTTCTTCTTGATCAAATTTCTGGGAAATTTTCCTTGTTCAAGTATCATATTTTTCTCCAAGTTAAATTTTTTTTTGTGTCCTCAGGATGATCCAAGTGTTGATGATTTTTATATTCCTGTGAATTGGAAGGTTGGTTTTCAGAATTCGGTTATAGAACTCAAGTGTCATAAATTAATAAAAGAACACACAGCAAACACCTGAATATTCAGTGGCATTCACTTTATTTAGGTGTTTCCATTTAAAATCCTCAGCAAGGCATAACACAGTCTTTCCCAAATGAGCCCAGAATTTATGGCAAGTAGAAAAAAGATGCATGTTCAGACAGTCAATAAACCAATGCTATAAATATGCAGCAAATTTGACATCTAGGAATGATTCAAGCAAATTATATCCTTACCTCTTTTGCACCTAGTTATCTGCTAGCTTGATCAGATCAGAAAGAAGCTAAAACTGTATGTGAAGAGAGGACTGATTTTTATGAAATAACTGTTAAATACTTTAAGAATGCTAACGGACAGAAACCTGTATACATCGACTCCTTGAAGAGGCAATTTATTTATACATGTCTTATTCCTTTCAGCACTATAATGTGCACTAAACTGGACAACACATTGGGCCCAGTTTATGCACTCTTACATTTCTGTTGCCGCATACTTACTGCTCGGAAGAAATAATAATACAACTGATATTTTTCCAGTCTAATAGAGTTTTTTTTCCTTTCCCTTTTCTTATTCCCCACCTGCATCCTGGGTTTGTACATCATCTTATTGGTTTACATTCTATGTAATTTTCTTAAAGACATGGAAGCCTAAACAATACAATTCAAAATGTGATGTTAAAACCAAAAGTATTTCTTTCTTTTGTTCTTTCTCTTTCTTTCATTCTTTTTTCTTTCTCTCTCTCTTTTTCTTCATTACTTTTCTGAAGCACCAGACGATTGGAGCACTGTATAATCTCTACAAATACGAATCCAGCTTCTTAATATGAATAATAATAGGTAGAACTTTACAAAAGAGTATGAGCTGTTATGAAGCTAAGACTGACCTTCTCTATACAATGCATTGTTTTGTGAGCTGTTTTTCAGAGACATATTCCTCCAAAGCGACATACCTGTACAAACGTCACATTTTCCCAGTGCTTTCATTCTGAGGAGTTTGTCAGTTTCAGTAATGTTACTTAAAGGGAGGCTGTGGGTAGAGAGAGTATCTCCAAGTGAATTTCTAAACTCTAACTAGGGTGTAGTCAAAGTGTTCTTTCGATTCAAAAATTGCCTTCAGTGTTTTGTTGGAGATCCATCATTAGTTTTGTTTTCATTGACCTTTTTTATGTCTTTAGCATGTTTTGAAAAATGTAGAGGTATTTGTGAAGTGTCAAAAGGAGCATGCACTTATTTTTATGTATACAGCATAGTTTCTTCTGTTTAGACAAATCGAATATCCACTCTTTGAAAATGCACTGTTTAATAGCAGGGCCACCAGTAAACAAAAGAAGATTTAAATAAAAAAATACATTTTTCAAGCAGCATATTTGTTTAGCGGTGTTTCAAAAGAAGAAAAATTTACTGGTGAAAGAGTTCAAAGAAGTAAGAATATGAAAAATAAAAAACTCTAAAGCTAAACTGGGAAGATATGAATGAATTTTCATCACAGAAAAAGCCTGAAACAATACAGTAGTTAGAAATAAGTATCAATTGGTTAAAGAGAGGTGAATATGAGCTGTTAATTTTTACTTAAATTATCATTTATACAAGTTGCTTGGGACTAAGGAGATTTTTGGGAAATATTAGAAAGAAATATCACAGCTAGGTAATTTGGTAACTGATGATAGATGAAAAAGACATAAACATATTTATGATAATGTAATGCTCAAAAAAAAGGAGCTCACATCTCCAGGAAAAAGTGATGGTTTCTGAGTTAGTTATGATCTAACAGAAGTGTAGTGCTGTTGCTGAAACCTGAAGCAATATGAGATAGATGTTTCTGAAGTTACAGATCTTAGAAAGGAATATGGTATCACTCTTATTACTACCTCAGTTTCTAAATCTAGTTTGTTGTTTTGTTTTGGAAAATGGAGACCAAATAGAAATGTGAAAGACTATCTGAAGAAGGAAAAGTTATTATACAACAAAGTTACTATTTGGGGAATTCCAACTCCTCTGCCACAACTTTCTTGAGAGAACTGGAACAGTTCTCCTCTTTGCTATGTTTCAAAGTCTCCAGCTGCAAAATTAACAAGGTACTTCAGTGATGAGAAAATATACATGCTGGTGTGTCTTTTCAGATAAGAAGAAACTTTGTGGCGTAATGGATAACATACAGCCATTAAGATGCAGTTTTATTTTTTAGTTATAATGTTGTACAATATCAATAAAGCAGAAAATATAACACATGAAATGATTTTCCTGCAGAATATAGTAATTCATAATTTGTACTCAGTTATGTAATATTCTTTGCCTGAAGACAAACAGTAGATTTAACCCACTATAGATTTGGGAAGAATTACCAGAGAGAGGTTAACTTACTTTCTGAAAGCCATTAAAAATTAAAAAAAAATCAAATCTGAATTTCAATATCAAATTCTCTTTTGAGTTTTTTTTCTTTGCTTGCGGTGATTCATGTACATTTATAAGTGTATGATGGTGTGCTCCCCCTGCCCCCGACCTGACTTTTTCCCATAGCCCTGCCCGAGCGATAAGCACTTGTGGCGACTGTGATGAATGCGTCTGATGGATGCAGATAGCAACACAATAGGCGATGCATTCACCTAACCACAGTGCTGATCAATGTGTGACTCCAGCTAAATTTGGGAGAAACTAACATCTGCAGTTGGTATGTAAGTATGACTATGAGCCAGTCATCTTGCTCTATAAAGAGTGGATGGCCCAGGGCCTGTTGAGGTCTCCTGCAACTCTCCAGCTGACCCTGGGCTGCACGCCAGGATCTCTCCTTGCGTAGGGATGTCTCTCAAGGTTACTCCTTGAGGTTGAGAGATTCCTCGCCGCAACAGATCCTCGGTAAGTGACTCACAGCATGCTAAACTTTGAAACCTTAGCTAAGTAATATAAAGGTTTGATTGTGCATATATAATCCTGTAGACATAAACTGTTGGCCAAGTCTGGGACAAGGATTGGATCCAGCCGCACCTAGACTCTTCTCTGGGAAGGAATTTAGAAAGCAGGGGGTCCTTTCTGATGCTTTGGTTGTTGCTGGGTGGTGCTTGTTTTCTAAAGAACTTGTCTTGACATCTGCCAGGACAAGAAATTAATAAGGGCTGCAATGGTAATTCCTGTGTAGTAACAGGACAGGACAGAAATCAAAGGAGTGGATTGATTCATCCAGGCCATGAACTCCAAATGACAGCCTGCCATGTTTTTTTTTTATGGCAGATGAAGTTGCTAAGCCACTATCCAACATATTTGAAAAGTCGTGGCAAACTGGTGAAGTTCCTAGTAACTGGAAAAAGGGAAACATAACCCCCATTTTTAAAAAGGGAAAAAAGGAAGACTTGCGGAAATACAGGAGGGCCTGTGCAAACCTCATCCAAGGTCCTGCACCGGGGTTGGGGCAATCCCAAACATGGGTACAGGCTGGGCAATGAGTGGTTTGAGAGCAGCCTTGTGGAGAAGGACTTAGAATCATAGCATCATAGAATCACTAACGTTGGAAAAGACCTCTAAGGTCATCGAGTCCAACCGTCAACCCCCATGCCCACTAAACCATGTCCCTAAACGCCTCATCTACACGTCTTTTAAATACCTTCAGGGATGGTGACTCCACCACTTCCCGGGGCAGCCTGTTCCAAGGCCTGACCACTCTTTCAGTAAAGAATTTTTTCCTAATGTCCAATCTAAACCTCCCTTGGCGCAACCTGAGGCCATTTCCTCTCGTCCTATCGCTTGTTACTTGGGAGAAGAGACCAACCCCCACGTTGCTACAACGTCCCTTCAGGTAGTTGTAGAGTGCGATGAGGTCTCCCCTCCCTCAGGAGGCTGACCTCTTCTCCAGACTAAACAGTCCCAGTTCCCTCAGCCGCTCCTCATCAGACTTGTGCTCCAGGCCCTTCACCAGCTTCGTTGCCCTTCTCTGGACACGCTCCAGCACCTCAATGTCCTTCTTGTAGTGAGGGGCCCAAAACTGAACACAGTACTCGAGGTTCAGACTCACCAGCACCGAGTACAGGGGCACGATCACCTCCCTGCTCCTGCTGGCCACACTCTTTCTGATACAGGTCAGGATGCCGTTGGCCTTCTTGGCCACCTGGGCACACTGACTTGGGGGTATTGGTGGATGAAAAACTGAATATGAGCCAGCAATATGCACTCACACCCCAAAATGCCAATCGTATCCTGGGCTGCATCAAAAGAAGCATGGCCAGCAGGTCGAAGGGGGTGATTCTCCCCCGCTACCCAGCTCTCGTGAGACCCCACCCTGAGCAGTGTGTTCAGCTCTGGGGCCCCCAACATAAGAAGGACATGGACCTGCTTGAGCGGGTCCAGAGGAGGGCCATGAAGGCTTGAGCACCTCCCTTATGGGGACACGCTGAGAGAGTTGCGGTTGTTTAGCTTAGAGAAGAAAAGGCTCCAGGGAGACCTTATAGAGGCCTTCCAGTACTTAAAGGGGACCCACAGGAAAGATCAGAAGGGAGTCTTTATCAGGGTGTCGTGGTTTAACC
>VZTQ01007945.1:0-27487 GCA_013400755.1 Pelecanoides urinatrix
GCAGCACTCCAATTGTGAGACTTCACTGTAAGAACACCTTCTCAAGTTCACAAACTGTGGTGTGACAATTTCTGGCACAAAACGCTTATGGAAGCTTGGGTTTTAAAGATATAGATAAACTTGAGAATACTCATATGTTTCTAATTTTTGTAAACTGTAAGAATTTGTGCTGAGACCTTGTGACGGTGTGCTCCCCCTATCCCCGACTTGACTTTTTCCCTAACCCTGCTCACGCAATAATCACCTGTGTCGACCATGATGAATGCATCTGATGGATGCAGATAACAACACAATAGGCGATGCATTCACCTAACCACAGTGCTGATCAATGTGTGACACCAGCCAAATTTGGAAAAAATTAATGTCTGCAGTCGGTATGTAAATATGACTATGAGTCAATCATCTTATGCCCATAAATAGTGAGCAGCCCAAAGAGCCCTTGGAGCTTTCCTGCATGACAATGGACTGCATACTAGGATCTTCCCTTGAGTAGGGACACCTCTCAAGGTTACTCCTCAAGGTTGAGACATTCCTTGACACAACAGATCCTCGGTGAGTGACTAATAGCATGCCAAACTTGGAAATCTTAGCTAAGTGATTGGATCCAGCTACACCTAGACTCCTCTCTGAGAAGGAGTTTAGAAAGCAAGGGGGTCCTTTCTGAACCTCATGACTCAATGGGGGGGTCTCCCTAACAGGACAGGTCTGACCCTGTCCTCCATGCAGTAAATAATGAAGTGTACCTTGCCATTGAATCGTGTTAACTCACTGTCTTACAACAATAAACATACTGGTTCTTCTCTTTTACGAGTGAAGTGCATCTCATCTCTCCGTGAGTCCTGTAGTGCTCATTCTCTTGGTAGAACAAAAGTGCTTTTGTGTGACCAGTCTGATCAATCATGAAATAAGCAGTGCTGCTGAAATCTGTGTAATTATATGTATTACATTTGCAAAACGTGAACAATGAAGGATGTCATAGTCAGCTTGTGCTTTTGAATGTGCTGCAAGAGCTGAATTAACCTAACGAATTATTGTGTGTGAATTATCTGTTTGGTTGCAAATTGCAATCTAAATCGTGTGCTCCTTTTGCTTTACATTTTGCCCTAAGTACAGATGATGACACGGATATATTTTTCTTGCTCTTCTGGCTGCTATTAGCTGCCAGTTCTAACCTCCATTAAAAGGTGTGGTATAAGGCAGCAGCAGCAGCTGATGATGTTTGAGGGTGAATTATCTGAATATTTGACTCCTGAATAATTGACTCAAGGCTGAAGTTTCTCATACTGATAGATTTGACATTTTTCTATGCAATTCTCTTTAGGCCCTGACTCATAGTAGGAAGGAGATGACATAATCAGAGAGGTGAACTCCAATTAAAAGAGGAACACCCCAAATTATTTTTTTTCTCACTGAGGAAAAAAAAGTTGAAGCAAGAACCAGGAAAAACATGAATCAATACGGTAATCACTTATTGCAGAAGAAACTGTAGCACAAGGATTTTGCATTACAAGGAAAGCAACTATTAAACAATAGAGTAATAAAGTTCAGAAAATGACCCAGCCAAAAGTCAGCTAAGATACGTAAAAGTTACTGCCAGTTAACAACAAAGAAGAAATTGCAGAAAGAGCAGCAGGCAATGGGGACATCCCAAAGGTGGTTGGTTAAAAAACACAATGTGAAAAGGGGAAAATGAGACTATTCTGAAGAAAAAAATAAATGAATGTTTATTGCCTTAAAAGAATTGCAACTCTGGAAGGTTAATATAATCACATTGTCCTAGCACTGAACTTGAACCTGCAAGAGTACAAGACTGCTCCACAACATGTCAAGACAAGCTAGACTATGTAACCCTTCTGGTAGCAAAAATTTCAGAATGAGGTTATAATTTCAAAAAGCTTTTTTTTCCCTCTGGTTATATTTTTAAACTACCTTACCTTGTATATGCCTGGTCTGTATATCCTTCCATTACCCTTTTTGTATGAGAAAAGACTGAGAAAATTCTGGAGGAATGATCCTTTTTGGAGTGAGTAAAAAAGCATGTGCACCTTTGAGAGATGGGTGGAAAACTGAGCTCACAAAATGAAGACAGGTGCAAGTTTACCACTGTAAAAGTAACAACCCCAGTAACAGCTAGGAGTATGTCCATATTCAGCCAAACTTGAAGCAAAAATTTATTTTCTGCTTTTAAGATTGAAACTAGTGTGCAAATACTGTGTACAAACCCAACCTTTCACAAAGCAAAAAACCTAGTTTACTTTAGGTTTTGGGAAATGCAGGCAGGCTTTGGAGCACTGGTTGACCAAATCTTTAGGTGTGACAGCATAAATGCCCAGAGCCTCATATGTAGTTGCAAGAGAATAAACATCTACATTTTCTTATTTTGCTAGCTATTTTATGTGTGACTTCTCCACTGACCAATGAAATAATTAGCAATGTTTCCATTAACTTCAATTAGCTTTGGGAGTGCATTGTATATATCAATTAGCTCTGGTAGCATATTGTGTAAAACTGCACGTTTTCCTTTCGATTTGCCAAGTGGTGACATATATCATCCCATGGGGGTTATATAACCAGAGTTTTCCAATAATAAAATAATAGCAATACTTATAATTAAGAAACTCACACCTAGTGATTTCTAGTGTTTAAAAGACAAAGCTTAACTCAACCATCCCAGAAAACAGCACAAGCCAACATCATAGACTCAACCTCTAATAAATCTTTACAGACAAAACAGCATTTCTTCATTAAATATCTATTTCTTGCTGCCCTTTCAGTTCCATTTTGTAAATTAATCTGCTCAGCAGAAAGCCTAAAATTTGAAGGTATAATTTACACAGGAGAAAACCCAGATTTTGTTTGCAAGTTTTCTCTCCTTGTATTCTCCTATGTCTCTCTCAAAAGTAATTAATCTGGTTTATTTCCTAGAGCTGGAAACACAAGATTTCCCGCCACTTTAATCTGCTTTTTATCCTCATTTTCACACTATTTACTTTTTTATTTAGCCTAGATTCCTTAGTTGAAGCATTTATGCTAACCCAACAGCTAAAGTTGTACTGGTAGCTAAGATGTATCAGAAGCTTCTCTTACACTATATGTATTGTAGAGGTGTTAATTAAATATTGATTCTCTTGACACTTCTGCATTTTAACCTCCACAATTTCGGGGTTGTTATTTATTCACTTGTGTAGACAATCTTCTCCTTTTCTTCATCTATCTTCAATAAATACTATTGCAGAATGAGAAGTGTGGCTGGGGTAAAGGATAGGATAAATGGAAGATTTACCATAGTTAGCAACTCGGCTAGAGAACACTTTTGGGCCATCTTTCTGTACCTGTACCTTCTGTATCTATAAAACTCTGCATAATTGACTAGTTAATTCCCCTTTTTATTTTTTAGAATAGGCTTTTTCTAGAAAGAACTGCCTCCACATTTTGATTAGGTCGCTTGAAATCACTCTGATTGGAAAACGTAATTGAACATGACTCAATGATGAGTCAGACCCAATAGGAGTCAATGATGAGATACACTTGCCAGAAAAGAAAATCACATTCTGGGAAGTATTAATAGCATTGTCATATGCAAGACATTGGAGGTAATTATTCTGCTCTGTTTGGTTGTGGTCAGGATGCAGGTGATGGTAGTCTGCCTGGTTTGGGCACCTTACTTAATGGATGATAACAAATTGAAGAGATTCTGGAAGAAACAGACAAAAGCTGTAAGAGGCTTAAGAAGTATTATCTATTAGGAAAAGTGACTGAAAGATTATTATCTTAGTTATGTAAGGCACTTTTATTGTCACTTGCTCACTGATGAGAGGAGAAGTAAGCAGCTTACATCACAGCAGTGGCTGTGTCTACTCTCCTGAGGGTGTTTATTTGTCCCAGGGAGGCATCCCTGGCTTCCAGCTGCAGGGTGCTCTGGTGTCACAGTGGCCATGTCACAGTGGGCAGCAGTGGGGGTGTGGCAATGATGTTACACGGGGTGACACAGCCCCCAGGCAGGTATAAGAAGGGGTCATGGGCAGGCCCTAGCCTGGGAGGCAGCACCTCCCAGCACCCAGGCCAGGCGCAGCAGCAGCAGCCGCAGCCACTGCCTTTTGGGGGACTGAGCCCCAGGGGTAGGTGAAGCAGATGTGGCACTGCCAGTCTTTGTCTGAGGCTGGGACAGCCCTGGCAGGGGACAAGGGGCTTGCTGGGGGTGCTGCAGGAGGAGCAGGTCCCCAGATCTAGGGCTTGGGATCTTGTGCTGGAAACTCATCTCATCCCGCTTCCTTGGCAGAGGAGTGGCTGAAGAAGCCCTGGCGCTGCTGGGGCAGGTTTCAGGAGCACTCACTGCCCACTGTCGCTCTGCCAGCCATGAAGTGCAAGGTCCCTGATGCAAGGGAGAATGGTGAGAGCCAAGTGACCCCACACATGCCTGTGGCCCACGACCAAGCAAAGGGGGTGTCAGGGTGGTCTGTGTGTGGCTGCAAGCCCTGTGAAGGGAGGCTGGAGGCCCCCAACAGCCTGGTGCAGGGGTCATGCTCAGCAAAGGGGTCTGGGGCAAGGGGAGGCTGTGTGGGGAGGGGAGGTGCTGCCGGGGTTGTCTGGGAGCAAGGGGACGCAACAGGATGGGATGGGAGAGGGTAGGGGAAGCACAGGCCGGGACAGAGCTGTAGCCACCAAGGCCAAGGAAGGGGCCTGCCTTTGGGGCTGATGAGGGCCAGCGGGATAGGAATCGGTACAGGAGGGGATTTTGGCAGAGGCAGGATGTGCTGTGTGGACACAGGGACTGGCTGCAAAGGCAGTGCCCCAAAGCGTGCAGGGAGGCACTCTGTCCCCGATACAAGCTAGAGCCTTCCCTGGCCCCTCTCGTGACTCCTGCCCACCACACACGTGCCTGTTGTGACAAACATAGGCACTTGCGATGCCTGCAATGCCCCTTTCTCCCCAAAGCCACCAAGTACTCTTCCTGCAGCTCCAGCCCTGCCTGTCATCCAGCAAGGCAGGGACAGAGTGGGCCTGTGGAGGGAAATCCCTCTACAAGGACACTTTGGCATGCCCTAGAGAGGCGCTCAGCGCTTGTGGCCTTTGCTCTCCCCTCTGCAGTGTGCGTGCTGTGTGGCCGGGCAGACACTGACCCAGATATTTATGGGGAGAAGAGCCAGGATAATGGTGTCTGAACCCATGAGAATTGCCTGGTGAGTTCCCCTGGGCCCGCGCCCAGCTTTCGCCCGGTACTCCAGCCCAGCAGCCTGGGTTCTCTGTCCCCAGCCTGGCAGGATCGAGGAGTGTGGGACTGTGCTTACAGCCCATGGCCTGCCCAGATCCTCTCTATGCACCATCCAGCAGTAGTGGTCCCTGCATCACCCACCTAATGAGCTCCTGGACTGTCCTGTATTTCAGTATCCAGCCAACAGGCTTTTCTCAGGTGGGCAAGGAACAACAAAGTCCACAACATTCACCCTGAGGACATCCGACGGGTGGTGAAGCAGGCCACTAGGAAGGTGAAGACCTCATAGGGGGGTGTGGGAGGGGTTGTGCCAGAAGAGGCTGAGGCTGTGCCACAGGAAGGAAATCCCGGTGTTTCAGGCAGCCCCAGGCAACAGAAGTCCCAGGAGCTCCAGCTCCAGCTCCTGGGAGGCTCCAGCATAAGCAGGGACTGCAGTCCACAAGGTGTATCTGCAGCACGTGACTCAGCAGCGCCCAGATCCCTGCACCTTTGTCAAAAGTTTGGGGGAGGCCTGGGGGGCCCAGAGCACATCTCTGACAGGAGGGCTGCTGTGTTTTTTGCAGATCTGCTATGTCTGTAGCGAGAGGAGGGCCACCATTACCTGCCAGGGAAAGAAGTGCAAGTGCAGCTTCCATTTCCCCTGTGGCTGCAAAAATGGATGCATCTCCCAATTCTTTGGGCAGTACAGGTAAGGGCTGACGGCCCTTGGTGCTGGGCCTGCTCTGCCTCCATCCCCCTCATGCCAGCAGTGGCCAAGCAGAGGAGGAGCCTGCTTGTTGTGCCCCACAGAGACTCCTCCAAGTGCCCTCCTGGAGACAGAGCCAGGGTGTGGAGGGCTCATTTATGGGCCCTTCCCCATGCTCTGGGTGCCACATCAGCAATGCCCTGGGAATTCCTTGTTCTTGGCCCCCAGGAAGCCTGGGAGGCATTCCTGGCTCAGGGCTGGGAAAAGACTGTCTTTGCAAGGCCTTGCCCCTTCGTAAGGCCTCGTCCCTGGTCGCGAGGTCTGTACCTGGGCAGAAGCTCCCCTGGTCTCATCTCAGAGAATGCCTGTGACTCAGACAGAACATGCCAGGGCCATGAGATGGGGAATCCACAGGGAGGGTATGGGAACAGGAACATGTGCACACTGCCCGGGCAGCAGTCGGCCTGCGCACTCCTTTGGGTAGCCTTGTCCAGAACCAAGGAAGGACTCAGCTCTTCCTGACCTTGCCCACCTCTTCTTCCATGTCCCACCCAGGTCATTCTGTCAGGAGCACAGGCCAGCACAAACAGGGCGGGCACACCAGGACAGCCAAACCTCATGTGTCATTTGCCTGGAGCATGTGGAGGAGAAGCTATCCTACCAGACTATGGTGTGCCCTAACTGCAGGCAGGCATGGTTCCAATGAGGCTGCATCCAGGTATGAGGCCCTTCCTGTGCCCCTTAGGCAAGGCAGGTGCCTGGCAGCGGTGCCCTGCTCACGCTGCTTGTCTCTCTCTTGCAGCAACAGGCTTTTCACACTGGGCTGCTTTGCTTCCGGTGCCCCCAGTGTAATACAGGGAGAAATTCCTGCCAGAAATGTCTTCCCTGGGGATCCAAGTCCCCACCAGGTTGGTTCTCTTCTGCCCTTCCACTGTGCCCACAAGACAGACGAGCTGTGCTGGGCCAGCCCAGAGGCTCTCTGCCCAAGCTCTGTCTCCCACGAGAGGGGCTACTGAGAGGAGACTCAGGGAACTCAGCCTTCAGAGCAAGAAGCGGGGAGCTCATGGATATGAGTTCTGGAGGAATTTGCTCTTCCCAGAACTTGCCTGGTTGTTTTTCTCAGACCTCAACTCAACTTCTTGCCTCCATGCTCCTTTGGGCCAAAGGCAGCCCCTGCTTCCCTCCTAGTTTTCTCCCCAACCCCGCCAGGCTGTTGACAACTGAGGTCAAGGTTATCTGGGGCTCAGAGAGGCAACCAAACTGGCTGCATGGGGCTCCCCAGGATCCCTGGTGTTCAAATGTCTGGCTATCCTAGATGCCTGACTCGATCCTGGGTCTCCCTTATGCTTGTGGTAGGGGAGGCTCATGACCTTCCTTTTCTTTCACATGCAGACAACCAGCATGGGAGGCTGGCGCTGGCTTTACAGAAATGTACCAGAGGCACAGCCAATGTGATGCCGGTCTGTGCCTCTATGCCCAAGGCAGGGAGCAGGCAGAAGAAGAGGGGTAAGTCACCAAAACAGTAATTTCCCTGCTGGAATTGCTGGCAGCAGATGCCTTAGTCTCAGTCTCTCTGGATCCCTATGTTAGGCTATGCAAGAAAAGCTCATCTGCACACCCAGAATGTGTAAATAGTGTCTGGTCGGTATGCTTGTCTGGCCATGCCCAGTGCCTGACCAGTGCAGTCTATCCTATTGCCTGCCTAAATCATGCACTAGAAGCCCACCTGTGCACCCATGGAGGAGCACGGAGAGCCAGTGGCAGGTGCGGGGAGCCCAAAGACTACCTTGCCTCAGCTACTCATGGGAGGCCCATCCCAGGAGGCATCAGCACATCAGAGGCCCACCTTCTCAAGGCCAGCTCCACAGAGAGGCCCAAAGGCAGGCAGGAACCCAAAGAAAGGGCTCAGAAGAAGGAACACCCTGTCTAGGCCCCTCCCAGGGCTGTCCCAGGAGAGCCATCCGTCCCATTGTCCAGGCATGAAACCCATCCAGATGAGTCAACACTGTGCTTGTGTGACTGCTCTGTGTGTCTGTCCGTGATCTGTATGGCCAACCCCATATATGTATATATATGTAGTGTATAGGTGTGTGTGCCTACTGGGAATACATCTTCAACCTCTCTACTGGGATGGTTGGATGGGGTGTGATACATTTTCTCCCTATGCTCTGAAGGCCTTGCAAAGGGGTGGAGAAGGGTCCCCCCAGCGGTTGAGGAAGAGGGAAAGGAACAGCCCTTTCTCAAGGCCATGCTGAGCTGCCAGGCCAGATGGCATGCCCCTGCTACCACTGACCAAGTGGTTGTCCAAGCCACAGAGGGAGGGTTTGCCTGGGCTCTTGAGCTCACCCAGGGCTCTGGGAGCAAAGACTCTTGGCACTCAGTTGGGGCCATCTCAGGGAACTCCACTGGGCAATCCTTTGCTCAGGTCACTTTGTCATCCCTGGCTGCCTCCCTGGTGTGACTGCCAGCCCTAGTGGCCACGGCCACCAGCGTGTTTTCTTCCCCAGGCCATGGTACCTGTTCCTGTGCTGCTCCTGTGCTGCCAAGGGCACCCACAAATGCTTCTCCGCCTTGAAGAAGAGCACAGCCACATGGGAGTGTGAGGACTGTGCTAGCGTGAGCACTGGTAAGAGGCGGACCTGGGCCCCCCTGTGGAGTCCCCTTGGTGCACAGGGTGGGGTTGGTGGAGGCTACCTCGGGGGTGGGTGGGGGCACTACTCTGGGATGTGGGGCTGTGCTGCTGACCTCCTGCTGCCCCTGACAGCCTCCAGTGTGCAGCCAGAGACAGCTGGCCCCAGCACCACTGGCCAGGCAGCACCAGCCCACAGCTCCCCAGCTCCTGAGACATGCAGCAAGTCAGGCCAGACAGGGCCAGACCAAAGGGCAGGCTGCTCACAGATAAGGACCTGGGCCAAAAAGCCTTACAGCCGGCACTAAGAGCCAGTGCTTCCACTGCCCAGTGGGCTCCTGCTGGGCAGCCTTGCAGGCCAGGCCTCGTGGCAGCTCCCACGGATGGCAGAGACACCCAGCCCCTGCAGGAGAGTCCCACGGGTCCTGCTGTACCCACCCACGTGCACAGTCCACCCACGCTGTGAGCCCCAGTGAGAGGAATTTGTTCTTTGCTATCTTTTGGGGAGTTTTTAAGAGATTTGTATGCTGCAATGAGAAATTCAGCATTTATATAAAGAGAATTGGTGAAATAAAATGCTCTGTTTGTCAAAATAATAAGTTGTCTCTAGTGGTAAAGTACACAAGAAAAACAGTGTTCCTAGGACTGGATTCCTCCCATCCTGACATAGTGGTGATACAGTTCAGGTGAGCTGTAACCACCAGGGCACAATGGAATCCCTCCTGGTGTCTTTCCATACCAGATAGCACATAACTAAATGTAGAAGTCTAATTTCTGTAGGAAAGCAGTTAAAAATGACACCCACGTCACTATAACCTCCTTTCAGGTAGTTGTAGAGCGCGATGAGGTCTCCCCTCAGCCCCCTCTTCTCCAGCCTAAACAACCCCAGTTCCCTCAGCCTCTCCTCATCAGACTTGTGCTCCAGGCCCTTCACCAGCTTCGTTGCCCATCTCTGGACACGCTCCAGCACCTCAATGTTCTTCTTGTCGTGAGGGGCCCANACTTCAGAAGTCCTGGCTACTTCAGAACCTGTTCTGCATTTTAGTCTAATGACCTAGCCTTGCTTGTATTAATGTGCGTAGCACCATTAGGAGGTACCTAACACCACTGCTGGGATTTGGATAATTGTTGCATGTTCATGAAGTCTGGCTGTCCTTTTTCCTCAAACACCACTGCCTCTGCCTCATCTCCTTTCTTGGCCAGCTCTGGGCCCCGGTAGCAATGCAAAGAGACCAGGGCCTTCTGCCTCTGTAGTCACTCACCCAGAGCACTTTAAAACTTTCTATTAAGGCTAAGGATAAAGAAACATGTATAGCACTGGGCTGCACCTATCTTAGGGGCAGCTGCAAACTTCCATACAGCCATGGGCAAAGGGAGGTCCCCGCAGCACTACCCCATCTGTGTGACGCTTATCTAAAAATATGGGTTCTGGCTCATGGTCCCATGGGTCAGTTCCTTTGCTCCATGTGGTCCTGCCAGCCAGGTGGCACAGGGCAGAATGAACCGACATGGGTCATGGCCTTATCAGACACGTTGCCTCCCTGCCACAAAATGGGAGCTGAAACAACGCAGCGGGACTTTTTATGCTCTGCAGCCCTTTCAGCACGACAAGGAAGGGACAGCTGATCCTCAGAGGACATGGGGTGAGGGAGTGTCAACAAATGTCCATCAGCAAACCACAGAGCAGTATGAAAACATATGTGTTACAATGTTTTACAAAATAGAGGCTCCTTGCCATAAAGTGGTGGGGGAAACAAGCACTGACACTGCCAAGGTGGATGGCAGCACCGCTGCCACCCACTGCCTTGTGCTGCAGCCTGGGGAAAAGGCTGGGAGTCATCTCCAGTGTGGTGGTTTTGCCATCCAGTTGCACCCTCTCTTTCACAGACATTTTGTGTGAGTTAGAAGTGCCTGTGCTGTGATACAGCAGGGCCGAGCTGCCTTGCTACCTGCTGGTGGTGACCAAGCTGAACCTTGTGGAATTGGATCCTGCCCCAAGGTTCAGCCATCTCCCGGTCTCCTTGGTCAGCATAGGTCCTTACAGGTCAGGCAGACATCTGCCACCACAGTAGTGACAACCTCATTCCGGCCTCAGGTGTGGAAGGTGGAAACAGAAAACACATCCGTGCTTGAACAACAAAATATGGTGCATCTGTGCCTCACAGGGTGCAATAACTGACTCTGCATCAGAAAAGATCTGTCATCTTGGGTTAGATGTCTAAAGCAACATTGGGCTTTGTCCTGATTGCTTCATAGTACATGTCTCCTTTTCACAGCTGTATCTGTGACGTGGTCTCTCTATATAACTCAGCATTGTTTTTGGCCTTTTCTAAAGTCAGATAATGATGGAAGTTTACTTTTCTGTCTGTTTTTTATTCTTTTGACAAGCTTCTGCATGCTTCTTTCCTACTAAGTGTCTATGTTTGAGATTATTTTCCTTACATCAAGAATATTATCTTGCATTTCTGCACAGATGAATCTGTTCTGTCTTTTTGCATGTTCAAGAAGTTTGACAGCATGGCTATTGTATCCGCATTCAAGCTTTTCTTATACTTTCACAGTTTTCCAAGGTTTAAACTGATATTGCTGTTTTACAGACAATTATGGCATTTAAAGAGTTTCCATTATAGCTCAGATGCATCTCAGTTCAATTTTCAGAGCAGTATTGGGCACATAATGCACACACACCCCTTTTCTAGCAACTCTGAATTACTCTTTTTCCCCCCTGAATACTTATATCTGAAATAAAGTAATCTTTGACTTCCAGCATTGCTGCTCTGTGTCCCAACAGTTGGAATTCTTGTTGCTGGTGCTTTGAGGCAGGACAGTGGACTGCCTTGCCTGCTTGGGCTGCAGGCTCCTTAGGGTTAGGTCATGCAAAGAGGATGCAGGAGGCAGGGTTCAGATGCTGTCAGGTACGTACAATTTTTCAGCTGATTCATTCCTTGGAGAAATAAGAAGACCCTACATTTTCTGTAAGATTTAAACAAGCGAGAGATTACCTGTATGAGCTACCTGACTGGCATACACAGTTGTGACAGACACAATGCAAAATTTAAGTTTTCAGCCTCATTCTGCCTCAGACCAAAAAAGGAAGGGGAAAGGGAAAATAGGGACAGTTTATTCAGATTATTGAAAACATAATTTTAAATAAAGGCTTGTATTTTAAACTTGAAACCTTATTAACAGCAATGGAGTTTCAGTTATCAAGTTAAACTTTAGGGATTAAACTCTTTTGAATCATTTGTGCTAAAAAGTACATACTGTCCTCTCACCTCTAGTCTTTTATCTCAGGTTAGGTACCTTAAAAACTTCCTTTTTTCTCATAATAAAAGATGCTGGGCTGTTGAGAAAGGACACAATTCTAACTGTTACAGCAAGTTGGGAAGGTTGAACCTTTACAGTTCTCCAAGTGAACCAATGATGTAATGAAACCCACACACCAAAGAAATAAATACATCTGAAGGTTAAAAAGAGGCATAAGTAGTCAACCAAGGACCAAAGTCTTACAGAATACAAAATGGCATGAGTTGTCTCACTTCATTGAGGTAACTATGATTTATACTTGATAAGAATCCTAGGCACTACAAAAAAATGTGTAAAGAAGAGAGCTCAGAGACTCTTAAGTCAAAACTTGATGTTGAATACTTACTTTTTTCTGTGGGAAAATTTACAGGGAAGAAAAACCGAGACAACATTTTACATGCTGACAGAGTTACTTGTAACTAAAATATTTATTAAAATATTCCAGCCTCCTTTTGAAATAATAAATATTGTTCATGAAGTCCTCCTTTTTGGAGGATTTTCATAGAAATTTTTCACTTACAATGAAGTCTTCTTGAATGAGTAGGTTTTAAAGTAATAGAACTGCTATAGGAACAGATTTAATGTACACAGTACAGTACAATTAAAGATGCTTCACTATATATATTCTACTAACTTAGCCATATTTAATAAAAACTTTTTCCCTTGAGCCATCAAACCATCTTTTCTTAAGCAAATTAACTCCAAATGAATACACAACTTAATAAAAGATATGGCTATAATTTTTTTCTCTTTATGTAAGTTATTAAGTCGGGCATTTTTTTTTCTCTTAACCACTTTGATTTTCCCTTAGTCAATTCTCACAGTCTGAAGAGACTAATTTGTGCTGGGAGTAAGAAGGAAGTACAGATATAACGTTTTGTAACCAATTATGAGCTTTATACATTGTCTTCTAGGGAATAATACTTGCTTTCCTATTTCCTTTTGTTTCTATACCTAACTTTCTCTATCATATATCCCGCCTTTAGGAGTGTGACATTCAAAAATATTTTGATAAAGTTTCAAAGATGAGTTTCAGAAAGCAGATGTAAAAGAGCAGACACTTTCCAGAACACATTCTGCTTTCCTGGTGTGCCTTTCCTAGTAACGGCACGCAGGTCATTCTGCTAATTCATATTCCGGTTGGTTTGGGATCATATTTGTATTTATGTGTGAATACAAACTGAACAGATTTGTTTCCTGGAATCTCTGAGTGTGATAGAGGGAACATAGTTGCATGTTTGCTGTCAGCTCTAAAAGCTCTTGAAGCTTGATAGGAAAAGAATGAAGTTTTCCCTGGTATTGCTTGGGCTGTTCAGGTCAGACACTGTAAATTAGTTGTATTGAAAACAGTCTTTGTGAAAATCCATGCAGAGGCAGTAATTTTGCAACCACTTGAATAAAAATTGTCTCTAGGAACATTATATTTTCTAAATCCTTAGCAGTACCAAGGGGATCCTTTGAATCTTAAATGGGAGCTGGAGGAAATTGTATGGAATGAAAATGGCTTCAAAGGAAAATAAAAAGCATGTCTAGTTTAATGCCTTTCCCACTGGATATCACAAAATAAATGACTGAGATAAATCAAGTTTAAACACTCTATTTCACCTCCCAGCATGTTGCTAAAAGATATTTATGTTTTTGTATTTTCAATAAAGAAGTTTCTTCTTTTTCCCTTTAAATGTTTGCAAAATGTAGAGGGTACCAAGGCTTTTAACTGCATGTGCCAATAGTTAATGATTATGGTCTCTGTTCCAAAGGTCTAAATCTTTGAATTTTGCTGTGCAGACTGTTATCTATAAACTGTGGCTGATATGAATACAGTGTTTCCATGGAGAAATTAGGGCTTGTCCACTTATAGTGACTTTTTCACTGAGGAAAACTATTCCTATGAGATGTGTTTACTTTTAGCTTTGGTATTGGAGACCTGAACTGAGATGTAGAACATCCTACGTTCAAATTGTGCTGAAGATCCAGACAAGACATCATAGTTTCCCCATCTTATACTGCCTAGAGAAAGATCACCTCTAGAGAATATTTACAGAGAAACACTCACTTTTCAGTGATTGACTTGAATTCATCTGCTGTTCCCTCATTCCATCTGCCTGGGGGTTCTCTTTGAGCAAATACTGATTAACAGAAGTTCAGTGGATAACATGTAGTTTAGGACCTCTCAAAGTTGTCTTGGCCTCCAAAGAGCCAGTCTGGTCTGGGACCTCAGTTTAGACAGTCCTATTTTTGGCAGATAAAGCTGGCCTAGAGATAGGAAAGGAGTGTTGCCCAGGCAAAAGCCTGACCTCAAGGACAATCTTTACACCAAACTTCCAGAAAACATTTCTTAGTTTAGGGAAATTCTGGTTTAGCTCTATAGTATTTTTAAAAAGCATTATTTGTCATTTATGTATTTCTTATGCTTCTCTATCATTGCTCTCAACATTTACTGAAATTGCTGTATGTCCTAAGTATAATGTATTTTTGCCTCTATTGTCTTTACTCTTGGGGTTTAGTGGTTGCATGTTTTTGTTGTTGTTTGTTTCGGTTGGGGGTTTTTTGCCTGTTAATTTGGGAGAACTGAGTTTTGCTCTATGCAGTACACATATGCTTGATACACTGTGGAATCATTCATATTTGAGATGGTTATTTTTATCAGAAGAAGGAGTCCAAGGCATCTAATGAACAGTTATACATGATATAACCTGCACCAGAACCCCTTCATTAACCCCCCTCTCTCCCCTTGAAAAAAGAAAACCTCTTCGGGAAAGGTGGAAAACTGAAAGTATTATACAATGACTCCTTAAACCATGAAAAAGCCCGTTAAAAGACTTTTTGCAGGTCTAGCATGTCAACGTGCCCCTGCCATCCTGATGTTCATCTCAAGAGTTTGACCTTAAATTGGATTTCATTTTTTTCATAGCTGAAAGTCCATCTGCAGTCAAAAAATGTGTTTCCACTTTCAGCTACTAATGATCAATAGTCTGGCTGAGCCAGTCTTTCCTCTAATTGTACCATCAAGTTTTGCAAGGTTATAATTTCCATTTTCAGGTCACCTGCTTTTATTTTGAAGATACTTGCAATCTGATTAGCTATTTCCCTTTCATCACTAACAGAACATGGTAATGAACGTTGCCACTTGTTAATTTTCATCATGTCTAAGCTTCTAAACTGCTTATGGTTTTCATAGTTACCTAATACACTTTGCCAGCGTACTGGGCCCCGTAACTGTTTTGTAGGCAGAAGAATTCAGCAACAGCTACTGTTGAGTTATGGTGAAGGTTTTGTACAGTGCGTTTTGGGTGCAAGTCACACAGACTTCAGCCATCGAGCAGTTACTGCCAGTCTAAATTAACTGTAGGTTTCTGTGGTGGGTTGGCCCTAGCTAGCAACCCAGCTGGCAACCAAGTTTATCTATGCAAATAATGATTCACAGGTTTCCTCAGGGAGAAGTTTCTCTGTCCCACAGTAATCTTTGCTGACTGGTGAAGACTTTCACATCTCATAGCATAGCAAGGCCTAATTCAAGCTGATCAGTCGGTTTGACCTTTTTCCTTTAGTTACTCCTCACTTTTCTGACTGTGCCTCGTAGCAGTCCTCACTCTGCCAGATCCTCCTAACCCCTGCTTGCTTTTGTCATTTCAGCTCTGAAGTAAGTGTGTGTAGCATGGGAAACTAAATTGTCTGTTAGCTAATGGGAGACTCTTAAGCAGCTTTATTGCTTCCCACACCTTTGCTTGAAACTCTTAACACACAAAACCTTCTGCTCCTCTTTCTCTAGTCTTCACTTGGAAGTTGGGAGCACATTTACACAGAGATAGTTCACATAAATTTTTGTACACTGTTTTCATTACAAACTTTCTCCCACTTTATGATATTGTCATGGTTTAACCTGGCAGGCAGCCAAATACCATGCAGCGGCTTGCTTACTCCCCCCCCTCCCCCAGTGGGATGGGGAGAGAATCAGAAGGGTAAGAGTGAGAAAAACTCGTGGGTTGAGATAAAGACAGTTTAATAGAACAGAAAAGGGAAAATAATCATGATAATGATAGAATATACAAAATGAGTGACGCACAATGCAGTTGCTCACCACCTGCGCTGACCGATAACCAAGTAGCAATCGCTACTTCCTGGATCACGCCTACCATTCATATACTGAGCATGACGTCACATGGTATGGAATACCCTGTTGGCCAGCTGGGCCAGCTGTCCTGGCTGTGCTCCGTCCCAGTCTAGCTTGGTAGCACAGTTCTTGATAAGGTACTTAGCAACAACTGAAAACATCAGTGTGTTATCAACATTCTTCTCATACTGAATCCAAAACACAGCACTAGGAAGAAATTTAACTCTATCCCAGATGAAAGCAGGACAGATATACCTTGCTTTGTGGCAGAGATGCCTCTAAAATGTGGCAGCATACCACAAGCTAAACAACTGTGTTCAGACCTGAACACAGGCTGAACAACTATGTTTCAGACCTGTTCATTTATCTTCCCTTCTCTCTGCCAGAAGGGACCTGAGCACATCTCTCTCACAGGCTCCTCTCTTCTCTGGAGCTCTTGGAGAAGAAAGGGCATATAGGGATTTTCCCCTTCTGCTCTGTCCATCAGGGTCACATAAAGGTACATGAGATGAAACCCACCATTTAGGGTTTGTAAATTGGTTTATAATCAGTGCCTTGCTACAAAGCAAACCCATCTTGAGCAGGTGCCCACAAGTCACCACAAACTGCTCTGTGAGCCAGGAATTAGCTTCTTTCTGCTCCAGAGAGCATCAAACTGCGGAGCGCAGCCACACACAGAGCACTTGATGCTATACTTTCCTCTCCTGATAAATGCTGAATCTGACAGACAAGTGTTAAAAAATTTCCCATAGCAATTGGAAAGCCCTTGTGTACCTTTTAAAACTGCTTCCATTTTTGTTGTTTGACAAAATAGTTCTGGCTAAAGTAGCAGTGTCTTGTAAGACTTGGAATCAGCCAGAAAGAAAAACTAAATGTTAATTGGTTACAGCTGAAATTTAAATTCACAGTGAGACGGAAAGGTAACCTTTAAGTTTTGTTACCCTTGGGTAACTCTCAGCCTTGAGAAAATGTATGACTGTCAAAATGTTACTGCATTCTTGTACTAGAATTAGAAAGCAGTTATTGAAAATGAGGCTAAAAGTATACAGTAATCATGGAATAGTCTCATCATAGGCTGGCTGAATACAAGATCAGATACATACAATTGTAGTTTACTTTCAAGAATATTAGGTCATCATTGTGGGGAGCCTGATAATTGCTTTAAGTGGTTGAATAGCAACCTCTGCTACTCATGTACTGTGCTTGTCTCATTAAAAATGCATCTGGAAGAATCGTGATATTCACTTTTTTGTGATTTAAGGAAGGTACCATTTTGACTTCTTAGTGCATTGTCCATTAGTTGAGTCTCTCTGTTATTGGTAGTGTCTCTGCCATATAAAATATATTATTCCTAAAACCAATTCCGCAAAAGTTCAAAGCACTATATTTATGTCTCTCATGGTGCTGTAACTGAAAGGCTTTATCTAACACACACATACATTTCCACATGACACAATAAAGATATTGATTCTAGGTTTATTCTAAACTGTCAAGTAAATAGGCTTGATCACAGCAAAGCAGAGATCCTATTGACTTTGCTGGTGAGAGACAAATAAAGCTCCTAAGCTTTACCTGGGCCATAATAACCCTTTGAAGTTCTGGTCTGTGGTTAGAAGAAAAATAACCCACAAACCCACACTGAATTTCCCTTTAAATGTGAGTGTTTTTTTCCAGTGATATCAACCAAGTATAAAGAGGGAAAGATATCTACAAGGACACTGGAAAACAAGAACAGCTCTTTGGTCTATCTTGCCTTGCAGTGGTAGCACCTCAGTTTCCTTGCAGTCCTATTCAATAATCATGACTACAGGGCAAGGGACTATTTAAAATGAGTAAGAGAGGCAGAACCTGGTCAAAGGGCGTAAGTGATGCACAGCCAGTGTGAGCTGATCCAGTCACAAGACCAAAAAATGCTACTGTGGCCTTTTGCCCCTGCAATGTCTTCTGATTATTTCACACACCTGCTATGTACATTTTATATTGCCATGATGGCCCATGTCTTATACATCACCCAGCACATTGGGTATAGTCCTGCTTGCTGCCTAAGGCTAAAAGCACAGAAACAGAAGTTGAAGGTAGAAACCTAGAGCAAATTGAACAGGGGTAGTAATATACTAAGTGAGCTGGCTGCACACTGCAAGGCAGGTATTTGAGAGCTTGACAAATGTAGCCCTGCCTCACCTAAGGGTAAATTTGTCACCTTTGAACTGGGGCTCAATAATTTTTAGATCTAGAGGCATGAGTCTGCAACTTTTCAATGACCAGACACTTTTCTTGCCAGACATTAATGCATTGGCATAACCACAGCATAAATGCTACAAAAATAACAGCAGCGGGAGATGCAATCAATCACAGTTCTTATAACTGGATTTAAAGTAAGTGATTGCTTTATGTAAATCCCATTTCTTCTTCCTTTCTCCATCCCCTCATCCTTACAGAGAAAGTCAAGTGGATTCTCTTCCATCAACTCCATAGGCTCAAGAAGTTGGAAGAGTTAAAAAAAGGGTTGTTAGGAGGTCTCTGCACCAGAAAATTCAGATGCAGATGTGGAACTGAGAAGCATTAAAATGAAGGTTTGCTTGAAGAGGTGTCTGGGATTACAGGCTCTGTGGACAAGCCCTGCTGACATGGCATTTGTGTGTGTGTTGGGCAGGATCTGGGCAAGGACATGACTTAGAAGACACTTGTGTGTCAGCATTTAGGGAAGGAAAAAGAAGCACTATTGGCTGCATACATGCACAAGGAAAAATTCACATTCACTTAACAGTCTGTGACAGCTTCTTCAGAAACCCTTCAGAAATGGCATTTCCTTCATGATGTGGCTGATGCAAGGTAAGTGTCAGGCTACTGTCAACATTACGACTAAATTGTTAGTCATTAATCCCTGGAACAGGGGACTTGTAACAGACACAGAGCCTGGACCATCACTTGGGTGTGTTAAAAGGAAGTTTCTCATTCTACTTCAGTTCTTTGGGGAAGAAGTGAAGAATTAAAAATGCATGTTCTGTCTTACAGAAGAGAGTAATCATGAATGTTTGGAAAGCATGGCAAGCTGCAGCAGTCACTCTGTGCAGCGAAGCCTGAGGATTCCCACTTACAGATGAAGCGGAGGCTGTGAGGAGGAGCAGGCTGCCCTTCCCTGCCCGAGGTAACAGTTGCCCTCCCGGAGTAAAGACTGCCCGGGGGCTGTTACTCTGCTGCTTTGCCTTTCACTGAGTGGTAGGCACTGTCTCCTCCTGGTATAGTGCCAGGTTTGCCCTCTGAACGGGATGGATTGGATGATTTAACAACTCTTTTTCTTTGACTGCTTGTATGAATCTGCACCATGAATACTTAAGAGGGAAAAATCCAGCACCAGTAAACAAAGAGTAGAAACAAACAAAAATGCCTAAAAACAGGAAGAAAAACCCTTTGTAAGAACAGTATTCTTTTTTTCTTTTTTGTCAACCCCTTAAATTCTCTTGTCATCCAGATAAAGTAGTAGAAGGTCTTTGATCCCAATTCCTCTGCCTGGCATCTGTATTTAATTTCAAATTTATTTCCTGATCAGGGAGTTCAGATCAACTCTGCCTGAATTGGGTATTTCTCAAAAGGTGAAAAAAGGGAGAGTTCTCTGCACAGGAGTAAATCTCACCACAGTTTAAATGGCATCTGTAATGCAGTGCTCTATACTTTGTGCTGCAGTCAGGAAGGTAAAATGTAGACCTTGCTGTCCTGCGGGAGAGGAGGCAAGGTGTCGTCAGTCCTCCTCTGTGCTATCCCTATGCTGGTGGCTGACGAAGCCATCAGAGTAACTCAGACAGCCCAAGGAACTAGTTTACTGCAGCACAGACTGCTCAGACCCGCTTACAGGCAGAAACACTATGAAAAATTACATTAATCGTATAGAATACAAACTGAGGGGCATGTGGCAGGGCTTGCTGCAAGGATGGCACTCATACAGCAGCAATTTTTTCTGAGAAATAAAGCAATAGGAATCTTCCAAATTTACATCAGGCACTCTGTGCTTTAATGGTATCAGGGAATATGCTGATAGAAAAAAAAATCATCTACGTCAGCTTATCTAAGGTTTACTCAAATGACTATGAAGTTGAAATAAAGAGAGATTTTACTGCAGTAAAATGTGGCGATTCTACCACAGATATACATCCTTGGAGAGGATGTACATCTAAAGAGATGTTGTCCAAACAACAGCAATTAAATAATGACAGAAACCATAGGCGTCCAAATATTAGTAACATATTGTAACTGTAATTAAATACCATTTGTTTGTTTTAGTAACAAGCTGTAAAAATCAACACATGCAGAAAGAAGTACTTCAGAAAATTAATTAGTTATGAATATATTTGCCACACAATCCACAAGATAGGTTGAATTCCAGTACCCAGTGTGTTCCTGTGGAATATGCTGAAGTGTACTTCATGCATTAAAAATGCTTAAAGTGTAAAGTTCACTGGAACAGAAAGAGAGAGCCTCAGGGAATGTGAGGCACAAGAGTTATTCTTACTTCCAGTATCTATCTGCTGAGTTATGACAGTTTTCTTTACACTTGCAAGCGGTTTCAAACACTGATGATTGAAACATACTTGTTCATCTTTAGGAAACTTTCCTTGGTCTAAATGTTTGGAATGTTTTAATGGCATTCAATAGGTGTGTGATGGCTACAAACACCTCTGTTCTTCAGCAGCAGCATGACAGGTTTGCAGCCATGACATCCATAAAACATTCAGATGTTGCAAAATTCTCCGGAACTATGGCCATGGGTGTCATATGCTCAGCCAACCAATAGGGTTGGAAAACAATAGACAAAATTCCAGGTAGAAAAACTTTGCCTAATTTTTTCCAGCTGCATTTGTTGCTCAGAGAAAAGATACTTCCTAGTCATACAAATCTTGCTGCATATATTTCTCTTGTCATTTTTTGGCTGAAGTTATTGCCCAAATTCAACCTTAATTTAGAAAAACTCCCAGACCTCCCAAGTGCTGCTGGTTGTAAACTTAGTTTGCCCGCTCCCCTTCCACACAAAGCTCTTCCTTACCTCCTGTAATTCTTCTCTAAAATCTGAGAAAAGATAATTTTCAGAGTGGTTTGCAGGCCAGCTATCCCATTCTGTGTAAGCTAGGGAGAGAATGGCCATACTGACATTGCCAAAAGCATCTGCCCCAGGAGCAGTCCCTGACCCATGAATGAAATGGTGCTGAGCTGTTTGTGCCTCTGCTGCTGAGGACAGCACCATCTCTAGAGCAGAAGACACACTACCCAGTGCTCCGGGTGAACAGCACCTACATCCCACAAGCCTCTGTGCCTATTCACAGGTCTCTCTAGCACAAAGCACATGGTTCATACAGAGTGCCTGCAGTGTGCCTTCAAAAACTGTGGAGGCAAGGCTCCATCCTGTGGTCCCTGGCGATTTCCCCTTACCAGTGCTGACCATACTGCCTGCCTTTGCTAGACAAGAGACATCACAGGAGATAGAGCAGGAGGCCTCAAGGACTTTCAATGGAGCTGTCAGTCCTGCTCCAGGTAGAAACCCTCTTTCTCCGGAGACCATCTTTGGAGAACAGCAGAAATCATTCCTCAGCCTAGTATTACACTTGGCAGTGAGCCACCCTTGTCATGGACACCAGTACTGCTCCTGATCCTAACCGACCTTGTCCAGTGTCTCAGCTGTTCTCTTCTGCTTCTCTTCAGTTTTCTTGGCCTCAAAGAGTGGCAACCACAAATGTGTCTGTTGAAGAGAAATAAATGAAGGCCTGCCAGTTATTGCCAGCTTTAGGTGGCAAACTGTTTAGTGCACTTTAGTCCATTAGTCCTCCTTACAGATATCTGCATCACCAGATCCACTTTGCACTTGTGGGTGCATTCCTTAACAGAGCACACCCCCAAAGTATAGCTTGCAGGGGAGCTCTGGACTGCGAAGACCACTGAATAATAATGAATGTTTCTGTGTCCTGTGGCTGGAAAACCAGCCCCTGCGTCTTGGCTGTGCATCCTCACAGTAGCCTGATGCTTCACAGTTCCACATATCATGCTGTATGATTTACTATGAGATTTTTAATCCCCAGGCTCTAATCCCTCTTTTTAATTTCAGTTCCATTTTCCACAGGTCCCTGTGGTTTGTGGGCATTCCTGTTTGGTGTTATGGGTGGTTGAGACACAGCCTGATAAAATAAAATTTTCAGTTTGTGGATAGGAATGCTTCTTTAACTTCCCTTTTATCGAAGGACCAACAAGTTACATTTTTATTTTATATATGATTTAAACTTTATGTTTCTAGAAGATTGGAGTTAGTGGAGAGAATGAGGAAGTAACTTGGACTTTTTTCTGAAATGTTAGTATAACTTCAGAGATGATGTGAATTTTGTGGAGATGATCATGGTCTGTTTGAGAGGATGTTGTGTTGCTAGGAGAGACTAATAACAAAGCACCATGAAAAAATATCTGCTCTTTTTAAGTTGCACTTGGGCAACTAAATGAATTAATAAAATGTAGATTAATAAACCAGGGTATCAAAAATATCGAAGATAGTAAGAATATTTCATTTCTATACTGGAAAGCCAGTGCTAAGTGTAAAACTTAATGCAGTTCCAACACAAATGTGCCATAAAGAGTAGAACAGGCACTGTGGATCATTAACAGCTTGATTAGAGGTACACAGATAGTGTGAGTCAAGAACATAAAGGAAACAAGAACAGAAAAAAGGTTCATGCAACTGTGTGGCTGTTTCAACTTGCTGGTGTTAAAGCAAGTTCAACAGTATATATCACAGATATCTTCATCCAGTGAATTAACTAAGCTTACTAAAAGCATTTACTCTCTTCTTCTGTATAGAATCACAGAGAGTGCAGCCAGAAAGGACATGAAGAGACATCTAATCCATCTTGATGCCCAAGGAGATCAGTTAAACATCAACCATCCCTAGAAGATATTTTATCTGGCCATTCAAAGACCCTCTATTAATAGGGGCTCCTCCTCCTCCTCCTCAGGCAATCTTGTCCATTGCTTCCCTTTCCCTGTTGTTAGGAAGCTTTTCCTAATGTTTAACCTAAATGTCTCTTGTCAAAGTTTAAGCCCATTGTTCCTTGTTGTATCCTCAGTTGACATAAAGAATAGTTTATTTTATTTGTCTTTTCAGCAAATGTTTACATACTTAAAGGCTGTTATCATGTCTCCTCTCAGTCTTTTCTTCTCTAGACTAAATAATCCTAATTCTTGCAAGGTGCCTGCATCCATCATGTTTTCAAAGGCTCTGGTCACTTTTGGTATTTGCTCTGGAAACTGTCCTATGCAAAGGCACGTTGTATAAAGATCAGATAACTTCCCCTGGACTTTGGAAATAAGTGAATGAGAAAGAACAGAGGTTTATTAATTCATAGCCAAGGAGATGGGCTCAGGAAAACAGTACATATTTTGATAGCACAACCTTACATTTTAAGGTCAGTAGTAAATATTCAGTCTCATCTGTGATTGCCCATCACAAAAATAGGGAATGCCTGAAAATGTCAAACAGAAAATAAGAGATGTCTGAAAATGTCAAATGGCTTCTCACAAGCCAAAAAGTCCAGAGAAAACCAGTCCTTTTTCTGGAAATAACTAGGCTGCAAATGGAGATAAACATCTTTCTGTTTTCCTATGTTCTCAGTTTTGCTGAGGATCTTCACCCTACAAAAGTTTTATAAATGAATTTCTATCATGGCTGTGTTATCATGTCTGGCAAATGGTGATGTTAGAGTTTTAAGATTTTAATTAAATAAGATGCGGATTCATAATATCACAATAGAGCTTCATACATTTTGTGCTTAATGACACCATCAGATCTCAGCAGCTCTACTGACGTGATAATGTGCCTGAAAGGGCCTCTGATACAGTAGAATGATAATAGCATAGCCCCATCTCCCTCATTCTCTTTTAAATTTTGCCATCAAATGTGAAGTCAATTAAGAAAAATGATGTTCAAATAAAATCAAGTGACTGAGAAAGCCACAAAATGAAATTCAGCATTCAAGCCAAAGCACAACAGGCTCCAACCAATTGTGACTGTGTACTGCCAGGGTGTTTGTCCAGACGGAAGGGTGAATTGTGTGCATGGATGGCAGCGTGTGATGGCCTTGCAATCCACGGGTGTTCAATGATTCACAGCACAGAACTGAAACTTCTATTTGCTGCCACATTTCATGAATAGTGAATTAAGTTTCAAGTGGCAGCCTTACCTCAGAAATTATTTCCTTATTTATGTTAGTAGCAGAGTCAGGCTATATAGTTACTAAACATGTTTCACCACCCCAGTATTTTAACTTGGCACTGGTGAGGCCGCACCTCGAATACTGTGTTCAGTTTTGGGCCCCTCACTACAAGAAGAACATTGAGGTGCTGGAGCATGTCCAGAGAAGAGCAACAAAGCTTGTGAAGGGTCTAGAGAACAAGTCTTATGAGGAGCGGCTGAGGGAATTGAGGTTGTTTAGTCTGGAGAAGAGGAAGCTGAAGGGAGACCTCATCGCGCTCTACAGCTACCTGACGGGAGGTTGTAGCGAGGTGGGGGTTGTTCTCTTCTGCCAAGTAACTAGCGATAGGATGAGAGGAAATGGCCTCAAGTTGCGCCAAGGGAGGTTTAGATTGGATATTAGGAAAAAATTCTTTACTGAAAGAGGATCAGGCCTTGGAAGAGGGTGCCCAGGGAAGTGGTGGAGTCACCATCCCTGGAAGTATTTAAAAGACGTGTAGATGAGGTGCTTAGGGACATGGTTTAGTGGGCATGGTGGTGTTGAGCTGATGGTTGGACTTGATGATCTTAGAGGTCTTTTCCAACCTTAATGATTCTATGATTCTATGATTCTATGTGGTTGAAAAAACTTAAAGATTATTCAAGAGCTGCAGATTTCTACCAAATCCAGTTACAAACAAAATTTGAAAAACACCCTGTTCTTTTGCTGCAAGTTGAAAACATGCACTGAAAATACTTGAAAAAATCAGTTAAAATTTTAATTTAATTTTTTAGTAATCAATGTACTTTTCCTTGTGTGGAGTATCACAAGGGCCTGGGAACTATAATAGAAACCACCTAGTAGGCTATGATGGTATCTACATTACTGGATGAAATAGGGCAGGAGAGAACGGACGTGGTGCTGCAGAGCTGCTGGCTCTCTCTAGGGTTGTTTTGGACCATATCTGCTGGCTCTCCCAGACAGAAAGCCTGGACAGGATTTGTTCAGGAGCTGGTTTATCAAGACGCTGTTTAATATGCTATCATGCATCTCATAGCATAGATTAAACTAAGCTAGGTTTGGCTAACTTACCTGTAAATGTCCTTAGACACTGCCCCAGAAGGCCTTTCAGTTTAAGAAACACCGCCAGACCAACCTCTCAGACACATCTCATACATTCTTGTTGTCATGTTGCAGAAATACCATGGCTGGAGGGCTGTGAATAATCCTTCTCATGTCCAAGTATTATGTCTGGACCAAAAAAAAAAAAAAATGTTTGAGCATGAGGAGGCTGTCATCTGTGGGCTTGAAGAGATCTCAGACTTTGCAACCTCACAAGTGAGGTGCTGGCCCAGGAGCAGGGTGGATTTGGCATTGGCAGCATGCCCAGAGGCAGGGCCTTGACTGGTGCAGAGATTTCTGTGTCAGTCTTTAACATAGGCTAAAACCTGGCTCACACATCTAATCTGCAAGGAGGAGGAGAGGGGAGGTGGTCTCCCTGCTCAGCAGCAAGGTCAGATTTTATTGTCTGGCCCATGACAGTCTGTGTGTCAGCCCCAAAATGAGTACATGCTCCTTCTGCTCTAATGCACGTGTTTGGGATGCTGCCATACTTCTCCACAGCTGTGCTTTGCCTTACAGTTCTGCATGATCCCACTCCCCCATGAGTAAATACAGTGTTCAATGTCATTCTAAACCCTTTTCTCTGGATGAATACTGTGAGATATGTTCATCTGATTCGTGTGATGATATGTGACTTTTTATCATACATATCCTTGTATAACCGAAAGCCTAAAGCCTAGCAGAGGGGTTAATGTATATAGTTCAGGTTTCTGACAAAAGACACCTATTGCTGTTAAGTGGTGTAGCAAAGACACCTATTGTCTGTTAAGTGGTGTGGCGCCTGTCAGTCTGTTGGCTAGCAGTTTCAAAGTGCCCCCTAGTTGAAGAAGATTCGAGGGGAGCCTTGAAACCAGCTGAGGAAGATTCTAGAAGACCCTAGAAGGAGAAGAGAACATGTGCTGAAGAAGACACGCCTATGCATGAATATGTATTAGTACGGGGGGGATATAAACCGAAGGGTGGGAGCCATGAGGTGTGTGTCTTGGTGGGGCGGAGACTCCCGGCACACCCAGCGCTGTTTGCTTGTCTTTATTCGCTTAATAAATTGTAAGTTTTGATTGGAATCCTGTTTTGGGACTCAATCATTTATCACAAATACCTTGAGGATTACAGTGCTTTAGAGCTTCTCCTTGTATAAGTGGAAGAATTAGGCAGATGCCCTGGAGCAGGTGAATTACAACCTCTTAAATTGCTACCTATTTTGGGAGGGACACAGCCTAATCTTTGATATCAGCTTAGTGAAGTGAAACACATTGAAGAGACTGACAGCAGTTCTGTGCATGGTTCTTTGGTATGTTAAAAACAGCAAAGTTGCAAAAAGTTCCTGAGTGTCCTGGTTCCAGCTGGGACAGGGTTAACTTTCTTCCCCATAGCTTAGGGGGTGTGCTGTGTTGTCCGGTGTAAAAGGAGCGTTAATGGCCCATTGATGCTTTGGCTGTTGCTGGGTGATGCCTGCACAAGGGCGGGGGGCAGGGGGGAGCACCCAGCTGGCCAATGGGGTATTCTATACCATGTGACATCATGCTCAGTATAAAAAAAGGGGGGGAGGGGGGGCTCGCCCCCGGTTCGGGACAGGCAGTCGGCGGTCGGTGAGCAGTTGCATTGTGCATCGTCTACTTTGTATATTCTGTTATTGTTGTTGTTCCCATTTGTTATTATTGCTGTTCTACTTTTGTTTTACTTCAATTATTAAACTGTTCTTAGCTCAACCCGGGAGCTTTCCTACTTGTACCCTTCCCGATTCTCTCCCCCATCCCACTGGTGTGGGGGGAGGGGGGATGAGTGAGCGGCTGTGCGGTGTTTATTTTTGCTGACTGGGGTTAAACGGCGACACTGAGAAAATCTATGATCAGTGGTTGCAGAATGTCCTTTATTAGGCTGCTCTGTGTGTATTTACATTTTTTCTCTTTGATTAAAATCGAAGTATGTGTTGTTTGTGCTATAAATTTGATTATTTGCAACTCGCCCATCTACTTTGCACTTTGTGCATCCTCCCATTGCGTGACCTAAACCAAAGAAAGTGTATTTTTCAAGACATCACTACATAACAGCTCACAGCACAGTATCAGACTATAACTGCTCTCTTTACTTGGCAATTTGTCACTTTAATGTTGTGCTGCTATTAAAACATAAAATATTTCACAACTTAAGAACACTGATGACTCTCTACACAAATGTTACACCCAGGGTTTTTTTATTTGTTTGCCTTTGTTGGGGGGGG
>VZTQ01007946.1:0-86363 GCA_013400755.1 Pelecanoides urinatrix
TTCTCTTCCCCATCCCGCTGGGGGGAGCAAGCAAGCGAGCGGCTGGGTGGGGCTTGGTTGCCAGCCGGGATTAAACCACGAGAGTCCCCTTGTCTTACTGTGCACAAATCTAAACATACAGGTGTAACCACAACAGGAAAGCTAAGTCAAGAGGTCTCAGAAGACACGTTATTCTTTTAAGCCCACCACTTGCCATGTGCGCAGTCATGGCCTCACACCATCCCCAACGGATTCGGCCAAACCGAAATGTGTTTAGTCAGACCTCTTGAGGTACGTGTGTAATGGCACTTTGCTATGCTCCTTCTCCACAAAAGAAACTGTTTTCCATAAAAAGTATACAGCCATATGACATTAGTTAAAACACAATTTACAGTCTGCTTTCCAGTTCAATATTCTAGTTGATTGGGGACCTTTGGGAACAATTTTCATTCCATATTATCTAAGCTCATTAAATAAACCCTGTAAATTGTATAAAATTGTTACAGTCTTGGTTTATGAGTTCAAGTATGGCTTACCTTTCACTGCTCTCAGCTGGTAAAATATAACACAAAAAACAAACACGTGCATATTGTTTTCCACAGCTCTTCTTGATTGCAGAATAATTATTCAAAAATAACTGAAAAAGGAAATCTGATGTTCAAGAGTGAAAGTGTACAGTTTTGCTCCAAACTTTTACAGGGAGAATACACCTTATCTTTTCAAAATTTGTCCTGAATATCAGAGTAAAATTTACTGCATACTACTAGGCTATGTCTATAAACGCCTACTTTCCTCTGGAGTGGAAGGTTAGTGTTAAAAGGCCTGAATGTATGTTCTTCTCACAGTTTACCAGCAAACACTCTTCTACTCCATGTTTTCCAGGTAGGCGACAAACAAGACGGGGTGTTTCGGAACCTGATCCAATCCTCACCATCCAGAATCCTCTCCCATCACCAAAGGCACCACAGGCGCCTAATGGAAAAGGCACAGCGATAAAGCTTAGCTGCCTCTCCCTGGCTCAAAATATTTATAGTGGGCTGTGTGTTAAGTCAGCCGAGCCAGACTCCGCCAAGGCTTACTTTGAGCAGCACGTGCTGCTGGGGAAGGCGCCGGGCTCAGAAGTGAACCTGCTCCAAAGGTGCTCCCTCCTGGCTCTTCCCCACCCACCATCACTGCTCTGGGCTGTGAGCATGAACACGAGCAGGAACCGTGCCATTGCCATGCCGGCCCAGTCATTACCAGCAGTGCATATTTTAGTCACCCCCATTAGAAGTGAAAAATCCCTCTTCCTTGCCATTGCTGGGTAATTTCAGGAAAGAGACCTTCACTTGCCGGGTACACCAATGCACATCAATTATTCCAAGCGCTGCAGAAAACATTAATGAATTTACTGTACGCATCCATTAGTACCTTCCCTTTCAGCAAAATACATACACCACAGATAATCTGGGTTATTACAGTCTGATACTAATGTATAATTCAGACAGTTGAGGTTTCTTGCAGCTACTGTGTGTTCAACCATTTGAAATGTTTTAAGTGTACTTGTGTTTTCATTACACTGATAAAACAAAGAGGAGAGTCTGACATCTTTTGATCTTGTTTAGGAGTGATCAAAATTCATTATTATTGTTATAAAGAAGAGAACATCAGTATTAGCAGATTTTCACTAAAATTATCATGATTCTTTATATATGCACGCTAGAGAGCAAACTTGAAAGGAATTCCACAAACTTACAGCAGCTAAAGATGCAGACTCAGATTTTTTTCTTTTATATTATAAAACCAATAGGACATAAAAGCTTTACTAACCTTGGGGTGCTCTTCCACACAGTGCCAAAGGCTCACTGACATATGTAAGGGAGCCATATCCAGCACACCAAGAACAAATAGAAGTCGATGCTTTTCTCCCAGATCACATAAAAGAATGTGAAATACATGGTAAGTCCTTGTTTTGAATCTGAGCTTAAAGGAACTCAGGATTTTTTAACAGTGACAGAGAAAAAATATACATGTTAGAATAGCAGTAGCTGAGATACTTCCCTAATGTCAAATCTTGCCTGGCTTGGCTAAGGAAAGGTTAATACTGCCAGACATGTAAATATGTTGAAATACGAGTTGTTATTCTCTGTTGCTATGCAAGATTCTTAAGTGTAAGTACTGAAAATCCAGCCCATAAGGAGAAGGTGCTGGCTATGTAAAGAGGCAACCAGGAATACAACAGTCAGATCGATTGCTGCAGTTTCATGCTACAAAGACGCCGCATTGCCCATGAAAAAAAGGACCATCCTAGGAGCACAATTATGCTCCCTGAGACAGCTATTTCCACCATACGTCAAAAGCATTCTAATATTTGTGCTTCAGAGAGCTGCTTTTAGGTTAGGTCATGAGATGTCTGCTGTGCACCCACAAAAGCTGTGCCATTTTAGGTTTATGATTTCATCTGCACACTGAACGAACAGAACTGAAAACTGGAAGGAACTTTTGCCAACCTGAAAGCAAAAGACTTGCACAGCTGTAGCGAAGCAGGGCTGGAAATCCTCTCCTCCACCCCCAGGCCGGTCAGAGCACACCTTTGTCAATCCTGACAGAGGCTTGCCTAAGCTGTGCTCAGGGAGCTCTGGTGCTGGAGACTAAGAAATGTCTTCATTCAGCCTAGTCCTTTCTTTACCGTTGTCTCCTGTAAAGCACATTGCTCCTTGCCCTACTCACCAGGGGTGTGGATAGGTTGTTGCTTTCCTTCTTGAATTATTTAGGCATCTGATCACCTTCCTCACTTTGCTCAGACTTCTCCTCACTTGTTATAAAGAACTTGAGTTTGTTTAATCTTCGTCACAGGTCATTTTTCCTAAGCTTATACTCCCTCCTGCTGCTTTTCTTTTGGTGCCCAAAACAATGGAAAAACAAGAGCGTTACTTCACTTGCAGATTCAAGCGTCTCTCCCCCTCAGCTGGTTCCGCAAGGCCGTGCTACCCTGTGTGCCTGATGCTCCGAGCAGTGCCTCCCTGCCGATTCCCCTCGCAGCTCCCCAGGTCCGTGTCTCTCATCTCCTCACGCACCTCCAGAGCTGTTTCAGCAGCAACGCCAGCTCTGGTCAGGCTGCAGCTCCTCAGGCACCAGCTTCACAACTACAAACACAACACGCCGGGCTACACGCTCCGAACTTCAAAATTCCCCTCGACGCTCTGTAGATGTTTAGCCTGGAATGTGCCTGTGGGGCGGGCAGGGAAGGAAAGCAGTGGTGATCCCCGAGCCTGTCCCCCAAGGCAGGAGGGGCCGACGGCATCCTGCGAGCCAGCGGGACTTGGAGAAACCACTAGCAGAGCTATATACTACATCTTGTCCCCAGGGCTGTGGCTTTCGTGTCCAAACTACATCCCTGCAAAGGACTGACACACAGCACATAGACACAAGCAAAGAAGAGAGTATCTCCCCAGAGCGAGCGATTTCATGGCAACTTCATAAAGCCATGGGATAGAGACAGAGCCTTGGAGAAGGCAAGGAGCTTTTGCAAAGACACGTGTTCTCTCCTCTTGGACAGAAAGAGAGCAGCAGAATTGTTGCCCTGTCCCGGTAAAAACAGCAAACACGAACAGCTCAATAAAGATGAGGGTTTATATTTTTGTGCACATTGAGAATTGCCTGCTACTGATCGGAAAACATCAGGCCTGATGCCCATGTTGGGCTGCCACGGTCTGCAGCATGATGGATTGCTTTGAATCACTTCCCAAAAATCACTGGGTATGGGATTCATTGGACCAGATGGACATTTTTCTAGCAGTCACGCTATGATGAGCCAGACTCCTTTTATGGGAGTTCATCGCTGTATTGGTTTTGACTGGGATAGAGCTAAACTGCGCTGCAGAAGTGCCCACTGCTTTCTATGTATACAACTGAAGATGTACTCAGGGATGGAGATGATTTCCATGCTGGAAACAGCAGCCCATGAGCAGCAGCTTGCTTAAAACAGCTCTGCAGGAAGATACAGTCTTACTCATCCCAGGAAGAGTTCATGGGCAGCTATCAATACAGCAAGGCAAATATTTTCAGCTCCCTTTTATTTTTAGTGCAGAAAACATAAAGCAAATGTTTCCCATACTGGCACTGGTTTGTGAATATTGTCTAACTCCACTCTTCAAATGGAATCGTTAAGCAGTTCCTGTTTTTAGGAGAAGATACCCTTGAATATTTCTGCAGTCAAGGTAGGTTTGGCTACAGAAAACACCCATAAGTCTGCCATAAGGCAGGGACGCTGCACAAGAGAAACCTGCTCTGACCTGCAAACTAGCACACGTTTCCATCATTCCACGCGGAAAGCTGCATCGAGCCCTTTTCCCATTACCAGACAGACAGTACCATTTCTAATGCATTTCCTCATGATTTACCTCACTCCAAGTAACGGCAGACTCCATTTGGCTCTGAGTCTCATCAGGTCCCATACCGCACGGACCTTTCCGAATGACCTATTCTATCTAATAGAGAAGGCATCCCACAGATTTATTACTGGTGTCCTGCCAGGATTGCCAAGGGACCCAAGCACCGGTGTGGGCTGCCCTGTGGAGGCCATTACAAGACAACAGGCAGGACACAACCACTACTGAAATCAGTGGGAGACCGCCAGAGATTTCAATGGGTCCTAATTCTGACTTGCCAAACCAAAGCTAGCCTCTGGTCAACACAACCCACAACCATAGCACTGCCTTACCCACTGTCACGTGAAACAGCTCTCAAGAGGTTGTGGCACTCCTTTATGCATAGATCACCCTCCTGTCGACATCTCCTTCTAAGCCGCAACCATAAGCTCCTGAAAGTTTCTGCATACCTGCTAGCACGTATAATGCACCTTCAGCTTTGTTGAATCAAAACATGCTAAAAAAATCCAACACTTCCAAGTAAATGTAATGCATTTCCTGAGGAAAAAATTAAGAGATGAAATTTAGGTAATTATTCAATTAACAATTGTTATGTATACAAGAGAATCTGATTTATGGGCAGCTGTTTACACAGGCAACTTTAATATGACAGTGTGCTCCTGGCTTCTCCCCAGACTTTGCTGTTTAATTAAAGTTAAACAGTTCAATACCCATTTAGCCTACCAGCATATGGAGAATTTAACTAATACTGAAGAGGGAGGAGAACTCTATTAATTTTTAATTGTACTGTAATAACATAAAGGAGGTCACTGAAGTGCAAAACTGCGAGGTGAACCGGATTCAACGCTAATAATAGGCTTGGGATCTCAAAAACACAGTAGCGTCAACTTTGCTCGCACAAATTGTGTCCAACCATCTCCCTTCCTTCTACCCTCAGTCATGAGATTGCCGTCCATCTCTTGACGGGTTATTTCTTTCAGGTGACAAATGTTGCCTTCACTTGCCCTCCAGCTTTAAGGTCTGTAGGGAATACTCAGAATCTGTCTTAAAGGTTTTCCCTGTTAACATAAGAATTAGAAACTTACTTTTCCCCTCCCTCAAATGAAAGCTGAGATTCACACGTAACGATTTCAGCACGCGGGTTCTGAGAAAGTGACTGACATTGAGAGACTGGTGACAAGCCACAGAGCTGGCAGTGAGACAGAATACCAGTATGCCTCTGCGAGAGTACTGGGTTGGCTCCTTTCAAGGTATTATAAGGATTGCTGCTTGTGCAGAAGACCCTGGAGGCTATTTACAGTCACCACACAACACGGCAGGAAACCTTTCCCAGGACAGAGCAAAAGATACAGGAAGGAAATATATTAAAACAGCATTAAAGGTGGAGATGTTTGTGCACACCTTGTGGGATCAGGGTTTTCAGGGCTTGCCCAATGTCATCCAAAGAGTCAATGGCAGAGCCACCCAACCACCTACTAAAAAGAGAAAGGAATCAGCGCTTCAAGTCCAGATCTGGTCTGCAATTTAATTTCCAAAGTCTGTGTGTTGTGGGGTCTGGTTTGTTACCACAAGGGACAGTAAGGTGCCAATTAAAATATAAACAACCTACCTGTTGTACTGAACACTGCATACTGCAAATGAATTAATAGAAAATTAATGGATAAGCCCTCTAGCTATATACTAAGCCCATTCTTCTGTATCACAATGTCAAAGGCAGACATCACTGATGGAAGAAGGCAGAAATTCTGTGATTGAGAAACTGTGTCTGCATTTTGCTTTTTGAGAGACACGGCTAACACCCTGCGGAAGAAAGCGCGTAGCAGGGTGAGCGGGGCGGACGGCTCGTGCCCCTCGCAGCAGCGGTACCGCTGTAGGTGCTGCGGGCTGTAATGATCCTGACCACCGTGCCGGTAAGTCGTTACCATTTCCCTCCCTGCAAAGCCACGGCTGGTGGAGAAAGCCTTTGCTGCACACGGATAGAGAAAATAATCTAAAGAGCATGACTAGGTCTCCACTGAGGCACAGTCTCTCACAACCATAGTTCGTATTATAGATTAACTATATATTCTATAGCACATCATCAGCAATGCCTAAACAGGGAGCTACCATTTCTGCCTAAATAATAATAAACAATGAAACCATGACTGGCCAGTCAACTGCTTTCTCAACGAAACAATCCCAATGTTGCAAAACGGTGTTTGGAAGATGCCTGCACTGCTGCATCCGAGTGCCTGAAAGAGCTGACAACATATAATGAAAATATTTATCAGGTGGAGGCAATTTTGGCCAGAAGTAGAAGTAGATTTTGTAGAAAAAATAATTTGGAATTAATACTTTGTACTAAGCCCAGTTTAAAAAATAAAAAGGAAAGAAAAAAGGGCCTGCCCCTGTGAAAACAGGCTGAAGTCCTGAGCGCCTGGCGTGGCCTACCGCCACCGTACCTACGGCTCACTCGCACAGCACCTGGCATTTCTACCAAAGGCGTGTGAAAATTATCCCCTTCTCCAAGAATAACGGGGAAAACAAAGCCTTCTCACAACCAAGGAGCAGCTCTCCTGCGTGGAGCCGCCAGCTGCAGCTCTCTGCTGGGGCTCGCAGCCTTGCAGCCAAAGTGCTCCTTGCAAGACGTATCGCACGGGAGCTTTGGAAGTGATGCTCGGGGCAGCACAAGGAACCACGGCCACGCTGGGGTTAGCGACACCAGCATGACAGGGGTTTTGTGTACAGAGGACTCCAGCTTGGTTAATCCCAGGACTAACCCCGCTCACTATTCCTGCAAGCTGGAGAAACTGAGCAGGTGAAGCACGGTGCACTGCGACCTGCGTCCTGCCGCGGCGTAGGCTACGGGGAATCCACACTGCGCTTACAAACAGCCATCGCCATGACTGTAGTGCCGGCGGCCTCGCGCAAACCCGGTCCAAAGCAATTGCACGAATGGGCACTCAGGCCCCTGGCCCCGCTGCCGGGCGTCCTCTCCTCCCCTCACCAGTAACGGGCTGCACAAGGAGCGACAGCAGCAGGTTGCACCCTGAGGGCCTACGCTGTAGATGGAGGGCAGCTTTGCTCCTAAAAGCAGGCTCACTGCCGCATGGTTTTTCAATGCAGACATAACCGATAGCTCAGAGACTGCGTTAGGAGACAGTCTTCCAGATTCCTCCCAGAGGTTTGCTTGTTCTGAGCTTCTTTCGGTGCTGATTTTCCCCTGTAGTAAAGGTGGAATCAGTTTCTGTGCAGCAGCTGACAACGAACAACCAAACAGAAAAATATTTTAAACCCCTTTATAATCATTCACCTATCCCAAATACCTTTCCAAGTTTGACACAGCACTAATCCAGAATGACCACCTGAGCTGCTCTCCCCAGTACTGCATCAAGCCCATCTTTCCTGCACTGAGAACAAAATCCTTCCCCCCAGGTTTCACAGAGATTACAAAAATCGTGGGCATACCCTCTTCCTGCTGTTTGCTCTGCCGCACCAGCTGCGCTCTACACTGCCGCGGGGCTGAGCGCCCGAATCACCCTGCTCCTACAGGGAACCTGCAGGAACGGGGAGGGGTTGGAAACAGCTACTTGCAACTTAATCTGAAGTATCCCAGAACTATGGCTACCACTCTCCACGTCCAAGGAGATATATTCCCTAAAACGAATGAAAACAAAAAGGACACACACAAGAGCTTAACTACATGTAAGTGAATTTTCAGTACACAAACCATTGATTTGTAATATCAGTAAATCTAGGTGCAAAACTGTGTCTGCAGTTTTAAAGACCAAGGAGAATATGTCACCCATTCTCAGGTTTGATTTACCTAAAGTAATTTCTTTTGCATTTGATATATTCAGGAAAACAAGTGAGCCTTGTTTTATGTCACTCTTCTAGATTTAAAAAGCTCTTATTATTCTCAAAACATCAAGAGGGGATGGATCTGTTTGGCAAACAAAGAGATTGCAGTAGACAGCCTTTCTCTTTTGGTGGTGAACGTCCGTTCATCCATGACATAAGCCAAATTCTCTTCTTCCCCTCTTAATTCTGAACTTGGTTGTGTCACTGGTGTTCATACCCACAGAGAGATGTCGTGAACTTACAATTTCCAGAAACAAGGAAGTGGAAGATTAAGAGAAAAAAAAACCGCCAATGGGCATCAAGATATGACAAGATCAGGCATCTTTCACAGTCACGCAGGAAAACTGTGGCAGAACCAAGGATCAAATCCAGACTCCCCAGTTTTCAACACACAACACTAACTGCAAAAGTGGTCTTACATATTATGTCTGACAAGAACAAAAGTATCCTGAAGTTACGCTGCAGAGAATAAAAATTAATTCTGGTTCCATTTTTACAAAGTAGGGTAAGTGTAATTATCTCTACCGCACAGATCACGGTGCAAGTCGAAGCGCTAAGCACTGAAGCGACTTGTTCAAGGTCAGACAGCAGGTCTGCAGTCGCTCTCTTCCATCTACTCTTCAATCCACTGGCACACCTTTGAACGCAACTCCTATTTGAAATTCAAAGCTCAAGGAGTAGCCTTTAATAATCCCACAAAGCATTTTGTTTCAACTGAGAACAAAGGTTTTAAAAGTACTTGCATTTGCTATGAATAAATTCTTAATGTCAAATTTCTTAAATAAATATCATCTTAACTAATATTCTTAGTAAGTGAAAATTAAACCTGACACTCAGCTCAAATACTCTGGTTTTAAATTTCCCCATTGCTAAATCTTAAAAAAAGGGAACATTCTGTTTGAATTTCTAAATTATTTGTGTCCAATATATGATTAACTATCATGAGATTTATTTACTTTGAATTATGTGTGACAGACACTAGACCAGCAGACTCACTGGGTCATGCAGCTAAGATATAAATAAAAGCAAATTTTATCTCATGACAATGGAGCCAGTATGTGAGCCTGTGGTGCTTCTGCAGAAAATAAAGATAAAATATCAGTGAAAATGGGGAGGTAAGGGGTTCATTCTGGCCATACTCCAAACTCTCTGGACAAGCCAGTGCAGATCCTGAAACTATATAGCCACATTCCCATAGCTCTGTGCTGACCCAGTAGGTCCTGCTGAGAAATGGAGATTATTACCTGCAAAGAAGGAAGGCAGCACCGCTTTTTCATGGCAGCATGGATCACATTGGCCTACCTGGAGTTTAGAAAAAGAGTTTGCATCTGACTGCACTGTGTGGGTGTACCTTATATATCTAAGCACAGTACAACAGGAGCCCTGTGGCATCTCAAGAGAAGTAACAACAATATTTCTCTAAAAAATAATCAGTTTCAACTGAGGTAGCATCATTGCAGCTGCACTAATTTACACCAGTTTAGGATCCTACCTGGAGAATTAGAGTCAGAATGATAATAGTGCATATCGGTACGGGATCAAGTCTTGAGCCCTGGAACCTACAAACGATCTGCATCCAGGGGCTTCTCAGCCAGGACGCAGAAGGCTCAACAAAAGATGCATCAGTGTTACGGTACAAGCACTGCAGAACTAACAGTATGTGTCCAGAGCCTTGCAACCCCTTAAAAAAAGTCAAGGTTCCTACTTAGTCACGCACATAAAAAGCAATAACCAGGCTACTGCATCTGGAACAACCTAAAAGAGAAGTAAGGCTTGGGCAGGAGACATGAGAGATGACATCAAAACTGCTGAGACAGTTGGAGAAAAAGGACAAGCTTTAAGACTTACAGTCCCATCAGACCTAAAGCTAAAAGTGCATCTGTTTTCCCAACTATGTTGGGTCCACCTAATTAAAGATACTACCTTTTCCTGCAGTTCTGCCTAGCATTAAAATAAGCAAAACCAAACAGATATGTGCTATGCGGAAGCTGACTTCTCAGCTAGTGTGAAGTGCAACGGCACAAACAAAGTAAATCTAATGGCAAACCTTTGTAGTTATTTATTCGTTCAAGTACTGAAAGAACAATCATTTCCAGCGGGGTAGCTCAAATGGGCAAACATGACAGAGCTGAGTGGTAACACAGTGCAAAGGAATCAAAGATTTACTCTTCTGATATATGATAAACTCAACCATTAGAAATCTTCCATCTCAGCGCTTTCATGTGCAACCGCACATTAAGTACAAAAAAAAAAACAGATTACAAAGGAAATACACTGTGTAGACTTATTTTCCTCTCTCAAGCACCACCTTATTTTAAAAGACATTTTTGCAGATGCACAGAATCATGCTTTTGTTTGAACTAGAAGGCGCCCCAGCTCAGGGGGTGCCTTCAGCTGCTATTTCTACATTTAAAAACATATCATTTGCCATATGGATGATTCAGGATTGACTAATTCTACTTTATTATCTTAAATCTTGCTAGGGTTATACACGTCTGAACACATTTTTCTAGTCTGTTCCTCTAGTGTTAGAGTTTCATTGTTACCTTCAACCGTCATAGGATGAGGATGGTACCAGCATTAAAAGCATCTACACACTTTGAGTTAACAGCGGCACAAGATCAAGATACAAGGCTGCAGTGTTTTGTTCTGGCATCTTATGATGCCTAATTCTTCTTTTTTTTGTTTTTTTCTCTTCTATGCCATTTTGGGATCAATCTTACAAATCCTGAACATGCTCAGTGCCTGGAGGTTATAGTACTGATCACAAAAGACTTTCAATATTTTAAATGATTTGATGTTGGCTTCTGAAACGTTTAGTATCAAGGGATTTTTTAAGCTCTTTCAATACTGACTTATTTACAGAAACTAGATACATTTATACTTAACCTACAGCAACTAAATTTCACTCTTCTGTTTTAAATTACTTTGCTCCCTCTTAGTCAAAAAGACTCAAGATTGACACTTCCATTCAAGAAGTAAAAAATGCTTTTTTCTCTGCAATTAAACATCTGTTCATATCTTAAGCTCTTTAGAAACAATATTTTAATGGCAAATTTGGTATTTAATTCTGCTAATATTCGTATTTCACATATCACATCGAAGTCCTAACCAACTGGCTACAGAGTCGTCTTCTTGATTTTCAGGTGTCCTAATTGCTACTTATTATATTTTCAATGACCATAACCTACAAGTTATCTGGGAAAAAACATTTAGCAGTGATGTAAGTTACAGACATATGGGAAGTACAGAGGGAATTTACTCTCTAGATCTCAACTTGACTGCCTACTCCTGTTCCGTTAATTCCACATAGCCAGAGCTGTCTATTCAAAGGTAGCTCTCCTGCCTCCGAGTTTGCCTTATGTTAATCAGCATAACAGCAGGAGAAACATGAGAGTTTAGGTTATGTATCAGTATTTCACGATGTAAATCACAGAATATCTCAAGTCGGAAGGGACCTATAAGGATCACCGAGCCCAGCTCCCAGTAAATGGTTAAACTAAAGGGTGATCACCCCAGGGTGATCCATCCTCAAAAAAATCCTGAGAAGGTTTAATTATTTTCAAATTGCTCCTCCAGGTTCTTCTGTCAGGTGCCCTATCCACTAAGCTAATGGATTAAAAATTGCAATGACAGAAAAGTGAACTTTCACACCTACTGCTTTCTCGCACATCAGTGTTCATGAAACATTTTATTCAACATGACACAAAATTGTTTGTCTTCTCTTTCAGGGTGAAAGAATGTAAAAAATGTTTGAATTCAGCTCCATTTGAACATCTGCTGAACTGTCCTCTTCAGCAGCTGAAGCAAAAGACCATTTATATCACCTTAGCAACAGGTCCCACAGGCACCAATCTATTTGGGCTTATTTATGGCACTCTGGAAATAGCAGCATCCCCTAGATCCCGAACACGCTCCTGGTCTGGGGGAAGAATTTCTTGTCATTGAGAAAACAGGTTAACCTCAGTGACCCATTCAAACCTTGCCTGTCGTCTTCCCTGGTCCTCTGACGCTCCAGACACCAGAGAACTATTTTGCCTGTTTCCCATGGAGATGCAGGCGATGCCGCCTCTCTGCACATGTGTATGTCCACAGGCACCCTCGGCTTCTCTGCCTATTTGCAGGCCAATGTCTGTCAAACACAGCAGAGGCTCCGTTATTACAGTCTGTTACCAGGTTTGGACAGGTTTGATGTAAATATCGCCAGCTGGGAGAAGGAGCCTGGATTAGTGCTCCCACTGAATTGAAAGCCACACTGTCAGGGCTTCCTCTTAGGCACCCACGGGCCACCTAGGCAATGCCCCAAGCACAGAGCAAGACCCACCTGGACCTCTCAACTTACAAAACAGCCTGAACCCAACCGTGAAGGAAGGCAGGCAGGATTTGTCTGTTCCACTCGTGTTTTGATATAGTGAAAATGGAAGAATTACATGAGGAAAATGAAAAAGAAGTGATTTTTCCTACGTATATAAAGTTTGTGTCACACTTGATGGCTTCTTAGAACAACAAATGTTCATAATATTGTGACTCTGAGAAGAAATTTCTTTTTCGCTACCTGCAAATGAGGTCAACTTCTTCCTCCTGGGGGTTCGACGGGCTGATATTCGTGCTCAGCTCATGTGCACGCTGTGGATGTGCAGCTTGTCAAGCGCCCGGATTTCTCAGGCTTCTCACAAGCTGGACGGAACCACCTGGGAAGGCACCTTCCTTTCCTCCCCCTGGCCCTGCACCAGTACACTAAATTACACCCGTAAGCGAACAGAGTCCATCTCCTGTCTGGCCAGTTACAACTGTGGTGCTGATGTGGGAAATACCCTGATTCGTGTCAAAGGCAACTTTCTGCCTCTGCACCAGAGAGGATCCGAGCCAGACGAACAGGTGAGCGGTGAACACGCTCCTCAAGCCTCTCGCCCGTGCCCAGCAGCACGGCTCTGCAGCTCTGACACTAGTGAACAGGACTGATTTCTCCCTGCCCTGTGCACACACCAGATATTTCTTCCTACTTCTAGAAGTACCCCTCTGTAGTCAATGCCGAGGTCACATCAGCATTTCTAGTTTGCTTCCTCAGCTTGAGATACAAGTTTGTTTACAGCAGTTCATCTTTCGCCTTTTCCAGCTCTTCCAACACCATCAAAACTTCATTTACATTTTCTTTTCTTTATTTCCATGAAGTAAAAGACAGACAAGTACACAAACCGGCTGGTGTCAACAATTATGACTACTGTAAACTCTTACAGTTTGTTCAGTACAACATCCCCTACAAACATTTTACAGTTTATAAATTCCCTTTTGTTGATTCTCTGAAGTTTGGTCAATACAAACTGAGAAGTCAGCTTGTGGGTTTTGGGTTTGTTTTGGGGGTGGGGAGGGGGGCTGGTGTTTGGTTTGTTTTTTTTTTTAAACCTTACATTTTCCCCTTCCTGCAGATTATCCTTCCTCTCTATCCTAATAGAAACATAACAGAACTTCATAAAATACTTGCTGAATGCTATTTAACGTTACAGATAATAGGTACAAAGCAAGTTATCCCCTGCTATGCTTTTTAATGTAATACTTAATTTTGTACACAGCAACGATACTATTTGTTTCATGTACTATCATTGCAATTAAATTGGAAATTGATAATCAAACTCTTACCAGCATTCTCTCAGATTTGTATAGCTACCTACATCAAACCTCCTTGAAAATTATCGCCTAAATAAGTTCTGACAATTTTTTTTCTTCCTTTAAGAGTGGTAGCTGCTATCCGAAGGGTCGCAAAAGGTTTTCCAGCAAAGACAACACTGATGCTAGACACAATCTAGGTTTTACCAATAGGTACACAACACAACTACAGAATGTTGTGGAGCACACAGAAATCCTTTCTGACAGCTCAGCCTCCAGGGAGTATTTCTGCTGTAAAAACTTTATTTTAATCAGGCAGTAAAGGAGGCAATAGATCCCCCTGCTGCTCAGCTAAGCTCCCTCTCCCACCTTCCACAGCCTGCACAACAACTCCGTCTCTTCTGTTGCTAAATTCTTGCTTGTCAGAAAAAACAGAGCGTGCAGCGGTGGCTGTGCTGACAGCAGCCCCGGCGGGGAATCGTCCTGTACCAGCCTCTGCTCCCAAACCGCGGGGCTGCGGCCATCCCGCCGGGCAGCTCCCCACCGGCCGCAAAGCCAGCGTCACCCCGGACAGACTGACACCAGGCACTTCAAAAATAGTCAGGTTCAGGGCTTTTAAGTTACTTTCAATTAACCCATTCATTACACGTAAGTTTTGAAGCAGCAATTTCCAGTAGTAACATAAACAGAGGAAACTGCTTAGCGAGAAAAAGAAGTGTTCTATAAGATAAATGGACTTCCCTTTGGTATAACACTTGACCAACCACACCTGTATTGGTCAAAAAATATACATTAGTTTCAGACCAAAGCTCCAAAGCTACTAAACATGTAGAAAATATTACTAGCTCTTCCAGCACTGATATCTTAGATCATCTTGTTGCTTTTACTCCTTGGTATTGTCACACATGAACCATACTATAAATTTCTTTTGTAGAGTTAATAAATGATCATTTTTCTATGCCACCCTCTTCCAAACAGTATATTGTGTTCTATATGCTGGAGACATAAAAAGGTCCCTAAGGCAGCAAGACACTATTTTGATGTCTTTGAATATTATGGATGGGGCCCAGTGGGAGGCTTATTGCAGACAAGAGAAATAAGATGTCAGCCGAACGATGACACCCCTGAGATGGCCGGGTCACAGCCGCTGCAGAAGGTAATGATGACAATAATGACAATATTGATGCTTGTCAGCTACAGTCTGCAAACTTGTACAACACAAAAACATGCCAATAGGAAAATGATGTATTGAGCTAAAAAAGCCTGTGGAGTATGCAAAACAAGTAGAGACACTTACCGGCAATTATACAAGAACTTTACCCATCCCTTTGCTAGGTGCCTTTTGCTTCTGCTTCATCTAAGGAGACATCCCATTAATTTTTCTTTTTTCCTAGTTTAGTACATCTCTTCAATACGAGCTTCCAAGTCCTGTAGTTTTAAGCAGTTAGTCATCTTTTAGGCCATGGAAGAGGAAGAGATAACCAGCTGGATTTCATACAGTGCTCAGAGTATTCTGAAATTAATTGCATGCTGCCTTTTTTTTTATTTATTATTCAAGGGGATCTTCTAAAAGCTTCAGATAGTGTGTTTCTATCAAGATGTCAAAAAATTACAGTGCTTTTCTGTGAACTTCTATCTTTCCAATCAAAGGGCATCTCACCATTTGGGAAAAAAAATCAGGTTCCCACTCCTATTTAAAATAATAATGCAGGGAGTTGAATTTCAGCTAAGCTCTGCCTCCTGATGGAAAGGAAGCTACACCACCTAAGAACACGGACCACTAATCATCACTTCACTTATTTACATTTATTTCCTATACATTCTGTTAGATTTCTATGGCAGAAATCCCAGTTTTCTGGCAACCATTGAGTATTCCAGATGTATCAGCCTCAGCACACCAGTGAAGGAGCAGGACTTGGATGAACTTGGAAAGAACTGACTTCTCCTCTGCATGGCAGCCTCATCGAGGTGTCGACCCTATGCGTATCCCCACAGCGGGCCTTAGGGAGCAGGACCTTCATAAATCTTGAAACTACCCCTACTGAACTAGCAAGCCATCTTGCCCTTCACCTTATGGAAACAGGATTTAACGCGCAGTCTCTCAGTTGGGTGCACTTTCAAGGAGCACAACACACCCAGTGAAGAACCCAGAGAGCTGGAAACTGATTCTTATGGTTAGGTTGAAAGAAAATCTTCCACAGCATCCCCTCACAACCCAGCCAATTCCCACCCCCAGTAAAGATCCTACATCACCGAGAGCTGCCCTGGGCTTTCCAGCAAGGGATGAGGTCTGACCTGCCCTACCACACTCGTGTGGTTAAAGTCAGAGCCTGCTTTTGCTTCCCAGCCGTGAGGTTGTGATTTAAGCAGACGTCGATGCCGTCTTTGCAGGAGAGGGGCAGCAGCCCAGGTCCGCAGCTGGAGCACGCTGGCAGGGCATTCCAAACACAGCTGTTCGCACAATGCACAGGGCTGGAAGCAGCAGCTTCTCAATTGCTCTCCCCCTCTCCGCTTAGCAAGTGCGCTGTGCTTTGCATTTCAGCCGTGCCAAGTGGGCACGCTTGGCTAGTTACCCCAAATGAGCTGACAAAGAGTAACACGCTAAATTGTTTATTGCGCTGCATTTGATCATGAGCTTATACCAATACTCATTTGTTGGCTGCAAAGGGAGCAGCACTGCAAAACAAACCAGGCTCTCTTCAATAAAAGAGCTGCTGCTGGAAAAAAGGGGGAAAGGAGAGTGTGTTAGGAGGCTTTTCGCAGTGCCCTGATCCCTAGGAAAGTTGCCTTAGTCTGAACCACAGGAGGAGTCCAGAATCCATCCTGTTTCCACCTGCTCTGCCCAACATCAGGTGTTCACAAAAGCTGCATCCAACTTTAGACAAAAAGATACTTTCATGCTATTATAACCGGCAGAATGCATGTTTCTCTGGTAAATACACATGTTCAAATTAGCATCATAATAAAATAACGGTTTTAATCTCATAGAATCATAGAATGGTTTGGGTTGGAAGGGACCTTTAAAGCTTATCCAGTCCAACCCCCTGCCATGGGCAGGGACATCTTCAACCAGATCAGGCTGCTCAGAGCCCCATCCAACCTGACCTTGGATGTTTCCAGGGATGGGGCATCGACCACCTCTCCAGACAATCTGTGCCAGGGTTTCACCACCCCTATCGTAAAGAATTTCATCCTTATATCTCGTCTGAACCTACCCTTAGTGTAAAACCATTCCCCCTTGTCCTGTCGCTACAGGCCCTACTAAAAAGCCTGTCCCCAGTCTCACAAGTTCATAGTTCTTAAAAATGTTCTAGTTGGATACGAGATCCCGTAGGCGTATTCCTCTTGGCTGTTTTCTGCAGATCCCCTCCCAGCTGTCTGTGGGCTGCTGCTGAAGAGCAGGGGTCTGCAGGGGCTGTGCAGCGCGCCCAGGCCGGGCTCCCGGTGCACAACTCGCGTCTTGCACTTCTGCCCTCAGAAACCCAGCGGGCACGTCCTTACCCAGCGAGCGAACTCTGCCACCGTACCTTTACCTTGCACCGTTATCAACCGCAGCGGTAACAGGCGTCAGAAGTTCACGTTAAATGAATCACATCTTCAAAAGGAGAACAAGTGAAGCAGCTGTTGCATTTTTAAACTTCCTATAATCACAAATAAATATTTGAGTTAATGAACGTGTCTATGGTAACGAAAAGATACCAGGTTTGTTAGGAAATACGTATCTATTTTTAAAGGTCACAATTTATTAGTGTTTCAGCTTCATACTTCTCTCTGTTCTCCCAAGCAACTAGTTTTGAAAAATATGTACTTTCAAATTGTTCCTTTCTATTAAAAAAAAAAAATCTGTTTCACAATATAATTCCACAATGTTTCGATGTAGTTTTTTGATTCTTCTTTCTCATTTCACAATTTTCATTTGCCATAAAAACAAGAAACTAAGACACTTCCAAATTTAAAATGCATATTATATGCGTGTGTTTGTTTAACTTTACATAATCTCATCCTCCCCTCATCTTCATTTTGCTCTGACTAAAACAAACTACTTATCCACTTTCCATTCCAAGAAAATGTAAGCTCATTAATGAGGATACAGCACTCACGACAGAATACAGCCCCAGGCACCAGTGGGCAAGAAAAAGCCCCATCCTTTAGAAGAAGGAGATGAGCAGACTCTGGGAACGTTCCCACAGCATTTACAAACACATAAATCTTCCTGTTGCAACTGCTGTTAATTCACAGTCTGCTGTACGTAATCTGTCTAAAATCAGAGGATTCAGTGTTACAGTTTCTTCTCACTACAAGAAAATGCATTGAAGAAAAGGATGACTATTATCATAACACTATGAAACCCAATAAAAATGCATGTATATAATATTATTGGAAACTTTTATATTCTTATAAAATATTCTCCCCTTTTTTATTTGACATTATTTTATATTAATGCATAAAGGGAAAGATTCTTCAGTTCTTAGGGATACTAAAGCCTGGGCAGGCTATGCGGGCACTGCACTGATTTGCTCATCTCATCTGTTACATATGGGCATACAAGGAAAAGTAAGACATGACCTGCCTGAAAGAAAATGAACGTGTAAGGTGAAACTGAGAACATTTTTGCGTGTTCTTAGCGGGGAATCCACTAGATCACACTGTACCTATTGGTCACACATTCTGCCCCTGATTTCTGTAATTAAACACATGCCAGAGAACACCAGTGTAAATATTATGAGCCACCTACTAACGTCTAACCACGCAGTACCTCAACACCGCCCTTATGAACGGAGAAACGGTCTTTCCTGTTGTGAGAGTATCTGTTTACACCAGTTTAGCCAAGGAGAAGCGTTTTGCTGCCAGTTATCAAAGCAAACTGCTAGGGAACGGAGGCTGCAAACACACCCAAGTGCACATCGACTGTTGTGTGAGAAGCATTGATTCTTCTCCCTCTTTTCTCATCCCAGTCAGGATTTCCAGCCTCTGCTCAGGACGAGTGTATTTCTTGCTCCCAGAGCAATAATGACAATTTCTGTGCAGTGAGGCAGAGTCTAGAAAGAACTGAAAATAAGGCCAGACAGGGGAGAACCAAATTCTAATATGAGAAGTCAGAGAGAGGTTGAGCATCTCTGACAGACATCTCTTCAGCACTGCTCCGCTCCAGTGGAGGATCTCCATGCCCCCACTGCTGTCAGCTGGAAAAGTCTTCCTTCTGCTTTAAGGAGGCTGAAAGTAACAGCCGCAGTAAAACGTGCAAGCAGGCATGAGCATAACAGGAAGAAAAAGAAAGGAATAAAACCTCTCTCTATTTCACACTAATGCCACAGGTCTGAAATCCCACCTGCAGAAATTGAAAAGGAAAAAAAAAAACCACACAGGCTGAGAGCCATCTTTAACAAGACCTAGGAAATTTGAATCATCTGTTTGCATCACATTTCATCACACTAATAAAGCCAACGGGGTTACAGTATCTTCTACAGGCTGAAGACATTCCTACCATTTCCCAAGAGAACTGAAGGCACCCAAATCCTTCCAGAGAGTAAATCTATCAAGAGACAGAAAGCATGCCACGAACAAAGCAAATTCTTTATTATTCAACCACCATTGTTTTTGTTCTAATGAAATAAATAGTTCAATAATTAGTTATTAAAATTCTGCAACAGGTCCCAGTTCTCAGAGTTTGCCTCTAGCCTCAGCTTCCATTTACATTACCATCTGATTACTCCTACTATCAGTTATATTTAAATCTTTCAACAGTTCCATAAACATGCAAAGCTCTTTAGAAGAAAAATACCATGTTTTCAAAGACATGCTGAAATAAGTTACATGTAAAAAGAAATCCAGGGATAGAGAGCTGTCTTATAAAACTAAGCACATGCTTGTTTTATAGCAATTCATTCCAGAACCCATTGCAACGGACAAGACCAAGATCAATACCCCATCAGTGAAGACTGCCTGGGCACTCGGTGAAGGTTATAACCCTCTGCCGCTGCTGACACACAAGCCCTGTCTCGGAGACTGTCTCACTCCTTTCCCAGAATCTGGCGTAGAAAACCACATCCCTGTAAAAACCATCTCCGATCAGTTAATTATCACACTTTATGGAGAATCTTACAACCATTCAGCACTTCACGTGCCCAGCGTAATTCAAAACAAACTCCAGGATCTTCACTGCTACGATGTGACCCTTTTGCTTCCTTTTCTGTATTTAAGGTTGTAGCGTCACTGTTGAGAAACTGCCTATCTTACTAGGTTACAGCTTGCATCTCGGAAGGTTTAAGTTTTCTGTTCCAACCTATTCCCTCATAGCTCTTCTCAGAGGCATCTGAAAGTTTTGGTGCAGCAGTAACGACCCGTTGCACAGAGCTGCCCCTCTCCCACACCCCGAAGGGTTTCAGCTGACACAGGGACAGCGTTATCCCTGCTTTGCAGGTGTCAAACTGAAAGTGAAGGGAGAAGTCTTACACTTCAAGAAACGAGGGGGAACGGTTAGGGAAGCCATAGGGAAACTTGCTTTCGTTTACCGAGGTATCTGCATGCTCCACGGCTAAGCCAGAGACCGGGAAACAACAGCGAAGCTGAGAACGCCAGTGCCACCGAGCTCCGACCGCTCACCGGCCACCACGCTCAGAGGGTCACAGCGTGTGCGCTGAGCTGGAAAACGCAGGCAAGCGCACCATGGAATAACCGCTCTGAAACACGGTTAACATAACATCAGGAGGAAATGCAAGATGTCTGTTAGGGGATTACAAGCCTGGCGTTAATTTAGAAATGACATGGGAGTGAAAAGTCTAAGGAAACTTAGAGGTATAATCGAGAAATCTGGTCTTTGAACAGAAGAGTTATCAAGTCTCTACAATGTATTTCCAGGGCCACATGTAAAATACTGGAAAAGCTCTTTGCTACATATGACGAAAAAGATCGCAGTGATTTCAGACACCAGCAACACAAATTATAGACCTGAAAGAGAGAACTACAGTGACACCCAAGAACTCAATAGAGTAAAAATCTGCATAAGGATATAAAGAAATTAACAGATAATATAGAGGAAAAGGGACTAGTGACATTAAGAGCTACAAAATGTTTGCAGACATCAAGACAAGACCTGTAATTTAAAACACAACTAGGCAAAACACTAGCAAATGTACAGTAATTAAATAATTGGCTAAGAAATAAAGAGACACTGATTGATCAAAACCATCTTTCCACACTTTGTGATTTCTAAGGGCCAATTTCATCCCAAATGTTTCCTTTCAATCAAGTTGTACCAAGGATTAATTTGTCTCTCTAATTCCATATGAGGCTGGTGATTACCTTCTTTCTGGGAGAAGAAGAAACACGTTACTGGAGATTCGTGAATCATTGGAAAAACAGCATCACCCTTCTGGCACAGTCTGTGGGCAGAGGGGAGAGCTTGCTCAGTGGGTATCCTGGGTCACGAAGGAGCAATTATATTAAAACTGACCTTTTCTGAAAGCACCTAGAACTCTGGGCCACTTGATTTGACTTTGAAACTTGAGGATCCAAGGCCCAGGAGTTATTGTTTGGGAATAGCACGCAACAGCATTACAAACCTTCACACTATACATTATAATATGTTTTTTGCAGGCGGCACATTTACGGGACAAGGCACCCTGTGCCTCACATCGCCATGCCATCGTAAAGAGCAGCTACACGGGGGAGCTGCCCTTAGGCGGCCGCACAGCGGCCCCGGAGGGAGCGAGGTCTCCGTCCCCATCCCGCCGCCTGGGAAGGAGCTGGTGGGCACTGCGGCTCCAACACAAGACGAGCAGCGGCTCAGCCCAAGGGCTGGAGAGGCCCGGGGTGCAGACCCGGGGTGCAGACCCGGGGTGCAGACCCGGGGTGGCCAGGGCTCCCGCAGGCGGATGGCAGCTGCCCTTCCACGGGGGACAGATCCACCGGCACCTCCCTGGCACGGCACCGGTGTAAAGGAGGCCCCGTATCTGCAGCAGGAGCAGAGACTGAAGCACAAGAGCCTTTTTATTCCTGGCCACGGGCTCTGCCAAAGCTATGCAGCTCCCCCTGTTGAAATCAAAGCTTATTAATTAGGATTATTTGGTTTTTCATAAGTTTCATGTCAAAGCTCAGAACTGGCTATTCTTGATCGCAGTACAGGAAACAGCGCATAATTAATGCAGTGGTTCTCAAATTGTGGTCTGCAAATTGTTCTAACGACATTGGCTCTCTTCCAGATGACCAGCAGAGCTGCAACTGCCATAACGATGGAATTTATCCAAACTGAAGGAGGGGTTTAAGTAACAGAGCTGGTACCCAACCCAGTACTTGCAACGGAGATGCTCAACAGGTTCTTTTAAAGAGATAAATAAAGCAGGTCACAGCAAAGTCATCCTTAAAATGACACAATCCATTATCTTTTTTTTTTCTTTTTGAAGAAAATTTCTGCTTTCCTTGAATCTTTTTTCTTATTGCAAAGGTTTTGTCCATTTCTGTGCGTTTTGGCAAAGAAATTAAATACCCCAGTATTTCTCAGAAAATAACAATTTTTTAAAAAGATAGTTTTCAGCAATTTTCAACAACATTTTTGACCCACAACAGTTACTGATCCTGGGTCGGTGGGGGTGGGAGGTAAGACATTAAGAAAAAGTATTTTGTCTGAAATGTCCATAGGAACAATTTATCCTGCCTAGTTCTAAGCCCCACAAATTCAGTTCCTGCTGTAAATGCAGTAATTCTGATTGAATTAGGTCAAGCATTTTAGAGAGTGGACAACAAGGAAGGAAGAGAGGAAAGAAAAATTCCAACTAAATGTGAATTTAAAGTGGCCAATGATAAAGCTAGAAAAAAATCCTCATAAACTGCCCCTGTGGTTATTGACCATTAGTAACGTTTCAGCTGCAAGAGATTCTGAATCAGAAGTCAACTAAGTTCAGCTTCTGTTGACCGGAGTTTCAGAGGGGACTGACATGGCCTGTTTCCATCCCCAGCTATGTAACTTTGCGGTGAAAGATGTTCAGCTGTACTCTGCTTCACAATTTAGATAATTTGTTGCGTATTAGTCATCTCTTCTTCATTGTAACTACTCTTCTTAAAAAATAAAAAGTAATTTTGTGCTTTATTTTTCCCCAAATTATGTCAACACTTTTACTTAAAACAAATAACAGTAACTCTAGGGGCAAAAAAAAAAAAAAAAAAAAACAACCACACAAAAAAACATCAACAGATGGATAGTAATATTGACAGTCCTGAACCCTGAAAAATCATCAGTCATTCTCTGTAAGGATCACGGCATTTGAATTGCATTTTAATTGCTTTGAGAGTTCTAAAGTGCCTTTAGGACATACTTAAAGCTTTTCATACTATCTGGTTACAAGAAGAAACACTAAATATTATAAGATCAATGATAAAACTGGAAACATTGAAAAGGTATAGGGTTTGCATGTCTAATACTTTAGTTTCATGCTAGAGACAAGAATCTTCCCTCTTCCATCAGAATTTAACAGTTTACGTAACCCTAGGCTCACGTTTGTGTTTTTAAACCTCCAATGTTTGGATTAGAAATGAGACAAAACCTATTTTCCCCTCAATTATTAATTGGACATAAGGAGTGCTGGCTGCAGAACTCAGGAGAGCAGGCTTTCTCAAACTCCAACACTTTGTTAACCGTTTTAAGCTGACAAAAAGCTTTTCTGGAGTTTGATGTTACTTTCCCTTTTAGTAATCTTTACACTTAAGTAGTATAATGAATACTCATACAATTAATAAATTCTTGCACAGTGATAGTGATAAAAACATCAGAACTGGGATCAGAGGCTAAAAAGATACAAGTATATTAGACAGTCCCTGCCCTCAAAAGACAGCAATGTACCACGAAAGCCTGAAAAACACTCGATGAAAGACAAGAAAATCAGGGACAGAAACAAGTAGGAAAACCAAATAACTTGATCCTGAAACTCAGAAACGGTTTTGTTCTCATCTGAGCCCGCCCTGTGTTTCCTCACTCCGCTTAAGAAGAGAAGACGCAGTGCAACCCCCGACCCGCGCCATCCTTCACCGAAGGTTTGTCTCAGAGACGTCAGCCCGTACCTCTCACAGCATCTCTCTCCCTCGACTGGCTTTCCCTCGAGTCTGCCTTAGTACGATTATGCAAAATACGCAAACCAAGTTGCATTTTCCTCATTAAAGAATTAAGTGAAGTATCAATAAAAATACCTTAACTCCACCTATCAGGCTTCCATAGGTTGTTCCATTTCTTTTAAGTAGCCTTCATGAGCTGTACTTTGCAAAATAGAAATTGGAATTCAGAATTGTTTGAGTCCACTTGGAAACCTTCAGCTATGCAGATCTATTTGTGTAAGAAAGACTTCTGACATTAATAAGAAGGCAACACGCTCTAAAGTTATTAAATTGCTCTGGAAAAGATACTGGAAATTCAATTACATGAGATATATAAGATAAAGTTAAAAAAAAATCCATAGCACAAGGTCAAAGAGGAAGGAATTGCTATCTCCCCTTAAAATAAAACCAAATCCAACAATTTGGTGGCACATTCTTGAGAGAAAAGGTAAACTTCTTCCATTTGCTCAAATCATTTTTTCCATCTGCAAAGATCCAAAGGTTTTTGTGTCCAAGCTAATAAAGTATTCAAACAGCTCCCAACTCTTTCTCAAGGTCTAAATAATCTCACTTTTGTGATTCAGAGGTAAATTCAATGTTTGCAGTATTCAATTAATCTCCAGACAGCTGACAGAGTTAATAACATCTTGGTTGGGCAAATGGAACAGGAAAGAAAGGAAGAAAAAAAAGATTAATACCAGCCACAGTTGTTGTGTCGTCAGCCTTTGCTGCCAAGACTGGGAGGTGGTTCCGGAGCAGTTCCTACTTTGATGGCCGTTTGATGGCTTACTTTCTGAGTAAGCAGAAATAAGGCCGGACAGCTGAAACAGCAGCACTGTTCACCCTCAGCCATCCTCTCCTTGCACTCCAGTCTGTCATCGTCACAGGAATGTCATGAGTAACATGGTGGGGGGGTTTTTTATTGGTTGTTTTTGTTTTGGTTGGGGTTTTTTTGTTTCTTTGTTTGGGGTTTTTTTTGAAGAAGTAACATCTTCAACCAATTGAAAGTAAAAATCAGCCATGGTACTTGGCTTGACTATTAGAGTAGCAGTCACAGTGAGTGATCATTTAAAAATGAAAATTGTATGTTTAAATTAACGCTCAAAAAACGAGCAAAGTATTTTTTCAATCAAGCTTTTAATTGCTGACCTTTTGAAACCAGGCCTATATAGAGGTTGTCTAGACTGGATAAAGGAAAGAGAAACTGTGCATCAAAGGTGTTTGTTTGGCTGGCTGGGTTATAGCAAAAAACAGTTGATTTCCGTAAATATCCATTCACCCATTTACAGAGCCCTCCGAGTCCTGCACAAACACTACCCAGCGCATGTGCTCTGGTAATCTCATACAGGTTATGAAACACGCAGTACCCTGAATCTTACACTTGAAGAAACTTTGCAGAACAACAGGCTTTAACACATTTCCTAGTCTTCTCTTCCAAAACATAACGGGAGTAGATTTTCTGCAGATTCCCCAATATTACAGGTGTAGTTATCCAAACAAATTTACAACACCGTTGCGACACCTGTCTAAATACTGATAAAGGTTTATTTAATGCAATGTTTATTCTCCTCCTGACAGAGATATCCATTTGAAATACACTTAGAACATCAAACAAAGCACAGACAATAGAAAACAAAGACAAATCACCACATGAAGTACCAAAATCATCTCAATCTACTTCCTGCACCAAAGTTTTGACAGTACTGATGGAACAGTATATTAAATTAAACCCCAACGGATTTTGTTGCTACAGGTGAGAAAATGGAAAGACGACAGTACTCAAGTTGGACTTGACAATTTTTCACCTCAAGGACGCTAAAAGATAAATTTAGATTTTTTTTTTTTTTAGACCTGATCAATTACAGATGATGCCTACAACTACGAGAGATTCATTCAATCAAATATCACTGACAGTGATATGTTATTGGTCTGTCTCCACCCCTATGCTAGACAGATCATTGTCAAACTTCATTGTGGTTACTTGAAATGAAACACGCATTAAAACATGCTGCCGTGTTATGTTAACAGATCTGCAGTTGTATAGTGTCATTCCATTACATCACATCTTAAACTGATTTAATGCTGTGTAATACAACATGACAGATTAGTAAACAAAGGATAACAAGCCTGTCTACCTGATGTCAAATTAGTTTGCAAATTAATATCATGGTATATATAAGGAAACATCTTCCCTTTTTACTGACTGTTTAAGGGTGTTTTTCTGTATACCTGGCCAAGGTATTGTCCTAGCATTTGCATTTCTCATGACCTTCTAAGTATATATTCCTATAGCAGCCCTGTAAGGCAAGTAGAATCATTTCCCATTTCATAGACAAGAGGTTAAGCAACAAAGAAAGCCTAAAGCATATATCCAAAGTCAAATAAAAAGCCTTTGTGAATATTGTTTTCCCAGCCTCTGGCCAAGACTTCAACCACAGGACAATCCTGTATTAAGTCTTAAGACTGCAAAAATCAGAAGTTACAGTAGAAAATAATTTACTCAAAGGAATGAAAGCATCAAGGATGCAATAGTTGCACATGTCCTTGGCCTCACGAGCAGCCAACCCCACCCTTCCCATCCGAGCCAGGCAGCTGCACTCTCAGGCAGCAGACGAGGTATCCAGCGACAGGGACAAAGACCACCAGACGCTGGAGACTATTTAGGGAAGGTATCGGTATATACTTCTTCCATACCTATACCCTTCCTCAGGCACATGGCACTAGACACTGTCCATAAAAAATAAAACAGAAAAAGACTAATAGACAGACCTTTGGCTTGATCCAACACAGCTACTCCTATGATCCAGAGAAAGAGCTTCAGAAGACAAACACTAAGTTTAACAACCAAGAATAACTTATGCTTGGAAGCTGAGAGAGTGGCATACTTGGTAAAACACGAGTGCCACAGTGATTCATTGGTAAAACAGATGCTAAAAGCTCTAAAAGCTCGGTAGCAAACCGCTGGCGTCGCTGCCCCAGCCCTCTGGCACTACCGGGGCCTCGGGCAGGTCTGTGCCCGGGGCTCCTCGCAGCCGGCACAGGCAGCGCGGCCGCAGCAGAAGGCTGCGGTTCCATATCCACAGGAGCCCAAACTCAATCCCGACCGACAGCGACCCTCCCGAGGTGTTCCATCCAGCACACAGGTTTTCCCAGGACAGGGAAACAGATAACTGCCAAATCCCCTTCCCTGGTGTTCCAAGAACACAGCAGAGATGCTCTGAAAACTCACTGCAAAATGCAGAGTGGGATACGCTCCCTCCTGGAAACAAGCTTTTGTACCGTATTTGAACACCCTCGCGTCCCCGACTCGGTGTTACGCAGAGCCGGCAGGTCTCGGGGGTGAGGCAGAGCGGCGCCTTGGCAGGCACTGCTGCAATCGGGCCGACGCTGCTGCACCTTCACCTGATTATGGGCAGAAAATAACACGCAGGCCTCTGCGTGGCACAGACTCACCTCTGACTCCTGCAATGCAGGGCTGGGCGGCAGCGCAGCAGTATTTTGACAGACTGATCCAGGGCTTGCAGACAAGAACATTATAAGTAGTACAAGCACAGTCCCACCGAGCATGGGAATCGATCCAGTTCTCCCTTTCTTTTAGCCCCTCGCTTGCAGCTGCCAGTTTTCTTCCATCTCCGTTTTCTGTGGAGAAAATCAGAGGAGTTAAATCAGTACGTAGGATAAGGAGACAAAGGCCAATCACTATAATTCCCAGTAGAAGCCAGGTAGGGAGACTTACAGCCTAACAACAAGGGAAAAACAGATTAAAAAGAAAAGCAATCTCCCCAAACTGGAAGAACGCCATGCTGCAGAAGGCCAAAACAAGTGCTTGAAGCTGCATTTCAAATCCATGGGTGGCGGTTATCTCAAAACAGTGTTTTGAGAACAGAAAAGAATCTCCTCAAATTATTGAGCTGATTTCAGGCGAGATCCTTGTGGCAGACCCGTGAGAAGCTGTTGCACCCCACAGCAAATCTAGCCTCAGGCACGAGAGGAGAAAGACAAGCACTCTCCCCCCAGCTATGAGCAGGACTAGCACACCAGCAGCTTTTGGCACTCACCTCACTCCGTGCCAAACTCGGATTGAAATCCAAAATTCAGCTCTTCAGTGGCTTGGAAGCAAAAGCAGGAAGAGAGAAGGAAGAGACAGTTGGGCAAGAACCTGCACTGCTGGAAAATCATCAGTCTGTCTTGAACTCTCCGAGCACAGCATTTCTCCAACTCACGGACATGCCTGGTGACTGCTGTCAGACGGCTCCGATGGTTGAGCCTCTGATGCACCAAACCTCAGCACCCATGAAGACTGGCAAATCGAAGCCATTGACTTGATAAGCTTCAGTAAGGAGAACGCTGTGTGTTTCAAACCCAAAAGGCAGCTCTAAGGCAAGTTCAGTCCCGCTGTTCCATTTTCATCTGGACTGGAGCTTTAGTCTGGCCTCATCCAACGACTCGTGATCAGCATCTTTAAAATTCAATTAGATACAAAGATAAAGCTGTAAGATAAGTACAGACATACTCAAAGCTGCAATCTTTTCTATTTGCTTTTTTTTCAGCTAACAGTTCGGTCACTATAGAGTCAGACTACTTAAATAGGTTTTAAATCTTGCAGGCCTTTGAAGACTTTAGGTCACACAGAGAACTGTAGCAGACTGAAAGTTTTGGCAGTTTATAATTGTCTGTTGGGGTTTCTCTTACAGATAATTACATGAGATTCTCTTTTACAGTTCAACTAATTAACACGACTTCCTTCATCCATTAATGTCACTGATATTCTGGCCTCAGCCCTGCAGGGGTGTCCTCATGGACACGGAGAAGTAGAGGAAATCAGAAGGGTCCTGTTATCTTTTAAATGCCTTGCAAAATCTCTAAGACTCCCATTACTTTCATCACTGTCTTCCTAACCGCTTTGGTTCCAGGCCAAGACAGCAATTAAGTGCACTCTGCTATTCAAAAGCATAGGAATAACCCAACTGAAATTAAACAAAACAAGAATCTAGTAAGTATAAAAGCAGAGTTGTATCTTGTACACGGCTACATTTCATCTCAGTGCAGAGAAACTGATTTTCATTTCCTACAGATCAAACAGCTTCAAACTCTAGAAAAGTCTGAAGTCCAAATCTAGGAATAAACAGCAAGTGGAGATTTCTTTTTGGTTTCTATGGAAGCAATTCTCTCAGTTTTATTTGTAAAACTGGCTCAACCCACAAGTCAGACCTTTCTACTAGAAGACTTTTTAACATACATAGATACTGTAGTCTAAGGACAAGCACTAGTCTGTGTTGGGTGGCCATGACAATCCATTAAATGAAGTAACTATATTATGAAAATATGTCTGCAATTTTATTAGCTGTTCTAAGGCAGACATGATGATCTGAGGCTAGATGATTTATAGAGACAGTATATTTTATTAGATCAACTGCTGGAACTGGGGGAAAAAAAAACCAAAAAAACCCCACAAAAACAACAGACAAGCTCTCAGACACACAAGCCATGAAGACAGGTTGTCCCCATTACAGCAGTCAGTCTCATAAAATATATTGCACCTCTTACTTCTCTGTAATTTTAGTCACTGTTAATGCAAAAACTTTAAGTGGCTCATGAGTTTTTGGGTTTTTTTCGTTGTGGGGTTTTTTTGTTTCAGTTTTCTTTTCTTGTTGACCACAGAAGAAATTGCACCTCAGCTATAGAAGAACCGCAGTGCACAGGAGGCTTGTGGAGCACGTCAGTCACTTAACCCTGGCACCGGTGCTGGCACTCTTCACGTTATCACTGCTGCCTCCAGCTGCATCAGCAGAAGGATGCCATTGCCTCTGGGCCGGAGTGATTAACACAAGGCTGCTCTTATGCCTCTGACTCCCCACAGCTCAGTCTCTGCCACCAGAAAAACATTTAAATATCCTATTGATTTCAAGGCAGATACACCCAAGTTTCTCTCATTGCAATTCCTGAATTTCTCGTTTGTTCCTTCCCATATGTGTACCGCCAAGACCCTTTGCCTTAGCAAGCAGTGTAATAACCTCTCCGCTGATGGGGGACGTGTATCTTGCTCAGCTGTGTCGAAGGTTCCCTTAAAAATACCCTCTGTGACCTTGATGCAGATTTAATCTGTCATTGTACATTCAGTTTAGCTCCAGTCTTGCCTTTCTGCAGTCCTGTCCTAAAAAAGTCAACTAGATATCTTTTCATTCACTTGCAACGTATTGAGCGACCTTGGCAATACTCTAATCTATCTTGGCAGATTCAAGATAGAGAAAACAAGCAATAGACACAGACCTGCTGGTTTCTGCTATTGATCAGCGACTTGAGTGAAAGCTCATTATGAACAGAAGGAACGTGTCAGGTACAAGTTCTCCTACAGAGCAGCAGCAAGCGAGATGAAGAAACTCCCAACCAAAGCAAGGGTGGCTGTGCTTTTGCTTTTATCGGGGGGAGGTATGGCCACGGGAAGGAAGAAAAGGGCAGGGCGAGAGAGAAGGAGCACAGAATGCTTCCTGTCTAGCGAGGCTGTGCATCAGGAACTTAGCTAAAAAATTACAAAACATTTATTTTCAAATTAGCAAGGTTACATTGTCAAACTTTACAACAAAAAAGGCCAAACCCTTAAGAAAATACTGTTTCTTAGTATATATATATACACACTAAGATAATACTAAGACATACATACACACACTAAGTCATATACTATTTAGTGTATTGCTTCTGCTACTCAAACAGATACCTAACAACACAAGAACAGTCAAATGAATTCCTATTATTTTACTGGCAATGGGTGTGTAACGCAGAAACTTATTGATATGGCTGTTTGAATAGCACTGCCTTGCCTCGAGACAGGTCTTTTTTTAACTTTGTGCTATCTGCCAAAGCACATCTACCATGACCTAGTGCATCTCCTCCAGCCTCCCCAGAGCACAAGCTGGCAATCACGCCACACAGTTTGGTACTTTTATTATCCTCTTTCCTCAGATTGCCTTTGTGCCCCAGGGTGAACAAAGATAGAGGAGACTGCTTGCCTGTCTCTGTATTTTATGGGGGGAAACATGATCAACACTCCTTTCACAAGATGCTCCAAACAAAACAGTGCCTGGTCACTGGGAGAGTCGGCACCAAAGTCTCACCCATCGCTAGGACTTTAACTGGGCTCCAAGAGGAGCATTTCTCCTGTGAGGGAGCTGCTCCCAGGGTAAGAGCCAGAAGCGGTTCCTGCATTCCGGGGCTCTCAGATGGGCTCCCCACAGCAGGAGGCTGTTCAGACGTCCAGCACCGCAGTCCGAGCTTTTACCTTGCTTCAGCCTGGGAGTTAACAGCCACGCTCACGTTTCTCACTGGCACTGCACTCCTCTGTTATGTCTTAAGAGTTGTAAGAAAATACAACCATGCTTCCTCTTACTGCAGGGCGGCTCATCCTCCAACCCCACAGGTCAAACCCACGTCAAAATTTCACGTATCAGATGGTAAGCTGAGCTTGACGAAAAGGAACATTTCCAGCATCCAGCTGAGAACAGGAATGTACGACACCGAGGGATGTGTACTGCTCACAGGCTTCACACCAGGCGAAAACATAAGGGGGGGGAGAAACAGACAGTGGAATAATTGAAAACAACCAGGAGCAGGCACACACAGGGAGGGGGAAACGACAGCACAGGACAAACCCTACACGGGAAATCTGATTTCTTTCACATTCCGCAGTTTTAGAAGTCTAAACCTAGCTCATTTTATTCTGCCTGCATCATCTCCTTTGAAGGGTCTGTTAGGTCAAAGACAGACTCCGTTGTCCTCCCTTCAATCACATGTCCAAAAGAAAAAGGCAAAAAATAGATAAAAATTAGGCAGAGCAAGACATCAAAGGGAGAAAAATCACATAGCAGAACTATGGAGAGAGATATCAAGCAAGCGAGTGAGCAGTCATGTACTGTGTGTGCGGCTGATCCACCCCAGTAAATGTCAGCTCCACTAAAGGTCACCGGCTGTATTGATTCCTCACACTTTAATGTAGCTGATTCTGTACCCCAACTCCTTCCATGATGGATCAGACAGTCGAACAATTTAGCATACTGATGGAGGGAGGGGAGAGGAACAGAGAGCAAAACATGTGCTATTTACCTTGCTGCCAATAAGTATGGATAGAAATGACATCAAATCATAAACACATTCTTACATGGTGGAACAAAGTGCCTTACAGACTCTCGGTGCAATCAAATACCTTCACTAACATATACGTATATATAGATATAAAAATAGGATACTCTCCATCCTTGCAGATTCTCAAAACCAGATTGGATAATGCCCTGAGCAACGCAGCCCGATCTCATAGCTGACCCTGATTTGAGCAGGGCATTAGATTAGAGACATCCCAAGGTCCTTTTCAACCTGAATTATCCTGTGATCCAGGAAACTAAGGCACATACCATAAAGATACATGTGTGGAAGCTATATGCATGGGAGGAGAACAGGATGGGTCATATCCTAATTTCTGTACCAGTAGTTGATAATCTCACTAAAAATATAATCTCAAATGCAATGCAAGATTTTAAAAGTTTCTTGTCTTTGAGATTAAAGAAATTACCAGGGCAAGATTCTCAGCCATTTTAATATTTAAAGTAAAACACTGTGATTTTGAAAAGATTTGGCCATCCACAATTTGCTGGGTCAGGCACAGAATTCACCAGGTAAATTCCCATAACTTACACTGCATAGGAGAAACCTTCCTCTGGTCTAGCTCTTTGAAATCAACCCAGTCTACATAACTGCCATTGTACCTTTAAATCTGCCAAATGCAATTTTGCAATAAATACAAATTCAGAGTTGGAGAAGCCAATTGGGATTACACTGAAGGCCAGGATCCAAAGTATCAGTGATCTTCTACCACCCCATAATGGTTATCATCATCAAAAAAAAAACAACCAAAAAACTTTGCTATGGAAAGGTCCCACTGTCATTCAATACAACAGGGATTTTCAGAGCAATGTAAAGTTTTTCAGCCTTTATTGCTCTTCACTGCCTGCTAGTTTAGAACCTGAAGTCAACCAACAAAATCACGTTTGAAAACCATATACCTTCTACCTCCCCATCAACAGCAGGTAATAAAACTGGTCCCAGTAAATGCATTAGAAATACAGCAATAAATACACATCATGAAGAACCCGCTAGACCTGCTAGTGTCCTTAGAGGCCAACACTGTAACAGCAATTATCTGTGGACATTAGTATTCTCACAGATTAGCAGTGGTTTCAAGCTTTACAGATTAAAAAAAGCAAGTCAGTGAGTTGTTCTTTGTAGTTGCAATTTTTTATTTCCATTTGTCTAGAAAAAGACCTACTGACAAATCCAATTACTGAGCTACATTAGCTGGAAAGAACACACACACATATGAGCACCTATTTTGTATTTTAGGTGCCAACTTCACAGCTCTAAATTCGGAGACACCCTTATTTGAAACGGGTACTACATTCCACATGAAATGAATTATCTCACCATTGGTTATTATGCCCCTTTGAGATGTAAAGTCTCAGTTGCACAACAACTTCCAAAAGGAGCAATGGTTTGAATGTGCACGTACATTTCCCCGTATAATATAAACGAAAGGGGAAGTATTTACCAATAAGGTAAGCTTGACACTTAAGCTTAAAGCATAAGCCTTTAAGTTTTCCAGAGACAAATTCTGAATAATGACTTATTTTCAAACAGATATTTGCTAATAGATACGTGAGAGGTACATAAAGGCACAAAAGTATAGGATGATGTGATCTACAGGACATTCTATAGATCTGGTATAAATTACCACATCTAATTGACTTCCTTCAACTGAATATGTGAAAGAAAATTGCATTGTTATTTCTATCAGATGCTGGAATTCATATCAGACAGGGATTTGAATTCAGTTCTTTACCTGGCACCAGCTGCGTGATCTTCAGCAAATGGGAAGAAATAGCTCCCAACCTTCACCTCTGTGATTTTTGTTTAGCACAGAGCCAGCAGAGAAAGAAACCTCCCCTCCAGGCAGGATGCTCCATATTACCACCATCCATATATACCTGCATGTGTCACTCTTCATATTTATATCTAACCTAACTAGTTCATTGCCACTTGCTACTTAGCAAGAGTCCATAAGTGATTGAGAGAAGTAGTCATAGTAAAATAGCCTATGGTATTTCATGCAAGCCATTTGCAGTTAATTGCTAACTAGTTCATGATAATAGGGCCTAATGCTAATGGTATGAATAATATAAAAGACTAGGAAATAAACGTTTGATTGGTGTATTTGTTTATATATTGAATTAACAAGTTTCTACTGATTAATACTTTCACAGGCTATCCTCACCCAAAACAGAAAGAAGAAACAGCCACAGAGACCAGGTAACTAAGGGTTTGTTTTCTATTGATTTTTTGCGTTTAAACTACCCACTTCACAGCTACAGCATAAGCAAGTGAAACTGGATCAATGGCTTATTTATGCAATGATCAGGTGCACCGGAGGAATACTTGGATAATCTGCTGGCAATGGCATATTTTATGCCTTGGCCAGTTTACAGCATTTCATTTCTGTGGGGTTTTTGGGTTAGGGATTTAAAACAATTCTGTTACAAAAGAGAAAGTGCTCTTATTTAAAAAAAAACAAACACACACACGGCTGGAAATGAATGCTTCATTTAATAACTTTTAGTAACCTTAGCGACAAAAAGCCCTACAGGTTTGTTCATGTCTTTCTATACACTCAAGTCTTACTTTACATCCTTCTTCTAAAGCATCACTACTGCATAACCAATGAATAATTTAAAAACCCTAAACCACAGAGGCTCCCGTCTCCAGACCCGAGCAGGTACACAGCCATAGAGTGTATCTGGAGGAATATGAACGTAAAGCAGTGTCCTCAAGATACCGAGAGACTCAAGTTACATTGACAGCTGTGCTTGAGACACCAGCAGTAATTGAATTTTCAGTAACGGGTACATACCAGTGTTTGGCCTGTCTTGATTTAAGCTAGAGTTCATCAAACATTTCCGGAATCAGTGACAGAGACATAATGTAGTGTCCCTCAAGCCACCTGATCAGAAATAGAATGATATCTATAACTGAACAGCTAAAGAAAAGTCTCCTCAAGAGATACGTTCCTTCCTGAAAGTAAGTACAAAAACAGTCAATAAAATTGGCTTCCCCCCCCCTTCTTTTAAGCTTTAAAAGAAGAGCCAAAAAGTCTGGTTTTCTTTTCTTTCCCTGCATCTCAACACAAGGAGCAAGAGCACGGCCTGGGGCTGGGCAGAGACCAGGAGCCCCGCACTCAGCATAGGGTGCCGCTAGGACAGCCCTCTCCCCGATTCACCTCTAAGGCTGGAAGTCTTTAAAAGCCGGTTTTTATGTATTTCTTTATTTTTGCTGTTGGGGGCAGAGGATTGATCTTAAACTAAAATACATCAGTCAAAGAGGAAAGTTCTTACCGCTTTACATGGAGAAACTATGGCCAGCCTTCACCAAGATCTCCTGGTTTTTAGGAATATAGTTTGCTGTCTGACCATACTATTCCCAAATAATATCTTCCACTATTCCAGAATAGTCCTTCAGGCCTTGATACAGCAATACAGTAAAGCACATCCTCAGCTTTAGCTTGATTTCATTGAGAAACTTTAAGGTACCACTGTTTCAGCAGGATCTCCAGATACACTGTACATAGCGACAAAAGGAGTAGGGAAAATTTATTCAGTGTAGGAGGACTGAAAAAAGCAATTCTTAGGTGCCTGTTAAGAAAAGCTTCAAAAGCTTCGCTTTGAAGCAAAGTGTTAATATTTTTCATAAAATATTTATAAAGTGGTACACAATATTTAGAAAAGAATATAAGCATATTTTTATAGACAGCTTGGAAATTCTCCATACTGGATTTAACAGAAAAAGTGAACCTCTGCTTTGGAGTACTTTGCATCCTTTTGCATAATTTCATTGACATCTTAGGTTTTTTATTAAATTTTATGGGATGATTTCAAAAAGCTCCCCAATGGTTATAAAATTATACTAAATTTGACAGAGCTTTTTCACTACAGGGAATAACATCTCCACTTATAAACCTATTAGAAAAGGATTCATTTTATTTTCTCATAAATAAAGTTTCATTAGAAACATTTACAATTTTATACAACAGTTTAAAACTGTTCATCAAATCCCAGATATCCTGTTCAAAAAGTCAGCACTGGCAGGAAAAAAAATCTATGGTCTCAATATCCAGCTTTAATGTCTAAAGGCTGCTGAAGGAGATGCGATGCAGTGGAGACAACGCACAGCCCGTGCCGCAGCCTCCAGAGCTGGGTAGCACTGTTGTCCCCTGCTACGTCTACTGCAGCGATGCTGATGCCCGTAAGTTTTATATAATCTAAAACCACGATGTTTTGAATACCACAATCACTTCACAAGTCGGCCTTCACTGCACCCTTGGCTCGGGGTAGCTCCATTCTGCATGGATGACGGCGAGGTGGGTCTGCTCTTCGCAGTATGTCCTTAGTGTCCCTAAGAGGTACAGAACCACGCATGCCATCATCCGAAATGAGGACAACAGCAGCTGTGGAGGTCCCAAGTTGTTTCAGATCTGCCACAGAAACGTGAACATAAGGTTTAGCCCCAAAGGCTCCAACTTCTAATTTATATAATAGGAAATATCGCATTGTTTGGAGGTCCTGTTCAGGCGATGTGTCAAATGCAATCGACATTTCTGATAAAAGTTGCTGGGAGAAAACTATACCAGGTATTTACTGCAGAGGTAACTTTTACCTATGTGTTGGTACTAACGTAATCATAAGTCATTTAATCAAAAATGTCCTTATTATTATTATTGCATTAGCAGAGTGAAAGTATTAAGGTCCCTCAATCTTGTATTCCTGTAGGCTATATATCCTCTCCAGCAAAAAAGGTCTATTTCCTTTTGGAATTGTGGATTTTTCTACTAAATAACAGAAAAGGTCAGCTTTAAAATTAAAGCAATACTTTTACTGGGTTATTCCAGTTCAGTGAATACAGCCATATTTCTTCAGCACATTAGTATTATTGGATTTCTAAATCACATTTCAGTAGCTGACGAAAAAACACATGCAAAAAAATCCAATAACAGTAACAATACCAATATTGAATGGAACAATGTAAAATGGGTCAACACCACAAGAACATTTTATTTAAATATCGCACGTGTGAAAGAAGCACTCTGGATACTTACTAATCATTAAAAAAATGAAACATTTTCAGTCACTTCCCAAAAAGACTTCCAATTGGGCTTATATGCCTAAAATTATCATATCACCATAAAAAATAGGTCTAAAATATTTCACCAGTCCATCACACTGACAGAAAGCAGAATCAGCTATACTTGAGGCATGCCAGCACAATCTGTTCTTAAAACAGAAGAAAAAACCACACCATCATCACCCCCAAAAAAACTAGGGATAGGGAGGGATAGGGATTCTACGAAATTCAGTGACTATCTATTTCAGTATTCAACCCTCCTCCTACTTACCAAGTTTTTATTATTAGCTGACATAAACCTCCTTCTTGCAACACACGCTTATGTTCTGTTCTATTCCCAGGGTACATAACAAATACTTCATTATCATCCTTCTTGCCACACAAGTATCCACACAAACATGAGAAACAATGAAGAGCTGATTTAAATTCTGCATGTGCAATATTTAATATAAGTTGTAAACTATAAAGGACCAGGCTGTGTAGTGTTTACTTGCAATACAAAGTACTCGAATCTTTCAAGTCAATGGGAACCCTGGGGATTAATACGTATGTAACACAGCACGTACCCTCCGCGCTGGTCTGTCAAACCATAGCCTCCACCTCATTTAAACTCACTTATTTCTGTAGTTCTGCAGATCGCCTTATCAAAGTGAATTACAGAACCCAACAGATATCAGCAGAATACAGCTATCACCTTTGCAGCGATGACATCTTCTTGAATGGGACCTCCCTCAAAACACCAGGTTTAATTCAGACTGCAAGCTCCCTGTGAAGAATTTTGTTTCAACCCTTTCTAGAAGAAACATTTACGAATGAACTCTCATTGTCATCACAGTAATACTTATGATCACTGTCAGAGTCCCATACTGCAGAAACCACATTCCTTGAAACTGTTGTCTGGTTTAGTTACTAAACACATATGGCTTGTGGAAGGTAGAGAAAGATGTTCCAGCAAAGGATATAATTAGCACAATGAGGATCATCAAGCTGCCAGTATGTTACATTTAGTGTTACAAAGCTGTTTTATAAGTAGGAAAGAACAAAGTGATTAGGGAAAAAAAAAAAAAAAACCAAACCAAAAACAACCCAAAACCCAACCAAACAAAAACCCACAAAAAAACCCCAACCCAAAAAACCTCACTGAAAAGTCACCCACCAATACCACTACTTGAATACTTACCTGCCCTTAAGAGGGAACTAAAACAAAAGAGGAAAACTAAAGTCAGTATCTACTCTGCAGCTGGAACAGCCGAAATATTCAGAAGCATCACAAAATGTTCATCACGGGCAGGATTTGCACACTCACTCCCACAAAAGAGGGAAGAAAGCTGGCTAAGTCTTTGAAAGGCTGTCAGTGGAACAGCAGGCTGCAAGCAACGCTGAAGGGTTCGTGTATCAGAAAGCATCGCTCAGGCCACCACCATATGGCTGTGGTAAAGTACACAAAAGTCTGCGTGTAACAGCATACTCACCTGCTCGTAAGTACAGCTCGGAGAAATGCTTTATTCTCTATTTAAGACCATGAGGTCGTGAAAGAAAAAGATCTTTACTATCTACCTTCTTTATAGGAGAAAAGCACTTCTGTGTTTAAAGGACTGTTGTCACACCTTGGATATTCCCCAGTACCTAAGAATTGCTGCACGGTTTTGACAAGCATACTGAGAGCTGCTGAAATACCATTAAAAGCCTAACAAAACAGAATTGTTCTGAGCAATAACAAACACATGTTGCTCTGGTACCCTGCCCAGGAAAGGCTGATAATGAATGGAAAGCCTACATTAATGAAAAGCCATATTTTAAAGCTAATGCAGGCGTCAAAAAAGCGATATGGGAAAAGTGACAAAGATGGTTTGGTTTTGGGGTTTTTTTAAAGAAAGAATTAAAGTTAACTCGATCGAATCAATCTACCACATTAATACAACAAAAGTACTGTTTGAATGGAAAGCACACAATTGGTCATAAATGATTGTGTTGCATCAAAGGTGAAGGAAAAAGACAAGGCATACCAAGAGAAGAGTAAGAATAAATAAAGCAAGAGAATAAAAGAGCTTTCTAGCAGATATTTCAAAGCTATGCTCTTTAAATAGCATCTCTGCACATGCACACACACGTGGCCAAACATAGGGCCTGTAAATTCTTCAAGTCCCACTGCCTGCTAGCTCATGGTGGCAGAAAAACGATTAAATAGAGCTGTAGTGATTATATCTCCATCTCGCAGCAATACTAGAGGAACTTAATTTGATACAGTCCTGGTTAACAAACAGAAAACAGATGAGATAATTTACCTCTATTTACTACAAATTCCATGAGGAAAAGAAAACTTTGTCAAAACTATTTGCATCTTTAATATTGCACTGAAGTCTCTAGTTTGTGCATTGATCCCAAGGCAGAAGAAAATACATTCATATTTTGGCTTCTAAGAGCACCACAAAATACTTCCTTTTCCTTCTGCTTTGTTATTCTCCTCAGAGATCACACAAACAGTACTGAATGAGTGCCTTTGGGCTGCATGCATAAGGAACCAGTGGGATGGGTCATGTCTGTAGACTCAACTTTCAGATGAATAATTTCAAGTTTTTGCATGCTGAAAAAACAGAGATCAGGCCAGTTTAGAGCACACAACACCCTTTTCAGGTCTGGAACAGAAGCTTACCACAGGTGACAGGATTAGCTACATCATCTTAGTCATACAACACATTTTATAACCCTTTTAACACTATGGAGACATTAATTCAAAGTAGCTTTTCAAGGGGAGAAAGACCGCCCAGCATGTACACAATGTTAACTTTCTCAAATATGTTCTGTCAAACTAAAGCCAAAAAAATAAGAAACCTCAAAATATACCCAGTGAGTCCATGCCTGGAGGTGTCAATCCCAGAAAGCAAGCAGGTGCATTATTTAGCCCAGTTTAGAACAGCACTTACCCACACGTGTAGCTTTTAAGCACATATGTTTAATTCTGTGATTCTTTAAGAACTTGAAGACAGTGAGATAATTTTGACTCCACATTATTCATCTTGCTTACGTGCTACATTCCTCCCACTAGCCCACATCCATCTCTGCCAGGCTTGCTCTGGAGCAAAGGACTACTCCTACCCTGCCTGCATGCAGCCAGGGACACCAAGGTCCCTGTTAGAGGCTGCTAGGCACTAAAACAGCACCAATTTTATGTGACAAAAAGAATAAATGAAAAAGAAACCTTTGACCCAGCCTTAGCAAAGTCAATTAGAAAACAACTTTCAAATGAGAATGAGTTTGACCAATATTTTCCATCCCACATAGGCCAGAGCTGTTCTCAGTTGCTGAGAAAAAGCAATCCACACCCCACCAAGCCCAGTACAAAACCCCTTCCCTGCACTTTACTGGAGCACCGGCGTGGCACACTGCTCAGGGCAAAGGCTTTAGAAAGGCGTATGGCAGAATTCTGCCCCAGGTGAATTTGCACATTGGATTCAACGGCAGAGCACGCTGCTCTAACCGGGAGCCACTGCTCAAGAGGTGGGAACCGACAGTCGCTTACCAGACACAAGGAATACGAGGGGCTATTTCCCCCTCGGAGCCCAAAAAGGACCAAGCCACCCCTCCAGCTGAGAAACAGGCTTGTAGCTTTACTCACTAGATCCTGCAGAGCTGGATGGGGACACAGCGCGAGGGAGGCCACACCACCCTCTTGGAATGGGGTGCAAGCATCCCATCCCACGGCGGCCAGGAGTTACTACCCCAAACGGACAGAGACCCAACAGTCCCCAGAATAGCCCACCTTACCTCAGTAAGCATCGGCTCTGAAGAACAGCAACTAGATTACAAGGATCAGAAACAAAACAAACTACAGGCAATGGTAACTTCTGCGGCTTGCCTTGCTCAGAGGCACTCTCCTTGCTGTGATTGATGCCTCCCCGTCGGCTTCCAAGCGGGCGTCATACCAGGCTACTTTATGTGCATCCGTAAACTGCTATAATTCAGCACAAATTCATTCTGGGGAGGATTTTGGAAAACAATGAAATGCTAGCATCCCTCCGAAAAAAGAAATTATCTCACCGGGTATGACAGAATTATAAAGTATTTCAGCATTAGGAAGTGTTACACAATGCATCATCTGCATAAAAACACCAAACCAAGAAAAATGGTTCTTGAATTCTTCATCAGAGCAGTTCACTTTTCAAGTCTACCACAAACACCCTTAGTCTTCGTTCTTACGGATTCAACTTAACCTTTTGGAAACATTACAGCTAATAATTTTCAGGGAATAATAAGGAAACATTCCTTTTCTTGAAGTTTCTGCACCTGACTCCTCCAGTCTCTTCCTCTCGCCTTCCCATCGCTTGCGATGCTACTGACCGCTCCCCCCTCATCAATATCTCATCTTCCCTTGGCTTCTGAGCAGTGTCTTAGCTTACAGTTCTTTTCAGTCATTACTCCAGTGTTTCTTCTCCTTGCTCACCTTAAATTCACTAAACATGCTCCACTATTACCCCCTCATCCAAAGCCAGCCTCACATTTTGCCCCAGTTCCAGGCAACAACGCACACCAACATTGGCAAAATTAAAGTCAGACACTAGGTTGAACTTTCTGGCAGCCGCATCTTCAGTCAACTGAATCTCGCACTCATCCTTCCACCGCTGTGAAAGGTATCACTACCCTGGATCACCAACCAAAAAAGCCAATTACCCTCTGAACAGCAGTGCGCGGCATAACAGCATCAGCCTGTGTGAGGAACAGGAGCTCAGACTGCTGGAAGGAGCTTCACTGCAAGAATTGTCGTCATCTTGTTTATATAATTAATCTACTCCACCTTCTCTTAGGGTTAAAGGTTTAAAATAGATGGTAAAATGCAAAATTTTGAAATGGAACACTTTCTTTTACTTTTCTCTTTCAAAACTCAGTTTACATTTTCGATCAAAGCCAGTTCGGAAGCACCTTGCAATACCGTTCAAATGCATTTGCATCGTTTTTCTTAACGGTGTGAAAGCCATTATCTGAGAAACTCGTCCTTCAAAATTGCCTGTGCACATGTGTCCCATTTGATTCATTATGCTTAATAAGGAAATTGATATAACCTCAATTAAACAGTGCAATTAACTGTCCTAATGACACGATTACATATGTACCCTAACTACATCAAGAGCATGATAACTGTCTAAAAATGTATTTAAATTATTCATGAATATTATATATAAAAATACAGAAGCTTACTATGGGAAAATAACGATAGGAATCCCAAACAAAACAATAAAAGAAACAATATTTAGATACTAAGTACTTCTCCAAGCTCACTGCCGACAACTTCAGCCAGTTTTGGAGGAGCAGTTGCAAGCAGCCAGTCACCCAATGCCTGGCACAAATGTGACCAGGAGTCATTTTGTCACACATCTCTAACAGCAGCCCTATCAAACATATAGCAAAAGATCATCCCTGAGCAGCGGCAAGGAAGCAGAATCCATTCAACAGTATGAGGAACTTTTTTTCATGAAACGGTCTTGCACAGATTAAATTTTAAAGCCATTATTCAATAGATCTTTAGCATTTCTATAAAGGCACCTACCTGTACTATCCTATCCTTCTGGGACAGAACATAAGCACTAGCTATTATTTATATAAATGCTGATCACATTTTCTCCCTATATTTGACAGCCAAGATCTCCCAAGGAGTGGCTGCTATTTAAAGTGAAATTATGCTCAAATAAACAGCACCTATCAGAGGATCATATCGATTCGGAAATAAAACACGAGCCTTTGCTGTTCTAAGTGAACCGCTGAGAAAATCTAGAAAAACACTTCTCCAATTGTTCATCAGACCAAAATTCTATGAAATAAGACTGCCTCAAACTAGGCTAACCTAACTCAGAGAAGAATTCAGCTGAATCTTCAGCAAAATAAATAACTTTTTCTGAAAGCGGATGCAACTGTAGTGAGCGAATGTTACTCACCCTGCTGGAGAAGCAGCATTTGGATGATCTTTTTTACAAGCCAGCTGTACATTACTGCCTTCACTCTGGTGTTTCCTATCACTCAAGCAAAGCAGTCTTTCATCTCTGAATGAGCAAATTAATTTCCCCCCCTGTGATTACTGTTCTTTCTTGGTCATTTCATTCAAACAAACAGGGAATCCCTTTAAGTTTCATAACAACATAACTGTAAAACAAGTTAACAATTCAGTATTGTAAACAATGGTGTGTCTGTTTCCATAATTTTCCTAAATCCTTCTCTGGCATTTCTTGCTCTTCTAGTGTATGTTCTTGAAGACCAGACGAAATGTGGCACGTTTATCTTTGTTTAAAGACTCAAGCCATGCAGCCCCACAGCTGACTGAGCCCAGTAGAAGACGTCCTGCTGCAAAAGCACTAGTCATTTTTCTGCACGGTTTTAGAAACAGCTTAATGCAACTACACACAGAATTTGATTAAATGTTTCAAAAAAAGCACAAAGGTCCCATGGAAGGAAGGAGCGAGAAAGGAGCAATGCTTTTCTAGCAGCCTAGTGGCCAAAATACAGACAAATACAAAAAACAAAAACCCTTAATGGTGCTTTAGGAAGAAGTGATGTATTCATTGTAAAATTTTTACTGTTTTTCTTAGAGCTTTTGGGGCTATCCTTCATGTTTTGAAAACGTTCACAAACTTATTGCTTAAGTGCTGAAGATGCTTTGACATGAACCAATTGCAGCTCATACCACCTTAAACGCTACACAAAGCATACAGTGGGTCATAAAAAGCTGTCCAACTGTGTAGTTTAACTCTGAGATCATTTAATTGATAGATGCACAGGGCTTTTTGCATCAAACTAATAAAAACTTGATTTGGCTTTCATGGAGGTACCCAACACAGAGCTCTGCATAATGGTGAAACTCCTCCCGGTTACAGTTTAAAGTGCGATTCCTGCAGCCTCTTTTCAGCTACGCCTATTGTCTAGAGCAGAGCTCCATCTTGTCTAGGACTCCCCAAATCACTACTGCAGAACACCCTTAACTAATTTTCCTATAATAATGTAGGAATTAATAATCCTATGATGTTTAATACATGATGGAAAAGTTCCTTAAGGAGCTTCTGTGAAGAAGAAATTCAAGGGTGTTGCTCTAATAATAGGTGGTATGAAAATACGGAATCCCAAAGTACTTTCAGTGGAATGAATCTTAAACTAATTAACAGTTCTTTACAAGAAATCCACTTTTTCAAAAAATGGATTGTGTTACACAAATATAAAACAGGTTGCCACTAAGAGAAATAATTTGCTTCTGAAGTGACATTTGTCAACTAAATGAATAAGTACTTTGACATTTGTAGAAACTGTGAAGCTAATAAACCTATACACTACTGCTTAACATTATTTTTCCTTTATATAAAGAGAGTCACAATTTGAGCGTAAAAATTGCTCTTATTAGGCAGAGAATGTCAAGTCTCATTGCTAAATTTACTGTAGTGATTCAGCATGAAAACAAGCATTGCCCTTTTGGCTTTCAGCACTTCAGCATCTTCCATTAAAGTGCCCATTCAATACCCACATTAACTTTATTACGATGGTATTACTTAGGTTAACAAAGGGGTATGTTATCTGATTTACTAGACAATTCTAAATTCCTTCTAGCGCTGATACAAAGTCACCAAAACATAATGTCTGTCTTGTAACCAGCCCATAAAGTCTCAGAGAAGCGATGTTTAAGTAAGCCCAGACTCAGGCATACTTCTTGGCAGGCCACCTAACCATCCACAAATGAAGTCACCTCTGCCCAGCTGGGTCAGGATGTCTGAACTGGGGGGCTGGGGAGGTGGGGGGACCACGGACCCTACAAGAAAACCCGCGCGTCTGGCAGCCCTACTCAAGAGCTGCAAGACTGGGATCGAGATCACTGAAGGGCAATTTGCTTATGACATTTTCAAACATCTTGGACCAGGAATTGGAAATGTTATCCTCTTAAAAGATACACTGACGAGAGAAACCCAGGTATATACAAGCACTAATAAAACAACACATTTCCTGAAGCGTGGGCAGCCTGACGTGCTGGACTTCTGAACACACGGCATACCGCACAGATGCCTCTAGGAGTCTCCTGAGCAGGAATATAACCCCCCTAATTTCAAGGGATAAAATAATTCAGAAGCGATAGCGTAATCCACATAGCCTGGACAACTTCCACAAGCAGTTTCCAAAGCATCAGGCAGGCTGATGTCCTGAAGCTAAGGAGCTGATGGACCTTGGGAGGGAGGCAGACCCAGTCGGGGCTGGGGGACAGGGAGGAAAGAAATCAGCGGAGGTTTGCCTGGGAGAGACCAAAATCTGAGGCAGATTTAATAATGATGAAGAACAGATGACAAATAACACTATCCACAAAAGAGAAACTGAAAGACAGAAACGATCTTAGATCACTAAATATTCTGAAACAACGTTAAACAATCACTGAATTCCTCACATAACTGCACAGATTTCATGTCTGGAGGACAATGTGAATGACTTTTCAACACCATCCACAAAACCTCAAATCTTTGCCTAAATGTTTAAACAATTTAGAAGGTCACACACAAACTAATGCCCATTTAGAGACAAAAATCAAAGCAATATATTTTTCCAGATGCTCTACTGGTTGTTCAAGCTGTAATGGCACACTTATAAGAAACTATAATAAAAAAGACAAAATGCTCATGCAATACAGCATCAACATAGCAAAATAGCCATTAATATTGCTCTCCCAAAGAAAAATGGCTTACTAAATAGCCTGAAAGGACATCTGACATGCATCTTTCCCTGTTTTCAAGAAATATAACCATACATAAAACTGATATGATTACTTGCTAAATCTAATAAGTTTCTTTTTCTTTGATGGTTGTTTGCTCCTTAATGTGCTTTAAACGCGTAATAAAAATATAATGAAAAACATACATTTATTCTATGTGGCAGCTACTGCATATTCCATAAAAAAGTAATCTTAAAGTTTAATTTTACAGGGTTTCTTAAACCTATTTCTACTTATTCACTGTATGCAGAGGGTATCTGCAAAGAAATTTAATACTTAACATAACACTTTTCTTCACCAACATTAATGCCAAATTTTCTCTTTGCAGTCATTGTCTTCTCCCTTCTGTAAGCCCAGAAGAAGAAAAGCAAATGGATTTAAGGTTTCCAGAGAGTCTCATTAAAATGTAAAGTCCAAATATCTGCATCATTTTTTTTTGTGATTGCTTTAGGACTGTTGTGGGATTTTTTTCTGTCTGGGCATTTGTCTTCCATAACATTTTAATATCCTTGAGAAAAGTCTGAACTGAGCTTAACTCATTGTCATTGGTAGTATCGGTGCATCTGTCTTGCATTAAGGGAATGCAGATTTCAGCAGAGATGAATTAAAGATCACTTACTTTTCAAAAGGCATTTGTAAGGAGAAACACCAGCAAATAAAAGCTATTGACAGGAAACCCTGTGCAAGTCTTTAGGAGAAGATAGTCCAGAAAAACCTTTTGGGACAGTCTCCCTTGTTTCCCCTTGCAACAGAATTTACTATCAAAAATCATATTTGTAGTCAATGGTCAAACAATCTACTATTTTTAAAATAATCTCACATTACACTCGTTTGTTTTACATGCCCCACCATTCATTTAAAGCAAGAAAAACCTGCTACAAAGTTCTTCGTGGTGTCAATTCAAATAAGAGTTTTCATTCACTTCAAGAGATGACAAGTAGTAAGGACCTGCAGATGCCAGGACCTGTTCCTATTACCAGGTTCAGCAGGTACCTTGTTCTTTGAACAAAGAACATGTACCATGTTCTTTGGTTGAGCAGTGTAAGTTGCCCTCCCGATACGATCACTTCAACTGGCCTCAATCTTAACTGATTTTATCAAGCTACTCATCCTTTTAACTGCAGCTGTGTAGAAAACCACACATCTGTGGTGCCAGAAATTCTGCATCCCTAATTAATTAGGATGTGTTTCCCCACCCCCCCACCCCACAAAAGTCAGAAGGATGACAGTTTCCACAAAAGTTCTAGTTCTTTCACAGACAAAAGGCTTCACATTCCCACGATCATCCTAACAGTCCTCCGCCACATCCATCCTGATTTCCATTCATCTTTCCTGGGCACACCTGCCTAGAGCTGTGTGTGGGAATCCTGATGACTCGGTAGAAATTTGACAGGGCTCCTGTGATCAGAGGCACTTTACTGGTCCTGTAACGTCGAGTCGTCACTTGGGTGCTGGCAAGGACTGAACCCTACAAGGACTCCCTCCTGTTCCCCACTGACGGGACTGAGGGCTGTGAAACCCGGCGTGCTGTGGCTACAATAACACTGACCGTAAATGCTCTTCCTAGGAGAACGTCCACGCTAAGACAGTGCAGCGGGTCCGGGCACTCCCGATACATCCCGTGCTTTCCAGGAACGTTGGATGAGCGTTACAGCACCCACGCACAGCAGTTTCAATGAGGTGGGAGGGGAAGAGGCATCTCTTCTTTCACAAGAATGATCCTCGTGGTGAAACGCACCCCGCGCAGCTTCAGCTGTGCGACTGCAGAGGAAACGGTAGGAAATGGGATTGCTATTGCCTGCAAAAAAAGCTGTTTTCATTAAGATGATTGTAGTTACAAAGGAAGGGAAGAAAGAGGGGAAAAATACTCACTGCTGATTTCAAACAAAAGCCCAAACCTTCACAATAATTCTATGTAAGTTTTCATCCACAGGCTCACAGTATTTTGTAATACTTCAGCTCTTCGTACCAGTAGAACTAACTGGGGTTTCAGCTGAGTAGCTAGTAACAAAACATTTCTTTTTCAAAAACGTCCCTTGCCAGAGCTGGTGATGTCAGACTTCACAAACACAATGCAGTGGCAGGACCGAACCCTGCCAGGCTTCAATAATGTTTATTCGGTGGCAAAACTTCAAAAGGAGGAAGTATTTGTGCAGCAGGTAAAGTAGGAAAGTGCATCTGAAACAACAAAAGAATCTTGCTTGAAAGCAGTTGAACTAAAACAGTCTGCTGGCACTTGCAGCTGTACAGCATCTACCTACACAGCATTTTCAGTGTCAGGAGCTAGACGCAACAGACATAATTAATTTTCTGTTTTCATACAATGGTGTAAACATCCTCAATAACGTAAGCAGCAACTTCCAGATTCTGAGATTTAAACCAAAAGTTAATGCTTTTAGTCCTCACATGTGTATGTCAGAATGAGTGATAGGAAAAAAACTGAAAACTCAGGGATTGCAGAGAGCAGTATGTACAGAAAAAGCAGATGCACTCAGGTATTTTGTGACACAGAAGGAACTCTTTCCCTCCCCAGCTGCCCAGGACTGCTAGACTAACTTCTGACCTTGCTAGAGCCGAAGGGTCGGCAAAAATTCTGCAACAGGGGCCAGAAAATCTCCTTCTGAAATTATACCTTGAATCCCTCCCTCAAAGACCTGCACGGAGTTGTTCTGCAAAGCATCTCACCGGTTCAGCTGCTGAACCTGGGGTTTCCAAGCCCTTCCACTGCATCACATTTAGAACTATGCTATTTTACCACTAGAGCTGTACACAGTATCCTTCAACTACATTAGAGCCCATTATACTCTCTGTCACCATAAAAATGCCACTTTATAATACACTGAGGCAGGATGCTTTACTGTTTACGACAGATGGCAGAACTGAATATGCTTTAAAATGCTTTAAATTGGGAAAAATCTTCCTCTCTCTGGCCATCACACAATTCATTTTCTGGGGTTGTGTGCGGATAAAGCAGTAGAGGCAGCTCTAAAATGAGGCATCTGTTGAACGGCAAGCTTTTCTTGAAGTGCTGCACATCAATTCACAAAACTTAACGTGCTGCCGCTGCTCAGCACGGCTGTCCTCGTGAGGCAGCAGCCCTAACACCACTGCAGACCAGGCACCCAAACGCGGAGGTCTGCAGTACGAGGACCAGCCAGTCCTTCCACAGCAGGGCTCAAGCAACACCTTGCTGCGATGGTGCCCAGCAGCCTGCACCAGCCAGCTTTCCTTCCACCCTCCCTGGCTAATAAACCATAAGCTGGACTAGTCAGCAGCACGCAAGGATCGCTGTAGCAAGGATTAGTTTTACTTTTTTATTCCAAGATATTGCCAATCCTGAGATCAGCAGGCTTATATATTTGATAGACTTCTGTATATGCTGAGGATGCATTTACTGTAGCTTAGACAGTAACTATATAGGGTAGTTAAGTTTTTTTCTCATTTCAAGTCTGAAGAACAAGAATAACTTCTTTGGCTCGGATGGGTCTTGGGTCCGGATTCAGCAGTCTACTGACACCCTTGAGCAGTCACAGCAGCCCGTGGCTATATCCGTAACACTCAAGAGGGGTTTTGAAAGCATCTACAACCCTGAGTTGCTCGCCGACCCAGCTGGCTCTCAGGCAGCCGGAGGCAGGCTCTTGGACCTGCCTGCTGACGCAGCGAGCAGCTGAGCCGTGCTTAATCCTGCAGAGCCTGGCACGCAGCAGGAGGTGACCCGGCTCCCCTGTAGGTTTCTGTCTTTACAAATAGCATATCTGGTCCTAAGGACAGCTTCAGGGATCCCCTCAGGAATCACTCTTAGTGGGATTAACCTGAGGGCTTAAAGCTAGACATACGCTTAAACACTTTGATGAGTCATGACTTGAACTCACTTTCTTGCACTTATTTGGGTACCAGATACTTGATAATCTTACAATGCTACTTCTACCACGTATTTTTCCCCCATCTTTACCCTTAAATATGAAATGAAAGAGCCATTTGCTCATCTGAGCTATATTGACGTGTCAAATCTGCTCAAACAACAAGGATCAATAGCATGCAAAACTCAAGAGACCTGCCAGGACATGGAAGAATATAATAAAGATCAAAGTGACAGCAGGTTTTAATTATGTGAGAGGAGAAGGTATGTTCTGTAAGGTCTTTGCAATTTGAGACTATAATCAAAATGTCATCAGCCTGCCTCTTGTATTTTCAATCTCTTAGGAAAATGACTAAAACTGGTATAACATTTTCAAATTAATTTTGATGCCTCCATCAGAAAGCCTGACATTTGCCTAATGTCAGACATCACCTACATTGTCATTTGATTTCCCGCTTCCCCCTTGGGTGTCACTTCACTAATGACCTAGAGGTGGTAATGAAATGCAATGAACAGATTAAGGACACAACTTTTGAAAATGAAGTAATATATGCCTTGACATTAACATGCCACTTGTGGAAATATTCAGAAATGTATGTTATTTGCCAAGCCATAGATACAGGTATTTAAAAACTAAGTGTAAACATTCTCATCATTTACCCAATTAGATGATGCTAATTTGCTTCAAGTACCGTAAGAATCTGCATCGGAACACAAGATATCTGTAAGGAATACCAGGAAGTCTCTGAAGTTTTACAGTTATATCACTGTCTCCAATGTAAGGAGATGCAGATTTTGCCCTCCCTTTCACATGAAACAGCATGCGAATCACAAAGTTTCTGCGCTCTCAGCCTACATACTCCTGGTATATAATTAGCCCCTCTCCTTCCTTTGAATCTCTTGGAAGTTTGAGATCAAATAACACGCCAAAAACTACATGAAAAGTTTTCTCTGTCTCCTTCCATGAAAACTCTCGTGACACCAACTACGCATCATGATACACGAGGAAAGAATAATTCCTACCTTCTTAGCAAAAATGCCATAGAAAGGTTAAGTGCAAGGAATTATTTAAGAACCCTGTGAGGAAACATGGTAAAATACGCAAGTGGCTTTGTGGGATCACAGAAAGGCAAAGCTGAAAAGGACCTCAGGAGATCACACGGGCAACACTGCTTCAGATGCTCCCGAGAGCACCGCGGGGAACTCGGGTGCATCATCCCTCTGCAGCAGCGGGGCTCGGCTCCGGCAGGCGCCCGGGAAGCCTATCCCAGGTCCCGTTAGAAAAGCACCCCGCTGCTGAAGTCACTGCGGAGAGCACGCCGAAACAAGGCAGGAGGGCCCACGGGAGCACATCAATGCCTACAGAAAGACGCCGCTGGGAACTGCGAGCCCGTTCAGAGTACTACACCCAAACAAACTCCTCCTGGGGACCAATTTAGAAGACCCCAATATGAAAGGAGACGAGTTAAATACTATTTACCACCTGCAATGTACCACTGTTCCTCAGGCAGATCGGTACCTACTTTCTTTTGTTCTTCAAGTAAATTCAGCCTTACGGAGTCTGTTTGTTCACACAGCTCGACGCAGTACTGTAACCCTTCCTCCCATGCCCAGCCACACTGCTACGCACCTTTTTTCCCCGCAGTGAATATCTAGGATTTCTTACGATTCCTTCAGACTCACTGCTGATAACAGCGCCCGACGATTAACATGGAAGCTCTGCACTCTTGATGGAGACTGTTCCACACTGTTTTTCCAAGAGGCAAGAATTACAGCAGCATGCTGTAATACTAGATACTACATTACAAGCAAGAGTAAGGTGATTATTTCCACTGAAAATAGAACCATTCTTAACTACTTTTTATTAGTATTTTTTAAATTCACCAAGCTTCTTCACATCAGTAAAGAAGATTATTGTACTATAATTTTAAAACAAAATGTGGCTATCTTATAACAATAAGTTCTTAAGTATTTTCCAATTACTTCTGCCTGGGACCTTTCAAGCACTGGGAATGAGAACTCTTACATCTATGACTTTTTCCCACTTCTTGATCTTTTTTTGAGGCTCATCTATAGGCCAGGATAGTGGCAGGAAAAATTCTCCTCTTGCCAAGGTCTTCATTCAAATCACAGAGTAGCTTGCCTTTGTCCTCTAACTTTCTAGGTGGAAGCACAAATTATACTTCCAAGTCAGAATTTAAAGTGTTGAGAAATTCACCTTCCCTCTTCCTCTGAAATGCGTGTTACAAGAAATCCCAACTTCCCCTAGTTTTAAATGCAGCCCACATAAACCTCAAGGGAAGCCCTACAGTTAAGCACTGCAGAAGGAGGAAGACATGCCGTTTAAGTGGGAACAAAAAATACGAAGCACTCTGATTGTTTTGGCTCTTGCTTTTGCTGATATGAGTTTATTACTCCGCATGATGTAATTGTTTGGAAACGGTATGCACCTAGGATGAAATTCATGCCTATGAAGAATACTCTTCTATTTCAAACTTAATCTTATAACCTTGAGTTGGGATGAGAAAAGTGAAAGTGCACATAATGCCATTACAAAAAGTCAGAATCTGTTGTGGCTTCAAAGCGTCAGCCACAAACCTGACAAAAGAAGTGGTGAACGATACCATGACAATCCCCATCACGCCATGCGTTTGCGAGTTACACACCTAGCCCTGCCACTTACACTAACAAGACAGAAACTATTGTCGAAATTTCCTCAGTCAAGCCAAATCCAAAACCTCTGGAGCCGACGAAAAAATTGAGACACTTCCTACGGAACTCTACCAGGTATTGCTATGAAAAGTAATAGCAGTTACTGTGAGATGCGCAAAAGACCATGGTGAAATTACTTATCTTCTAACCCACATCTTTTAGATCTCTCAGGTTCTCATTCCATGGTATCTCAGATAATAAATACTGACTGAGTGAAGCTTGTCAGGATATACAGGACGAAATACGCCACAGAGAGATGAACCAGACTTTGCCACCACTTGCTTGATCGTCAGCCCTGGAAATCTACATTTTGCTTCTAATTTAGGCCTTCTACAGTAGGAATATCTTTTGAAAGCTAGAGAACTACAGCGACCCAAAGCTATCAATCTCCATGCATGCATCACTCTCTTACCACGTTGCTACTTTCCTGGTGAGAAAAGAAGAAAAAATCTTTCACAGAGCATCCCAGAAATACTTGAACTGATACCTGAAGGCCAGGAGAGAGCAGAAAGGCTATGGAAATACCAGGAAGCATCACTCACCGACCTCTTTGAAACACATTTTTTCTATGAACTGTATCTGTTTAACAGGGGTTTTTTTGAGATCAATTTTGCCCCATAAAAGTGTAAGTCAGTCCCGTAGCTCTGACAGCTAAAGCAACTGCCCTGTGAAGCAGCGGGACTCGGAGCTAACAAATCAGCAAAACCTGGTGACTTCACAGCCAGTCTGTCCCTCTGAAATACCTCCCGCCTTTTAAAACTCTGATGAGGCTGTTCCACCTCCAAAAGAAAGAAGAAAAACGCCGACCGCCCCACGCAGGATTTTGCCACCGCCAGCGAGCTTTCACGGAAGGATGTCAGGAACCAGCGCGGCGGCCGCGGAGGGGGATCGAGGGGGCCCGGCCGGTGGCTGGCGGGNGCAGGGAGGACGGGGCAGGCCGGGGCCAGGCCGGCAGCAGGCGGGCACGGCGGCTGCAGGGCTGCCCAGCCACCGGCCCCGCTCTTCCACTCAACGCAGGCAAGGTCACGCAGATGAGACTTTCGCCATTTGCCCTTCCCATACAAAGCCTCTTCGTATTTTTAGAGCGGATAAACAGTGTGAGGGATTTGCATATGGAGCTTTACAAACAAAAGTATGCCTTATATTTACTTTGTTCTTCTCCTGTTAGCATAAAATAATAATCTGCATTTCAACAGATGGGGAAACAAACGAGGCCATTTCCTTACTGTCGCCCGTGCGGGGATAAGGAACGACCTGACCCCTCCGCAGCGCAGCAGCCGCCCCGCTGCGCTCCGGGCCCGGCCCCCGCGGCGCGGCCCCGGGCCCGGCCGGGGAGCAAGCGAAACCCCCCAGGTTAGTCTGGAACACGCACGTCCCAACAGGAAGAAGGTTTTTTAAGGCTTTTCCTCAAAAGCTGCTGCTGTTGCCCCGCACCGGTGCCGATGAGTTAGTAAATAAGCCCCTCTCCACCCTTTCGGGACGGAGGAGGTTCCCGGGTGCGGAACGACCCCCAGCCGCGACGCGGGCGCCCCGAGACCACAGCAAAACGTACCGGCTGCCCGTCCGCTTCTCCGCGCTCAGCCCGGGCCGTGCTGCGTCCTCCCCGGGAGGGCAGGGCCGGCCGGCGGGGAGAGCCAGGCCCGCGGTGCCGCCGCGGCGGGCCCGGCGCTGCGCTCCCTCGCTGAACCCCGGGGCGGGCGGGAGGGCGCGGCGGCCGTTGGCGGCAGCGCGGCGGCCGTTGGCGGGAGCGCCCCGCCTGAGGCGGCCGCTGTCGAGCCGCTCCCTCAGCGGGGCAGCTCCCTCAGCGGGGCAGCTCCCTCAGCGGGGCAGCTCCCTCAGCGGGGGCAGCTCCCTCAGCGGGGCAGCTCCCTCAGCGGGGCAGCTCCCTCAGCGGGGCAGCTCCCTCAGCGGGGCAGCTCCCTCAGCGGGGCAGCTCCCTCAGCGGGGCAGCTCCCTCAGCGGGGCAGCTCCCTCAGCGGGGCAGCTCCCTCAGCGGGGCAGCTCCCTCAGCGGGGCAGCTCCCTCAGCGGGGCAGCTCCCTCAGCGGGGCAGCTCCCTCAGCGGGGCAGCTCCCTCAGCGGGGCAGCTCCCTCAGCGGGGCAGCTCCCTCAGCGGGGGCAGCTCCCTCAGCGGGGGCAGCTCCCTCAGCGGGGCAGCTCCCTCAGCGGGGCAGCTCCCTCAGCGGGGCAGCTCCCTCAGCGGGGCAGCTCCCTCAGCGGGGCAGCTCCCTCACGGGGGCAGCTCCCTCAGCGGGGCAGCTCCCTCAGCGGGGCAGCTCCCTCACGGGGGCAGCTCCCTCAGCGGGGCAGCTCCCTCAGCGGGGCAGCTCCCTCAGGGCGGCAGCTCCCTCACGGGGGCAGCTCCCTCACGGGGGCAGCTCCCTCACGGCGGCAGCTCCCTCGCGGGGGCAGCTCCCTCGCCGGGGCAGCTCCCTCAGTGGGGCAGCTCCCTCACGGGGGCAGCTCCCTCAGCGGGGCCGCTCCCTCAGCGGGGCAGCGGCGGGACCCGGGCGGGGAAGCCTCCGCCGCCGCTCGGCACAGCTGCAGAGGGTCTCACCGCGCCCTTACTAGCACACCTGTGTCACCGCCTGGCCCATGGCGGTGCAGGCAATGCCGCTTGGCGGGATGGGCGCAGTGTCTGTCACCGGAGTGAGCGGGGAGGGTGGACACAAGCCACAAAATTAATTTATTTTCCAGGTTGAGGCCTTGCCCAGGCTGTGGCTGGTTTGTCGGGGTAGCGGACGTCACCTGAAACTGCATCGCTTGGAATACCAAAGCTAACACCCCGCCTCGGCACAGTGATGAATGTTAAAGCAGTTTGGGCAGGTGCAGGTGGCCCTGGCAAGTGTCTGAAATGTATTTCATATTTTCAGCAAAATGACCCGTACCGTAGCACATTGTGCTACATCATACACTAGCTTTTCTGAGACACAGCTAGCTTTCCTCTTTCTTAAATGTAGGACTTTATACTGTTACACAATCTAATTTTACCTTCAAACATTCCATAAAAGTACTTTTGATTCTTTAGAAACATGAGGCACTGGCAGAGAAGAGTAAAAACCCTTGGTTTTTAGAGGGTAGATTCTGTAAACCCACTGCTTGTGATTATACCTGAAAACCTGGTGCTGTCTGGAGAAAATTCGGGCACCGACCCTCCCTGCGCCCGGCACCTGAGGAGCGTTCAGAGAGCGGGCAGATGAAACGGTTCAGAGAGCCAACTGAAGTCAGCGTTGTGAGCCACTGGTTAAAAAAAAAGTTGAAATAAGCCATTCTTGTTGCAAATACTGAACATTAAAAAAAAAATGCTGCAAGAAATCGGATTTGCTAATGGATAATGCTTAATTCATTTGCTCTTGCTCTGCACCGAACAATTTGAAGCGAGATTATCCAGGAATACAATAAATGACCAAGTTTACTTTTTTTTACTCTTCTAGTGTGATAGTAGCCATAGCATGAAGCATTTTTCTCACGGTGTGAGGTGCAGTAATTTATGACTACATGGGAAAACTTAAGGCTCTGGGGTTTAGCTCACCCGTTTTTCCTATGTGGCTGTTTCAAGCAGAAGGCCTGTACCTCAAACGTTACCATTTTAAGTGAAATACCAAAAATGAGCAAGAGAAGATAAAGGAATGAAGTAGTAATCTGGGGAGTTAGACTGGAAATCTCCAAAGTCTGCCAGCACTTCCTTAGCAGAATGGGAAGTTTCTTTCTACTGCATGCCTCTCTGCATGGGATGATTTGTCGTCGTGAACTCAAGGAGGCTCATTAAGCCTCAGGTAAACACAGATCTTAATATATATTGTGTTATAAAATGGTCTTGTAGGCTGTACCACTGAGCCAGCAAAAAATTGAACTCCGGCATGCAAGTGAGCAGCTGTGCTGATACGAGGAAGTCTCCAAAATGAGATAATCATGGCCAGTGACCTAACGGTGAGCAAGAGGCTGGTATGTGGTGGTACGGTATTTGAGAAGAATCCGTGGGTATATGAAAAGAACAGAATAACATTTAAAAGTTCATATGCCCTTTAGTGTCAACACACATTGCAGAGACAAATTAACCCAGCTTTTCCTTGATTTGTACATTTATGTTATATTTCATGCATCTGTGTTTGAATGTTAGAGAAATAAAAATAAATGAATGGATTTAGTAAACCAGAGCAAACGTTCTCAAACTGTTCTTTGGGATCTGCGCCTAGGTTTTCCACAGGTGAAAGAAAGAGTACAGGGAGCTTAGAATTCAAGAAGCTTCTTTTTAAAGACAACATTCCTTTCCCCATTCCCTGTAGGGCTCACATGTGTCACACTTCATGCTAATTAAAATAAAATTTGAATTGATAAATACAGGGACTGAATTTTGGCTGGATGCAAAGCCTGACTCTTGAATTAATCAAGTTTCATATTCAGTATGTAAGTAAAGGAGGGAAGTATCTCTGAAATATGTTGCTCTCAATACATAGGGGATTCAGAGGAGAAGAAGAATGTCAAAAAGAAGAATCTGACAGATTTGAAATTTTCCATTGAGTGACAACTGCACAGGAAGCTTTTTGATACAAACAATAACCCCAGCAATCAGCTCTGGGTTCAGAAGTGATACAGAGAGGCATTTCAGTATCATCACTTCTGTTATTACTGAAATCGTTAGGCACCTGCCTGGCACAAAAATCTGCAAAAGGACAAAATGTGAAGCAGACCTGAGAAGAGCTACAGTACGGCACGTAACAAATGATCAAGTGGCATTTCTCAGGCCCTGAACAACTTGTAGGAGGTTCTCCAGAAAGATTATCTTTTCTTCAGGATTTCTTCTGTTGCATATTGGATATGACAGTACGTGCTATGTTACATGTATGTGGAATGGTAATCAAACTGCAGCACATCTTGAACATAGCACAAACACCTCAACACACTAGTGATCATTGGTCTAAGAAAACCAAAAACGATTCCATAATTCAGCAACTCATCTAGATAATGGGTCTTTCTTCTCTTTACTTTTGTGAAGCCAAAAGTTGTTATGGCTCTGAGAAATCTAAAGATTAGGAACTCTTAATTAGTAGGAAAGTCATGAAAATATTTGTAGAAGAGTAGAAAGATCGTATTTTGCTGGGGAAGAAGCATTTGCTTTTTAACTGATGCATAATATAGTCCTTGAAGGCAGTACTATAAGCATGACGCGGGTCTTACACAAAGGAACTGAATCACGGTGGTGAAGAGGCACTTCATTTTCTATGCCAGTCCATTTTTCCCTTCCATTCCGAGACTGCCAGTAAGAGTTAACCGGTGGCAACTGTGATAGTAACTGCTCTAGTGTAGAAATGTCTTCCAGGGACTCCACAAACACCGTCTATTTGTTATTTTGCCTAGGCTGCCTAGGAGAAGACGGATGATAGTGCTTCGTCATTACTGACGTAGATCAGATTGAAAACAGTGACCTGCAGGTGAGGTGTTATATCTTTTATCACCTATTGACTCAAATAAAGACTGTGTTCTGGAGAAAGGATATTACTGTTATTGGTTCCAATGTTTATTTCAAATACCTGTCTACCCCCCTTTGGAAAAGAATGGGCGATTATCACAAGCAGAACAGTTGCAAAGCAATAAAGAAATAAAGGAACAAATCCCAGGTTGTCTGCAGCAAATAAAGTAATTTCATTATATTTTGCAGCCTGATACCTGTGAACTTGTCAGAATGCGCTGCCAACACGCTCCGCTGAGGACCTGCCCGGTTACTAGACTCCAGAGTTTTGTGGAAATAACATATTTGCATACAAAAAGCCTGTTTTCATCAAAAACTGATTCTGCCCTTGCAAAGTGTCTGCCACCTGCTGTAATAAGCATTGAATTGAATGTAAACTGGTTATTTCCCATCTGGTTCTGAATTACAAAGAGTAGAAATTGCGAATGAGATAACTGGATATTTTATTGAGATAATTAAAATTAAAATTAATTTAATAATTAAAGTTTATTCTTCTTTCACACTCAGGCCTCATCAGAAAAACACCCCATCTGCACCATTAAGAGGAGAACATTCCTATTGTTTTCTAAACACACAACCTGCTGATCACGAGAATTAAAATGCCCTTAGTACAAGGGTTTTCTGGATAGATGTGATGAAGTATGAGATGTATTTATTCATGTCTTTGCCATGCAAGATTGAAACAAATAAACCATTGTTACTGAGAGAACTATAGACCATCCAGGCATTCCATAAAGAGACATGAATAGGACTGAATAATATAAACGACAGGAGAATTTGGATATGACAGTTCACTGTTCATACTAGGTTATAATGTGAAGTGTTAAGGTATTAAAAATAGGTGATTTGTTTAGCACTTCTAGCAGTACTTCCTAAACTCAGATGTATGCATTTTGCTTCTAGGGTAGAGGGATGAGGGTTTGTGTTCTAGGACTTCCTAAATTTTTTTAGTATTCTGCAATTCAAAGCATTGAAAAAAGTAGGATGCCTTTTCTTGTGTATACGTTTTGAAATTCTGTCTGTCATTAGAGAAATTCATACTGCTAATAGTGTGTAGCCGTATGGAATAACAGAAGGCATTTTGCAAATCTAGAAACCAGCAGGATTTGGAGTTTTTATCAGAAGAAAATTCTTTGTGCAGGGATGGAGGGAAAACCAGAGCTGTTCAATCTAGATTTATTTTGTCTTGCTGTTACAGAACAAGTAATAGCACTCAGTATTTGACAGGATATAGTGGTCAATACTGCAGAAACTGTTCTGGGTTATATTATCTTTTGGAAAAAATTCCAGATCAACTGCCTTCAACAAGAAGACAGGTTTTTTCATTTCATAAGCTAGAACTCACTTGGTGCATAATGAATTGTGACATCTTATGTTAGTTTGGTTCTTGCAATCTGGTTATTTCTGTGTGGAATATATCTGTGAAAGGCATTGGCCATTAATAAAACAGAAAATGACACAAGCAGCGCAGACAGCATCGCCTGACGATTCATTGGACTGGGAATCAGGACACGCAGGCTCCGCGGCTGCAGATGATGGCAACAGCGTGAAGGGATGTTGCACAATTTTTCAGGCGCTGTCACGCCACTTGCACGCAGCAGAGCCTAGCTCTGGGCTGCCAGAGCAGCTCCTGCTGCTGGTTAGACCAGCCCAGCACTGCTGTAGCCAAGTCCTGTGGTAGAATAATGAAGACTACCCTGTGCTAAGTTCCTCCCTCTAGTTGTGAATGCATCTTTTATCAAATAGTTGTGCCTTTTCACAGTTAAAACCAGTAAAAACTTCAAGATTTTTTTTTTTTTTGCTGGAGGCAGTATCCAGTAGATAAAGGAACCAGTCATGTTCTTCACCTTTCAGAAGGGAGAAAGAAAATTCCCTTAATGAAATCACCAGGTTTGCTGCACAGACATCATTAGCAAAAACAGATTCCTGGCTATCAGTTAGACAAATTTGCTCTTTCTAGCAGGATCCCCTACAGTATTGCTTCTGTAATTACAATGGAGTGGGGTTATGTGGTTTTGATATTTAATATCAAGGCAAAAGAACCTTAGACTTTTAAAATTAAATTTACAATTCAAGGTGGTAGTTGAAGCAAACACGAAATCTTATGGGAAAGGGATAATGGCTTTATGCTTCTGTGTGAAATGTCTGCATGCATGATGCATAAAGGCCGTCACTCTACTCAAGTCTGTTGGAGACTCATTTCTCCAGAAGAAGCTTTCAGACTTTTTTCCCCTGGACATATGTGTACTTCCCAACCATCAGGGTCACAGTCTCTACTTATAAAGTCCTTAACAGGAAAAAAATAAGTCCTTCAAGAGAGGGGAGTTATATAACTGAATATCTATAATTAAACGGAGCTGTGACACCAGTAATCATACTGCACGAAGCGAGAGCTGAAACTATAAACTTGGCGAGAAAAGCATGGCTCAGGGGATGGGGTGGAATTTAGAACTTCTCCCCTCCCTGCATCTCTGGTTGAAACATGGCTCAAGTCAGAAACAGCTAAAGGTTATTTTTACCTCAGGATCATTTGATGGATCTTTGGAAATAAACACTTTGTCCAAATCTCATTGCAGTCCATAAGAGCTTTTGCATTTACTTTACGTGTCTTTGAATGAAACTACTGGTAGTCAAATTCACATGCAGCTCGATATATCCCATACCAATTATCTCATTTGCTGGCAGTTTAAGCAGAAAGGTTACAAAAGCTGCCCCTCTCACCTGCAGAATTACTTGTACAACACAGCTCACATGTATTAAGATGTATTAAAACTTCATGTGTGCACCATTTTCATGCTTGTTCCATGAATAAATGCTTCAGACTATGGACAATCTCCAAACAAAGCTACAGCCCATTCCTGTGTTCACCAAACACCTGTTTAATATTCACGTGCTCTGCAGAGTTGCAATCTAAACAGATGGGTCCTGTAATGGTAAAGGAAACACATTCATATCCGGGAATCCTGACAGGTGGATCTCTTTGATTTTGAGATCTCTTTATGATCCTAATTTTTAATTAAACTCGGAAGAGGCAGAGGAGAACCACTACGCTAGAAGAAGGCAGAACAACAACAGTGTTTGGAAAGAGGTTAGTGAGGCAGGATAGAAGTATTTGGGTTTTTCCACTTTAGATGTACCTGCTGTAATGGCATTTGCAAGGAGAGGTGTTAGGAGTCAAATAACATCTAAGTAATCTCACCAGATAGGCCTGTTCATTATATTTTACTCATTAGCTTTTCTTCTTCCAAAAACTGAAGAAACGCAGTGTATACAGATAAGGAATGACTTACTTTAGTCAATTTTTACATGAAGAGTATCTGTGCAAAGTTGCAAGAACATGTACAAAATGCACTACATCAATGTCAAAAAACCCCCAAATGATCAGACTCCTGATCTCCGATTTCTTCCCTCCCCGTGGTCTCCGGCCGCAGAAGCCGGGAGGACAGCTGGGCCCCGCAGCGTGGCCTGCAGGTGGTCACCTCTGCGCTTCGTTAGGCCACTTCGGGACGTGAATTCTAGAGGAGGTTTGATGTCGACTGCTCCGACGTTCACTTCTTCCCTCTGTGCTAGGAGAGGGATGTTTGGAACAGTAACTCCAAACCAGAACTTCTCTGCCGTGGCAGGTGGGAGGAGGCGTTCTCTAAAGCAAAGAGCCTAAATCATTTAGTGACTCTTAACCTTTCCCATCAATGAAGTGGCACCCAACATAGTTTGCAAGGGATAGGAATAATGCAGGCTCTCCCTGAAACAGTGCTCAAAATGCAGACACCTGAATATTGCAATTTCTAAAGGTCCAAAGGTATTACTGAGTACCAAACATATTCTAATAATCCAGCTCAACTCCAGTGTACGTGCAGACTTTAATGACTCACACAGAGTAGACCCATATTGTATAAAATATTAACGTGCAAATGTCTTAATGAACCACAGTTCGTAAGCCCAGCACTATTAACCTCAGGGAAAAGGTGTGAGGCTGTATCTTAACTCTGAACCTAACTGAAAATTTAAAGTTGGTAAATAGTTATTGTCTTCACAGTACAACTATTAAAGTTTTAAAAAACCCAATAAATTAATCCCCACATCCCAAAGTCTGTGTTTGAAATCTTATACCTTAAGCACAGATAAAACAATACAATGACTCAACAGAATAACTGCAGAGGCAAACTCTTTTCCCCTAGGAATAGTATTTTAAAGGGTAGCAAAATAACCCCATATAGCCGAATGCAAAATTATTTTTCCAAACCAGTGGTTTGGAAGTCTTATTCCCCCAACGGTATACAGCTGTTGTTCTCCAAAACAACTAGTATATACTTTTTTTCTTTTTTTAATCCCCTCTGCTAGAGGAGGAGATAAGTTTTCATGAAGGAAGAAACAGTAGTCTTGCAATATTATTAGAATTATCTACTCCCTCCTTTAGTATATTCATTTATACTTCACAATGAAGAAGTACTTTTAACATATTTTATTTAACTAGGTGACTGAACATTGTGCTCAGGTTTCTGATATTTTTGTTGGCTGCATAAAAGAAAGATGAAACAGTTTGAAAAAAGCAATCACGAACCATGTCTCTATACACCTATTCCCCATCCTTGAGAACATGTTAATGCTTCCATGCAGTGAACCAGTTATTAACTGTGAAAAAAATTCTGAGTCTTACAGAGAACAAACTCACAAATTGGCTATTACCAACAAGCAGCACTACAGAAATTAAGCTAATCGTATTTTTTTTTGAAAAGGTCATTTTTAATTGACGTTGTTTAAGCTCAGATCCCCAGAAGTAAAGCACTTTCTCAAAGGGGCTAAGTAAATTATTTAATAACCATTTATGATATGGTTACTTATTCCTTTTCAGTTTATTTATCTTAATTTTTTTGCTACCTTACTTTCCTCTTCATCCTGTGGCTGAACTTCATGGTAGATCAGCTAGAGCCAGCCGACCGGCACCTTGCAGCAGCAGCGTTGTGAGAAGAGCATCAGCCACCGGGCAGAAGTTCTGAACAGCAGCATTTTCACAGCTGGATCAGGGGGAGAAGCCTGCAAAACCTAACATGGTCTCTGACGGCTCTGCAGTCACTGCCTGGGCGCTGACAAGGAAGCAGTGTTGGGTTTTGTCCAGCGATGTTGTTCTTTGTCCAGAAGACTTGGAAGGGAATAACAAAGAGTTTAGGAGACAGTTCTATTCACAGTCCCCTGCCACTTCCACGGACGCTGGAGACAACGGACTGGTGCTCCTCAGGTTACGCTGCCTTGTCCCATCTCTCTGCTTGAGAGTAAATTTTATCTCAAAAGTAAATAAAACAGTTGAGAAAAACCTTCTGAATTGGTAAGATGGAAAGACCTAGTTGTAAAAACATCATTTTTATATATTTCGTCCTGACAGTTCATTATTGCACCCTGTTATTCCTGCCTCTTAGTTTGGGGTATTTCCCTCACCCTTCGCCTATTTTGGGTGAACGAATCAGCTGTGAAAATTTCTTTGTCTTAGATGAAAATCAGGCAGGAAAGGACCCAAACTTTCAGTGTCCTCCATGCAGCTTCAAGTGTCCCCTCCTACGCCTGCTGTGACTTTAAAAAGCTATCGTATGCTTTTGTGGACTGCACACTGCTGGTGTTTCGTTGGGTTTCTCCATTGCGGACGTTAAGTCATTCAGGTATAAATCCACTTTAGTTTCTGGCTTGTTTCTTGAAATGCCTTTTCCAAAGCCAAAGGAAATAAATGGAAGTCTTACTGATGCTGAAAGGCTCTGGGCCAGGCCTTGACATGTGCTCATCAGTGCAGCCGCTTGATTTTGGCCATGATGTATCAAGAACTTAGACTACTCCTATATATCTATTAAAATTACCCTGTTGCTTCGGTCGCACTAGGCCACCTGATCCCAGAATGAAGCTCTGCTCTTTGGTGGAATAAAGATAAAAAAGGTATTTTCAGTCCAGCTTCTGATGCAGAAACTAAGAGGTTTGTATCTGCTGTAAGAAAGCAGGAGATGGCTGGCTGAGCCCGCATAGATCTGGATTGAGTTGTTTTTCCACAGCAGCCAGTTCCTCATGATGTCAGTCCGGACATTCAACCAGTAGTGAATTATAAGGGTGCGGGACCAGTGTGACTTCCGTCCCTCCTCTGCAGCAACAGCTACTTCTAGATGAAAGCACTGGATAAGCTAAATTTCATCTGGATGACAGACTAAACCTGAATAATTTCTGGGTCCAAACATGAAAGGGTCAAGTTGCTAAAATCCTCCCCTAGCACCGAGAGCTGTGGCAGCTAATTGCTTCCATGGAGCCGAAGAAAATTCCCTCCGTCTGTGCCATGCTTGGCTACAGAAAATTGCTGCTCATCCAGCCGCAAATATCTGACAGGTAGTCAGACAGCACGTCAGGGACGGGAGGTTTTAAAGCAGAGAATAGCAATGTGTCAGTGGTGTGTTCATGAGAAAATTCACAGTGTGCTGACACTCCAGGTCTAGTAGCATCACGTAGTCCAGATAACGTAAAAGCCCCAAATAAAAGGTGCCTCTGGGGTACAAAAAAGTTGCTTTGGAGGAAGAGATTAAAATATTCCTGGATACAAACCTACTGGAGTACAGCAAACAACACCAAATTCAGAGGGATGTAAATGCACATGCCACAAATTCACATCGACCCAAGAGAGTTTATGATTCACAAGGTCAAACGCAGCAGGTGCATTTTAAATAGAAAGGAGATAAAACGTAAAGGGAAGTTCAAACGGTATTTGAATTCAAACACAGAAGGACCCAACAGCTACTGAATTTCAACAGGGTTTATGTGACTGCGGCCTTTAGACTCCTCTGAAAGCTTTATGAATAACTATCCCCCCAAAGCGCGCTCAGAGAGAAGGAACTTGCTCAGGTGAGTACCTGTAGATCAGCTCTGTTCAGCTGTGTCCAGTGCAGAAGATTTCAGAACACAGCTGAAGTTGCAGCTACAGAAGTGTTCTGATTAGAAGCAGGACAACACTATCACATGGCCGTCTGCTGTAAACCTTTCCCAGATGTTTCTTTTCCGTATTCCTCGCAGGAATACAGCTCAGGGTAGGCAGGCTTGGTTTAAGAGCCTGTTCATATAAGGTTGATAGAGAATTGACAAGCGTAACACTAAAATAAAGATTAAAAATTACAGAACAAAACCAAACATATCTCATGATTCTCTATCCCTGGAATCTGAAAGCACAGTTAATATTTTTGACCTAAGAGGATCTTTGGGAAGAAGTTCTCTGATCCTGCCTGCAGCTCCTCCCTGCAACGGGCTTTCCAGGGCTAACTCTGGTGAAGGATACACAAGTATTTTTAACATACGAACCACAGCTTCAAGGTGAAATGAAATAAGTGGAGAAATGAGTTCTGCCATTCACTGCAACAGCAGCAGGATTTCTCCCAAGCCTTTAGTATCTCTTTGTAGCTATATACGTGCCTGTATGTTTTTGCTGCAATACAAGCATCTATTGTAATCCCTGATCTTCATGTAAAAGCTTCCTTCAATACATGTTTCATCTAAATATAGAAACATATTTGATAGAAATTCACAGGAAGACATTTTAAACCATTTGTAGATACTGGGGCTGACTAATTTATTCCCAGAAAGAACGTCATGCTAAGATTTTCTCCCCTTCATGAATACCACAGAAATTCACAAAGAATTAAACTCAACCTCTGATATGCAGCATGATTTGAACAGCTCTGCCGAGAAAAGTGTTGTATATGCTTTATATAAAATTAGAAGTAATTTTAAGGATAATTTCATTATAGTCATTTAGTAACCACTAAGATTTTAGCAGAATTAAGGGAAATCTGTTCCTTTAGGTGATGCCACTAGGAATTTGGATAAGTTAATATTTTGCTACTGCAGTGGTCCTCCCTCTGACTTAAGACGTACATTCTCAGGCTGTTGCTGGAGTGATTTGCAGGAACAAGAGCGGAAATACGTCCCTCGAGATTCATCTAGCAAAATCCCCTGAAGCAGAATGAGGTGTCTCGTCACTGACAACACAAAGGCAAAGAATATGCTGCTCTCCGAATCAGTGCTCTATGGAGGTTCACAGTCTATGAGACGTAAAAGGACACAAGGAAGATGACTTTTATATGGCCTTAAAATCATTGGTAGCAAAGGCGATGCAATCGAAGCAGCACTTGCCCTCAGCAAATTCTGTGAACGGCTCTAGCATTTTAAAAACAAGTCCAGGAAGGAAAATGTCCAGAAAAGCAAAATTCATTCAGTTTACAGTCTGTGGGGATATAGCATCACTGCTTGAGGTAGTAACAGCAATCTGAAAAATTCTAGAGGGTGATATAGGTGGTATCATTGAAGGTCGTACGCTGTCTGCCCCGGTTAGCGGTCCTGTCCGTTTGCACGGCTGAAAATGGCTTTGGAGGGCAGAAGGGGTCACTCTCGTTTCCGTGAGGCAGACTCTCGGTTAAAGCAGCCGGGTGCCACTGGAGTTGTGCATTGTATTTCATAGTCGTGAACCATGCGGGAGAGACGGAGGGGTCTAGTGTGCATTTTAACTTTCACTTTCGTGAATCCCCAGAAATAAAATAGATTTAAATGGAAACACCTTGCAGCTCTAACAAAGTTTGCCAGCCTATTTTTTTGTTCATTGTTTTCATTTTCTGCCTGTTTTGCTTACATAATTCATATTCTATCTTCCTCTTCACAATCAAGCTTCCTTTCTTCCCGCTCCCGTTCCTTCCTAGACAACTCTCTCCCCCTTATCCTCCATCTTCTTTCATATACAGTGACTTACAGCACAGACTAATAGGGAAATTTTCCTCAAAGACTTCAGAGATTTTTTGCTTCTGCACAGTTCTGTCTTCTTTTGCCTTTGCATTATCCAAAGAAACTGTTTGCATCCTTTGACTGTAGACGTAGGAAGGCACCTTGCACCTTTCAAGAAAACGCCTCAATATTGTCAAATGAAGTGCCTAAGCTTTGAGCATCTCATAGCGATGGGGAGAAGACAATTAATGTCGACATTCCTGTTTCTGCATCGCGGGTGACTACCAAGGCTTGCAGTTCCCCACTGCATTTCGGAGAGCAGGGCTCCTGCTGACTGCATTTACCCCCCGTATTGAACAGGAGGACAAAGGCAGGAATAGCGTAAGTATCTATCCGCCCATCTTCCTGCTGAAAAATGCTCCTGGCTGGGTGTCTGAGGGGATGACACAGACAACGTAAAAAAGAAAACCTTTATCAGCAGGTCTCCAGCCAGCTGGTATTTCTGGTTTTGAACAACTGCACTGAAGCTGCCAGAGCAGCCTTTCTGTTTCGATTTTGCACGCTCCCATGGGTGCATTTTTTATCTTGATGAAGTCCACCTCCCCAGCCCAGGCTGCAAGCCAGGACCGAAGCGCTCTGGAAGACTTCTCAAGCCTGAACAGAGTGAAAAGTGGTGGAAACATGAAGCAGCCCCACGGCTCTGCCAGCCCTTGCTCAGCCAGAGGCGGAGGGTTCTCCCCCCTGCCGCTGCTGCCCAAACCAGCCGCTCGCCGGCCGCCCGGCTGCTGAACAGCCCTGGGGAGCCCGGGGAGGCAGGTCCCGGCACCCCCCGTGCTCCCAGCCCACGGCGATGGCACCGGGGCTCCAGCTCCCGCACAAACCAGCGCTGAGCGCAAGCTGGAAATGCACAAGGTCCAGTGTTCAAAGTACGTCCCCTGCGGGTCAAAAGCAGCCCGAGAAATCGCGTTCCTTCTACGCACACATAGTTTTTCCCAGCACTTGTTCTTTGCTGGTGGGTCCTTTGTGGTCCAGAGGCAGTACGTAAGAGTTCTGCTTTTTGACTTCATTAACCTGATCAGCTCTGGGGCACTTGCATGACTCTGTGAATATAGAGTGAGCAGTTCTGGGGGTTGATTTCTACTGCCACTCGTAAGATCACCAAATATATTCAGGTTTACTCAGAAGCTCAGGTCTTCATCGAGGCTACGAAGCCTTGTAACACCTATCTGGAATTTGCAGATGTCCCGCAGTACCCTGAAACAGTCTTTCTAGTCAGGTTGTGTGTCATCTGGAGCCCCCAGCCGCACTCACCGCGTGTGCCAGGCAGCTGTCTGGGCAGGACGTACGCAATTAAAACTTGATCTCTGCAAGAGGTGCTGAACAAAACTGTCGTAATTCATTTCTCTTTTATTTTCAAGGACCAAAAGAAAACAAAGGGCAACTCTGGAAGTTGACCATTGACCTTAGGGGGGGGAGCAGAGCTGGAATTAAAATGAAATTTTTAAACTGCCATGGCCCAGATGTTTTGTGTTACAGCTACAATAGCTTCTGCAGGATATTATCTGCAAAGTTCTTTTGGGATCTTGTGCAATGAGAGATACTATATAAACACTGATATTAATTATCAGTGATAATTCGCTATTATGAATGCATATCAATGTTTTAAAATTTCAGATGTCTCATGTTAACATTATGGCTTTTAAACTATGATTTGCATTTTAAAACAATTCAGTTTGCTTTCAGTCTTGAGAAGTACAGAACAACAACTTAACTGAAAAGGGGACCTACCAAAACGTCAGTCCCAGGAAACAAAGCAGCTTGGGGGAATCTTTGAACTGATCCTCACACATTTACCCCTTCCCTTGTGTCTGTGAACGTGAAAGGTTACATAAATCTGCCTGTAGATAATTGCTTGCACTGCTGTGGGTTTCTAAATAAAGTGGTATCCCCATCTTTTTCGTGGAGTAATAAGGTTTTATTCGTAAATACTGTAGTCACCTTGGGTTTTCTTCATTAGCGCTAAAGCTTCAGCTAGTTTAAAAATGTATGTCAGTTAGCACCAAATGCACTTTTTGGAGTTGTAGTAACAGGCAAATCCTCTGAAATATCATTTGCAGCAGGCTCAGTCCCATTAGAGAGCAGTACTCTTCCCATAAATCCCACCTATTTTCCGAACTCTGAAGATCCCTGAAGCTTCGGCGCTCGGCCCCCGCAGCCGCCTGGTCAGTGCTGCGGCTGCCGCGCGACGTGTCCCACCGCGGCGCTGCCCACTGGGTCCGGCACCGAGCACCAGCCCGGCCTTCCAGGGGATGGAGAAACTGGGGAGATGGTTCTTCAGTACTGCCTACAGCCTTAGCATATGGACGAAGTAAACGTATTCTTGCAAAGGAAGCAGTGGTAGCACAGGAAATACTGGGAAACGATCGTAGAACAATTACAGGGAAGTAAAGAGAAAGAAAGGATACACAAGGTGTAGACAAACATTTGCAAGTGTTACAGCTTAACATCTCTATTCCATTAAGACGTGCTTAAAATGTAGCATTTAACCTGTGCGAACAGACATACAAGTCAAGCTCGCAAGTTTAAATTATTGCTTATTACTCTATACCCACCTTCAGGTTTTGGGGTGTGGAGGCTGTCCACAGATACAGTGCCCAGGGGCTGCCCGGAGAATAGCTTGGATTATCCCTGGTTCAGAGCTGGAACCCAAAAGCACAACTGAAATCTGAATAGTAATAGGTGAGTAAAATCTCGCTTCCATTCGTCTTGAGGTTTGGATGCAAAGCCTGCAGTGGTGGTGATGATTTCAGTTTTCAGCCCTTGGATGCTTCTCCTTTCTGACCACTGAATAAGGGCACCGTGTTTGCATTTTTGTTCAAAGCAGCCCACCTCTGAACTGAATCCCCCAGACATTCTCACCTAATCCCTTTCGGTTTGCATCACAGAGCGGTTTCTGAAAGGCAATGTTGATTACTTTCCAATAAAACTAAACCAGGAGAGGTGTTCCGGCAGCATCCCTTACGTGCTCCAGCTGCCAATGTGTCAGTCCATAGAGCGTCTGCTAGATGGAGTCCGTAGTGAAAAACCCCAAATATGTGTAATATGGATGTTGCATCCTCAGCACCAACTGTTTGCATCTGAAGTATCGCACTGCATTACTTCATAACAAGAAATAATCTATATAACAATCCTTCTTTTTGTATTTCCAAACTCCACTATTGCGTCATGATAAACAAATAGCTTCGCTGGCTCTTGTAAATCACAAGACACTTGGTTCGTTACACCTACGTTTGCAGCATGCCAGTGCCCACTGCCTACATTTTCTCAGCTATGCTTTCAAGGGAAAAAGAATGATTTTGTCACATATCCAATAATGGAAACTCCTCGTATCTGTCCCAACTCACACGACATTATTGTTCCTCTCATCTTTGCTATGAAAAATCATCCATCAAACAGATACATGCAAGTCTGTTTTGTGCAATACTGGGTCACACAACAAAAAAAGTTCATAGAAGGTTTTCTCCCATTTGCTATTGCTCCATTATGTAGAAATCACACTGAGAGGGATTACCTAAGAATGAAAACATTAGTCTAATATTGAAGATATTGTGCTTCACTTTATAATCCTGTTACAGATGTCTGGTGTAACTTTGCCCAAATATGTCAGCGTCTGCCTCAAATCAGTATGTGTAGAGTAGAAGTACTACTTCCATACCTCTCCAGAATTAATCTCTTCATGACCGAGGTGTTGGAAGCACGTCTGTAGCTGGCTTGGGAGATCACTTCAGTCCTTCCAAAGACCTTTCAGATAAAAGGAAAAAGCCAAGTTCATGCATTCAGCTGGAGAGCCTTCTTGATTTTGTGGATTAATATAATTTCTGTTTCTTTTCAGTGGAACTCAGACTTACCAGGAGATGCACCTGAGCACTTGTTGACTGATGTCCTTAGTTGCCTCTGCCGTACAAAATAAAAGGGAAATTCTCGTCTCGAGTAGAGACTCAGAGACCCAGCTGAATTCTCACATACCCATCCCAGGAGCTGTCTGCAAAATCGTGCATCAGTACTAAAAGATCTGTGGGCAGTCTTTAATAACGTGGGCACTGCTCTCTTTGAACATTCCTGCCAGCTCATTTTTCAGTGCCGCTACTTACTGTCATAGGCAGAGAAACCGGGATCAGCTGCCCTGTTTCCTGCGACAATGTTAGTGTTTGTGGTCTAGACAGCAAAGTCGTTCTGGACTTAAATAGATGCAATCTAACAAATATAATCCCACTGTTGATTACTCATCTGAATACAGCTATACTTCTTCATAAAGGTCATTAACGGCACACTAAATTGAATTTGGCTTGATCAAATTCACATGTTCCAGTGGAGTAATAAAAATCCTCGCACTTGTGCAATTTAGTTAAAAAATCTGAGTACCTGTGTGTTTAAAGTATTTGTGAACTGTAAGAGGAGGTAAATTATAAGGATGAAAGAAAAGAACCTAATTGTACAAACATCGATTTTTTTAAAATCCTATGTTGTATCTCTGTCGGGCACCCCTGTCTCGGGAGAAAGGAGGTGTTCTAAGTAGCCACTCTAATAGGTGAAATATCTCAGCCTTCAGGCTGTAAATCAACCTCTAATTGCTGAAGACTAAGGAGGGAGTTTACGTAGAGATTACTTTACACTCAGTTCTCTGGGAGTTTTCCTATTGATTTAAAAAGGACTAAGGTCAAGCTTTAGCTGCCTGCTCCAGGGTTTCCTCTATGAAACATCTGTGTTTGATCATTGCTGGATAAAGAATAAAGAATTAATTCAGATAATGCCTAAGAGAAGGCATTGAAATGGGAGCAAGGAATAGGAACCAAGAGAGTCTGTCCTTAAGGTACCTGTTATTATCATTTAACATGTAGTAAGAATACAAAATATAACGTTATAAGTAAGTCCTGCCTGTAAGGGGCTACAGTCTAATTAAGAGAGCAGCAATGAATAAAAGCTGTATGGCAGGGCCAAGTCGGAATCCCAGTGATGACAGCTTACTGCCTACCGACCGCAGAAGCAGAACTGCAGTTCCTCCCCTGGAGAGGATGCGAATCTGCCCTGTAAAGTGCTGCAGGGCTCTGTCTCTGCCCCCGACCCCTCCTTTCCAAATTATGACTGACGTAAAAATGGAAGAAATGCAAAGGATAGAAGGTGGGAGCTCACTAAAGTAGAAGCTCATCTCCGAGCTGCCCTGGAGATAATACCTTAATTTAATGGTGCCCTGAAGGTAAGACAAGACTGAGCAGCAACCAAGAGCTGGGTCTGAATGCGCATCCTGGGCGTTCGCAGTCTCCTTTCGGAATATGCAGTGTTTGACTCCTGGCTTAGCGAAGGATCAATGCAGCGTTTCCAGAAAAGCTGTTACAGAGACCTGTGACCCCCTCCCAGTGACTCTTGCTCCTCCAGCCTATAGCCCAAGGTCTTACTGCAGGGCAGCAAGCTTTTAGTGCCACCCAAAAACTCCTCCGCCTCTCCTGGGACATGCCAGCCTTTCCCCTGGCCCACGCTGCTCAGACGGGGATGCCCTTTGCCAGCCTGTGGGGATAACGGGGTATGGGACGAAGAGCTGAAATACTTGTGTGCGTGTCCTGGGGCCTCGTTTTATGGATTTGCCATACCCTTGAGCATGCAGCAGAGTATCAGTATGGACGCGCTTTCACCAGGACAGCTAATTCCCCAAATTTAGACCTGGCTATGGTGTGTAGGGACAGACATAGGAGCCGAGCACTGGGCAGTCACCACTCGCTGCCCTGCAGGAATGGGCTCTGATCTTCTTATTCACCCCCTTAATGTGTCTCACCTTAGTCAGAACCTATTCATGGAGAAAGATGTCTCTTGTCAAGAGTTAATTTTTAACAGACAAATTCAATAGAGAGTTTTAACAAAAGAGAAGATTCACTCAGTTCAGGTATTCCAAACATAGATATCATCTCTACATTAGTCTGTCTGGCTCTTTAAGCATCTCTTTCATGCCTATTGCTATATATCTGAACAATCCATCATATCTGTGCTCCTTCATTCTTCCTCCTATTATCTGGACATCAACTTCTTTAGAAAGCCATAGCTTTGGGGACACTAATGCTTTGCTATATCCCTGCTTTTACACTGGTACGCTTCCCTGAGGAGCAAGGATATTCCAAGTTGCAGCGTCAGGGTGGGATTCATCAGCCCTGTAAGGAAAGGAATTTACACCAGGAAAACTTCCACCCCTGATTTAGGGGAGTAACGTCAGATCCCCTGGGAAGGGGAGCAGGGCAGACCAGGGGCTGCGGCCAGCTCCAGCCAAGAGCCGGTATGATCACAGGCCCTGGCACGGGGGATGCTGAAGACAGAAAAAAGACAGTCCCTGTCCTAAAGAGCCCGCTGTCTAACTTTTTTTTCCCTAAGGGCTAGATTTTGGTGGAGTTTATCTACATGTGATTACAGACAGCTGTCAGTTTGAATCCTTTTAACCATTGCTTGTACCTATTAACAACTTTGCAAAACCAAGATGTTAACCACTATATAATTAATTTGCAGTGAAAGCCAAATAAGCCACAAATCCTAGAATGGCTGATGCCACTTTACTTTTAAAGGTGGCATATTAAAAGTCAAAAGTAAATGTGTTTGCTTTTCAAAGAAATACAGAAAAAAAGTTTCCAGTATCAGTATCATCCTCCCTTCTTCCCTTCCTTCCTTCCTTCCTTCCTTCCTTCCTTCCTTCCTTCCTTCCTTCCTTCCTTCCTTCCTTCCTTCCTTCCTTCCTTCCTTCCTTCCTTCCTTCCTTCCTTCCTTCAAATGTTTGAAGCTCTAAATTTGTTCAGCAACTAGGAAAATACTTGTAAAGCCCATTTAATATTTACAGATGTTTAGTGGCAGGAATAGCAACTTCCTTTTACATTTCCCAGCGGATGCCTCATGCCTCATGTGAGCCTGTCACGGCGCATTACATCATTCTGAGAAGCTGAAATAAAGATGAATCATTTGTGAAGCTCCTGTATCTCCTCGTCGTCAGCTTTTCCAATCGCACCAGAGTAAACTGATAAAGAAGCAGAAGGTTTCGCTCATGATGAAGAGATAAGGTTTCGGATGTACTTCTGATGGGCCATTGTGCTGAGAAAAAGGGCTGACAAGGGACTTGCACCCCGAAATTACCTCCTCATCCCCTCTGCTTTCCCCGTCCCCTTACTGCAGCACTGGTCACACGTCCTGCCCAGGTCAGCACCTCTGCTACTGACTGCCCAGCACAGCTCCTGCAGGGATGCCGGAGGGCACCGGGGAAAAGCAACTGGCACAGGGCACGTGGCGTGCGGCACGTGGCACGCGGCAGGACCGGTGCCAGCCCCAGCTGGAGCCCCAACAGGGGCCCAGCTCTGCCGGCCACTGACCTCAGGGCCAGCCGAGAGCCACCTTCTCGCCTGGAGGATGCTGATGGTAGCATCATGCTTCACCGAGCAGCTCCCCCTGAGCTCCTACTCAACGTTTAACATCTGGTGTGGCAAAGAAAATGAGTTTTTCCCCCCATTTGAGAGTCTGCTCAGGGTTGCACATCTGCCCAGAACCTCCTGCCCCAGAGGTGTGCATCCACGTGAACCAGGTCAGCGATCGCTGGGGGGGAAGCCGTCCTGCAATGGACACTGCGGAGTTGGGGTGCAAGAAGTAAATAACCTGCCCACTACCACCCGTGGCAGAAGTGGAAGTTTCCATTCGTAACTCTTCAGCACTAGGTCACAGCCTTCACCAAAGCAACCCCTCTGCCTCCCCAGCTACATCACACAAACTTTCAGGACTACCTGACATCAATAAAGCTTCAGTCATGTGCAAACCCATATGCTTCATTTCCTTCCTGTTCTCTTCAGAAAAACTCGGCTCCTGTCTAAAATGCGTTTTAGCAGGAGAACATTTGATATTCCTCCAGCTCCGCAGCCCCTAAGCCCATCGCTCCCCTCCCAGCTGCCTGCGGTCCCGCCGTCACTTCCCAGCTGGTACCCTAGGCTTCGATGCGCTGTGCTCTGTGGCTTAAGGAAATATTAAGCTTCTCACCCATGGTGCTCTGGATTTAGATATCAACTTTTTGGATCAAAAGATAGTTTAGGTGATAATATCAGGAGACCTGCTGAATAGAAATAAGGACGAGGTTTGATCCCGAAGGTATGGCACGGCAGCAGCAGCTGGGAATACCCGCTCACAGTGAGTGCCAGCAGTTTAATGCCTGAGAAATGAATGTCAGTTTTATAATTTATGTGCCTAATGTTGTTTTTTGCTATTTGTGTAAAGAGCTGTCTGACATCTAGCACATACAGGAGGTGGGTAATAAGTAAAAATCCCAGATGTGAACCCACCAGAATTCTGTTTTATCGTGGCTAACCCTTCCTTTAACCCTTTACCTCGGGGAGCCTGAATTGAGAAACTCCTGGCGGTTTCTCAGCACTATAATTGCAGGTTGCCGGCGGGTTTTTGTTCCTCTGGCCGGCACGACCTCCTTTCTCACGGTTGCTCTGACGGGTCACGCAGCCGCGGTGTGTTGCTTGCATTGGCCTCTCGTGTCCCCGCAGCAGGACGCGGACGCTGCATCGCTGCGAAGCGGAGCTTGCGGGTGGTGCCAGCCGCCCCGACGGCGCCCGAGGGGCTTTTCAGAGGAGAGAACAAAAGATTTTGGCTGTACTTACTTCACAGCCAGCTCTCTGCCTAACCAGTGCCTCGCACCCCAGTGCCCTCAGCCCCAGCCCCAGAAGCCGTGAGGGCTCGTTGCTAACGGGTCCTGCCTGACGGCCTCTGCTTTCTAGCGGTAATTAGGAGATGCCCCGGGTTGAAAAGCTTCAACTTCCAGGGACTGCCGTAATTACAGGAGGTAACGCTGTCATCTCGCCCGGGGAAAAACAATCGCTCTTACAGCATAGGTGCTGTGGAAGATCCGCATCTGTTTCTGAAGCAGCCACAGATGCCCATGATCTGGGGACAATTTGTATTTTGGCCCTTTTCTCCCGATTTCTAAACTGCTGGTGCCAGTCAGTGGGTATTTCTGGTGGAAAGACAGGAATATGAGCCCTAGTCACTGGGAATATCAAAATGATCTTTGAATGGAGGAGAACATAGACATGAAAAATATTATTAGAGAAACTACATAGCAACAACTTTATATCTGGACAAGAAGTTGCTTGTATGGTTACAATTTTCCTTTCCAAATAATTTATTTTTCACTACAAAATCCGAAATTTCTTTAATTCCAGAGGTGAGTCCTTTTTAAAAACTATAGAAATTTCTCTGAATTAATGTTAAAAATGCACTCTGTTAAAAGAAAATAGTTACATTTTTGTTCTCCATAACACAAACAGCTTCTTTTGGTTTTGGGGGTTTTTTTTAATTTTATTTTAAAACTAGCATGTAATTAATCATGGATAAGTATGAGTTGCTGACTTTTATCAAGACACGATTTACTTTGTTGCTTCTTTAAAGGCAAACACTCTTTATACCTAATCATTGCTATACAATATGCAAAATAACTATATAAATCCATAAAATTAATGATATATGTGCCCATGTTTTGACACTGCCAACTTATGGCTTGAGCTAATTTCTGCTGAAGTTAGTGGATACTTTGCCCACTGGAATCAATAGAAGAATTACTGCGGCCTTCGCTGGAGCAAGTGAAAACCCAGTTCCGGAATGTGCGATAGCTCCGGCGCGTCAGGAGTATCACAGACTGGTGTAAAAGGGACGCAATTGCCCTGAAACCACTCTCGGTCCTGATGTGCGAGGCATCGGTCGGGAAGGGGTGGAGGTCTGCTTCCAGCTGGAGCTCTGCTCTGAGAGCATTTCTCCCATTTCTCCTCCTCTGCCTTCTGTTTTTGAGGGACAGAGATTGTTCTCTAAGGAGTGAACAAGAAATATGTAAAGAATCACCCAGGCTCACTTACAGGATATTTTTTCATTACTATCTAAGGAGAGGTCTCTGTATTATGTTGTTAGATAGTCAGATTTTCCATTTTTGGAGCCAAATCTTTCAGGACTTTCTCAATCAACATTCCAATTGATCTGTCGTTACTCATTTTAACCCAGTAGATAGAATAGGATTAAGGCCAAGTTTAAAATATGAATAAAAGCTCTTTGGAGGATGAGCGATTATGTGAAATACACCTGCCCAGGTTTTACTGAAGAAATGTTCCTGCTGCTTGGCAAATCTGCTTTCCGAATATCGCTGGCGTAAACATGTGATGAACGCGGCCTTTCTCAGGGGCGCCCAGTTTGCCAGACATGCCCCCCCGAGTGCTTTACTAGGGGGGAAGAGGAGATCTAAGGGGCTGCCCCTTCCCCCGGGGGAGGCACAGCGCAGGCGCTCAGTGCCCCGGGGCTGCGTCCGCTGCCTGCCGGTAGCGTCACCGCTTCCTTGGATCCCCAGTTTGCTCTGGTACGAGCCTCGGCAGCTCCCTAGCCTTCTCCTTATGCTTTGGTTCTTTCAAAAATTAGGGCAATACAAGCTCACGCAAGTTCTCCTCCAGAAAACGTCATTTGTTTTGACGCTTATGGCATGACAGGGCGGCATAAAGCCTTAACCTCCCCACAGAGCTGTCAGCTCTCTTCGACCTGTGATTATTTCTATGCAGTTTATTTTAATAGATGCACCCAGATGCTAACAGATCTCCTGTAAGCTTTTCTACTGCAAGCAGGACTTGATGGAAGCATTTCCAGGCGGCAGGACCCAGGTCCTCCAGCCACGTTACCTGTTCACCTCTGATCGTGGCGCTTCCCCTTAATTTGGCCGCTGTTCTGTGTCACTGAAATTAAAGACGTACAAGGAGTAGCCCTGGCATGACTGTTAACCACCAGTATTTCATCCTCAGAAACATGCTGCAAATCCCTTTGAGCCCTGGCTGTGTCAAAGAATGAGAGAGGATTCGGGAGAGACTTGCTCAGCTGATTTTATTTTTACTGGAGCACAGTTCCGCACCGGCTGCCGTGGGGAAGCGCGCGCCGTGTTTCCATACGCAGCCCTGCCTCGGGGACAGCTCCACGGTACCGCAGCACAGAATCTTAACCAGCCGGGCGGTGATTGTTGCCGGCGGCACAGGCTCTGCTGCTGGGGGAGGATCGCACCGTCTGCCGGCGCTGAGCAGCGCTGGAAGGGGCAGCACCGGTGCCGCCGGCCTCGCCGGGGCTGCTGCCGGCACCCAGCCCCGAGGTGGGGAGAGCCCGGCAGCGCCGGCACCCGGCCCGGCTTTTGCAGGAGGGGTGTCAGCGCCGAAGCCGTGGCAGAAGCGTTCCCGCTACAGAGAGAAAAGGGCTCCGGTGTTTCCACCCGAAGGCCAGCTTCGGGCTCGCTTTCAGAGAGGCGCAGACNTAACTCCTCATCGCCCAGAGCCAGTATATTGACTCAGATCTTAACGAGAGCTCTGCTTTGTCTTCAGGGGACAGGGACTTCACCTGCGGGAGACAGCGGTAAAGGTTATATCTTTTAAATAAGGCCTTTTATTTTCTGATGGACACAGAGTTCTGAGAAATCTGGCAAAGGCTCTGACAAAAATAACCCTGCTTTTTTTCTGGCATCTCTACAGAAGCATCAAACATATTTGTTCTCAGTAGAGCCATGAAAAATATTATTGTCTAACATCTCTTGATCAAGGGATTATTGATTCTGATTTTGAACTAAAAAAAGTCAAGAAGATTCAATACAGAAGTAGAGCCACTCATTAACTCACTATTCATTTAAAATGGAGGAGTCAACATCTCCAACAGAATGGCTTAAAAAGTCAATGTAGGAAGATTTTTATGAGAAATTGTAGATAAAGATTAGAAGCATTTAAAAATGAGTCTGCTAAGAGACATGTAACCTGGAACGTTATTGGGAACCCGAGGTGGGGAAGGGTCTCCCCAGGTGCGTTAGAGAGCCCTGCGGGCTCATCGGGAGCTGCCGACGCCGGGAGCAGACACCTCCAGCTGAACACAGCGCCCGGGTCACGGAGGAGGAAAAGGAAACCCACAACAAGAAACAGTGTTCCAGAAACCACAAGACCTTAGGTTTACACAAAGCCCTGGAATTCCTCCATGGAAAGCGGGGGACGGGGGAGCACAGAGACCTCAGCCACCACCTCTGCCTCCCAACTCCCATTCCTGCGCTGGGTGGTGAGAAAGCCCTGAGAAGAAAGACCCAGCCCCAGCTGGCATCTCCCGTGGCCTACACACATCTCTGATCCAGAAACAAAAGAATTTATCTTCCCCCTCGTTCACAAGGTTTCTAGGCAGCCTGCTTTCTCCTCGTTACACCACTGAACTTAAACCAGTAACAGAGCGAGACTACAGGAGATAAACCAGTGTTGCCATCTTGAGTTCTTACACGTTTGAGCCAGAGAACTGCAACTGTGTTCTAATTAGGATGGAGAATTTTAACGACAATTGAGAAAAGACCTAAAACCTGACAGTTTCCAGGCTGGAGTTAGCTGTGATGCTGACAGAGCCCATCCACCCTGGGGTCCCCCGGGCAGGGTAACTAACGGGGGACCCTGGAGTCCCACCAGCTTCCCTCCTCTCCCAGCCAGAAATGGCTACCCAAAACATTTGGCTAGCTGATTTCATATTTGCTCAGGGGTATTTTATATCCACTTCTCATGAATATTTCGCAATTTACTTGGTCATTTTTGTAAATCTATTTTAACCGAGTGGGGAATATTTTAATAAAACCTATTTTGAACTTGTTCATGCTGGAAGCCTCATTAGAAGAATTACAAGTAATACACCATTGATGTGTCCAACAAAAAGAAATTAATTCTGAAGATGAACTACAAATGAACTTCAGATCAAGAATTGTCTGCAGAAATTACTTTGTGATGAACTGAATAGTGAATACTGGCAATTTGTGACAAGAAAATGAAGCAGAATTTATTGAATAAATTACTTGTAGTTCCGCTGTGGTGGTCGAGAGGTTGTTGGGCTGAGCCTACCATCAGGACTTGTGCTCTTACTGTGGGAATACACTCTTTGTTTTCGTTTCCTGAGCTGGCAGTTTCAGTGATGGTTGGTTTATTTTTCAAGATGGTAAGAAATGGACAGAGAGAGATGGGGAAAAAAGAGCAACATCAGGTTAGAAACAGCTAGCAGAAGTGAGGATTATTAACCAGGAATGAGATCTGGCGGTGTGTTTTTTATGACCTCCGAGGTGTACCTTGCTCAGGTGCGGTGGGACAGTCCCTGCCCGCAGTGCGGTCCCAGGCAGTGCCCGGGCTTTGGGCTGAGCCCCGTTCCTCACGCAGGGACTGCACGGGATAGTCTACATCTTCCTTGCTTTGCTCTGTCAGTAGGTAAGGAATTGTTCATTGAAACGACTAAAAACTAAGGCAACTCGTGTGCATTGCTCCATTAGAGAACGGAGCCAGTACCAAAGCGGTCATCTCTGGTGGCTTCCAATAAACCGCTCGCCACGCACCTTGGACTGCTCTTGGACAGCATCGCCCATCCTGGTCATAGCACTCGCTCGTGCACGTCTGCTCTCTTTCAGTGTTAAAACAACCATATTTGCCATGCAGACAAGATTGTGCTCGTGAGCCCAGCCTGCTGCCCCATTTTGGTGAGTTTTCTGTGGGAGGAAGGGTGGGATCCCTCCCTCGGCGGGGGCTTAGCGCAGGGAGCAGGTTGCCTCATGGCAAGTGCGGGGGAAAATGAGTATGAACCGTCTACACTTAAGAGGAAAATTTTATTTACAACTTTATGCAGTTAGGTGTTTCCCTGCATTTCTTGCATGACTCCCTAGGTGGCGGATGCTACCTTACTTATTCAATCGGCATTTTCTTAATATTTGGGTGTGCGCTCTTGATGCTAATTTACACTTAAAGGTTGAATATGAGCATACGGCTAGATTTTAATCCACCACAGAGGAGCACATCACCATGCAATATCTCTTCTGCCTTTGACAGGACTCCTTGGGGGCAGAGGCTCTCCCCAAGCCGGAGCAGGGGTAGCACAGCCCGGTCCATGGAGGGTGTCCGAGCCCACGGGCTCCCCGGGGCGAGTCTGCGTGTTCCTCTCCAGCCACGGAAGGAGTCCCGGACCGTCGGGTTATGGTCGCTGCCACGTTTACTCTTCTGTGTCGGGGGAATTCTGTGCACTATGAATAAATAACCAGATGTTGTCCTTTTGATTACACAGAAAAGAAGCTCTTGTTGTTCAATAAGGAAAATGGTGAGTAACAGACCTAGTTGAAGTTAGCAGGGACCCTGCTTTATTCGGAAGAATTCTTCAGTCTATGAGTAGTTTCATGGATTTCAGTAAGATGCAATTTGCGTATTATGAGCAGTAGTCCGACTTCTGTTTTCTCAAGATTTATAGAAAACCAGTACTTCTGAAATACTGAAACAAACCTGATAAATGGCTCTTAACAGACAGAAGGCATTACCACAGTTTGTGCTAAAAGCCCACTTTTTTGACAATCATCTCAGCAGAGTTATTCAGGGGTGAATGAACTGTGCATCCACGGCCGGACTCATGGGTTTACAGCCAATGCCTTCAAGTGGTGGAGGAGTACAGGGACTCGTGCAGTACATGCGCAGCGGTACTGGGACTTCTTCTGAATCAACTGCAATGAACTGTCTGGTTTTTTACTGAAGACTATCTCCTCGTACTGTCTCCTTTCATACGGCATCACACAGACGTATCTGGGGCCTTCATAGGTGTCACATCAACAAAGAATAGGGTTGAGTTAAAAAAATGAATATAGTAGTTTCAGATCCAGAGTAAATCAGTGTAGCTTCAGTAGAGCCAGCAGAGAGATGCTGATTTACAGACACTGAGGAGCTTGTGCTACGATTACAAATAGTTTAAGTGAATTGTTACTACCGTGCCAGTTCAGGGATCTGGTGATTACACAAGAAAAAGCGTGTGATTCATTGGAATCGATGAGCTTTCCCAGCACATGAAAGTGCAGTGCCCGGAAATGGGCAATAGAACTAAAGTACTTTTTTTTTTATAAAGTGGTACATGATGATGTGCGTTTGAGACGACCCGATTCAATGCACCCAAAGATGACAACATTAACATACTCATACCTACCTTGTGCCATGCCTTCTGCAATTTCATCATATTTTAGGCTTGTAGTTCATTATATATAGCAATTTACTTAATCAAGGGCCGCCGGCCCTCCTGCAGGGCTCAGCCCGGGATGCGGGACCAGCGCCTGCGGAGGGCTGGGGGCCGCTCCGAGCCGGGCTGTGGGGAGCAGCTCCCCGCGGCCCCTCGCCCTGCCCGGGTGAGCCCCTGCGTGGGGGCCGGGGAAATCCCGACCCGCGGTTAGACAACAGGGAAGGGTGCAATGGTCAAGAACATGTTTTTCAGCCTTTCCACTTTTCCCAGAAAAGAGTCTCAGCCTCTGTTTTTCTGCCTGCAAATATAAACGCAGATTTATGAACGAGCAATTCTCAAACAAACGTTAGTTCACGTGTGACCATTTCATGTTGTTCTGAGTACAACCTGTGCTTTGGCTTTCTTTGAGGGATCCAAATTGGGGAGTGGCTGCTGTTCTCCTCTTAGCCTATAAAATACTTGAAAAATAATTTTATATGTAGTTTAAGATTATGGACTGTCTTCATATTTCTTATCTCTGAGTTTACTCAGCACTAAGACTACCAAAATAAAATCATCCATTATGCTTGAGATTTTTATTAGCTCCTAATCTAAGAGCTGACAAAAGAAATGGGAGATTACTTCAAGCAGCGGGAGCTGCGAGTGCGCTGAGCAGCACTGGGGGGAGGCTCGGTGCGTGTTACATCAGTGAGAGCTCCCGGGCGCGTTTCCCGAATACAGCAAGTACTCTTCTCTCTTAGATTTTGGAATAAAACAGATGATAGGGAAACGTTTATGACCCCAGAGTCCCTTTCCATAGAGCCGTGCAGGGGTTCTTCAGTGCCCAGCGCTGACCCTCTGACGACTTTCACCTACGCTCAGGATCGGTGCGTATTTGCTCCCACGGGGAGGCAAACGCCCCTGCACCCTGCGAGAGCCGGAGCAGTCCCCCGGCACGGGGAGATGCGCAGGCAGGAAGATGCCCACAACGAAATCACCCTCCAGACGCCTCTCCCTGGAAGGCACCTGGGCCATGTTTCGCGCCACACATGATTTCAGTTTTAACCTATTAAATCCCCACCAGAAGTGATAAAATATCAGCTGTATTAATGCAATTGCTCTGAAACAGAGCTGGGAAGCTTTATAAAATATATTTACTGCTGTTGTTATGTGTGTTATTCTCAGGGGACTTAAAAGTAGCAGCCAGTAAAGCCCCTGTCAGCCTGCGCATTATCATTGGAGATCACAACTACCATTGCACTTGGCTGTGTCTTGCTGTCGTCCAGCGTTCAGTCCAGCGTGGAACTGGGCATCAGGAACGCCGTGGGTGTATGAAAGGGATTATCAGGTGACTTGGGCTCTGTTCTCCTGTACGCTACCAGCCTTTTGGGTTTCTTTCTTTTTCTCTTTTTTTTAACCAACTTGTTCTCCTTACGTTGATCGAGAGTTTTAAGCCTCATGCAACCCTACGTACAATCGTTTTAATTAAGATCAGCAGTGCACTTTGAAATCCTCAGATAAAAGGCAGTCTATAAATGCAACAAATTAAATTTCCAAGAGGAGTTAGGCAAGATAAGAAAAGTTCCAATCCCCATATTTGCATTTTAAGGAAATGTGAAGAATCTGGGGCCCAAGTATATTCTAGAATATTTTTAGATCTAGGCATTTCACTTTTATGATTCAGGTCAAAACAACACTCTATGTACCCTTCACCTTCGAGGTATTTTGTCTCTACTTTTTTACCTCAGCTTTATAAGTCTGTTTTATAATTTAGGTAATTAGTTGGGTAGTGTGTAGGTATGTATCCACATGTATACAGGATTTTATGTCTAGTTTGACTTTAGAAATAAGGAGAGAATTTCCAATGCTGCCAACACTTCCACATGCACTTAAACACACATAATTAATGCCATGGAGATTACTGAAGGAAAACAAAATGCATTCCTGAAGATGATGGGGATCATTCACTTACGTTACCAAAGCAAGATTAAACAGAGATGTTTGTCATATAAACGGTCAGCTGAGAAATTCCCAAGTAAGTAAATTCAGAGTAAAAATTGCTATTTTTTCCAGTGTCCGTTTTGCTTTCAGTACAGGTTTGTTTATGGGATTTTTTCGAGTCATTCTGGAATACTCAGAGGCAGGAGGTAAATTAAATGGAATGAAATAAACACAGGTTCCTGCGATTCTTGTGTCGAAACCCTTTTCGGGTGGAACTCTGAAAATCTGGAAAGTCCTGACAGACACACGCGCCAAGGTCCTTCGAGCGGCTGCCTTAGCCTTGTAGTGCTTGTTGTCTGCAAACAACTACATTAATATTGCAGTGATTTATCTACAGGAGAAGTGAGGTTCTCGCTGGATTGCAGAATGCATCTGGACCAGCTAATGAGCACATTCTTCACCATCAGAGAGGCTGTGGAGGGCTTGCAAATATTTTAGACATGATTCACAGAGCCAAAAGGTCTTGTTTACTGATATGCTATTTATACCTAGCTCAATTAAACCTCTTAGGAAAAAAAAAATCAAGGATGCCAACACTGGCAGTGCAGTTGGAGGGGAGTATCTCCTCATGAAAAAGGTTAGAAAAACACCATTAATAATTTTGATAGATTCTTTCGGGCATACTTATGCCCTAGTCTTTTGTCCAGCTGCATCAAGTATTCTATTGGCGCGATTCTGGCAGCAGACGGGATCAGTCGGAGTTGAGCCGTGTCCCCGCGTCCGTGGGGCTGAGCTCTGCCCCGGCAGCCCAACCTCCGCCCTGCCAGGAGCCGAGCTGCCCGCGGGGCCTGGGGCCACCATCCCGGGCAGGGACGGGTCCTGCCGCCAAACCCTCCTGGAGCAATACCCTCATGTCAGGGTGTTTTCTGAGCAGAAACGCTTCTGCTTGGCCCGGCTCCTTATTAGCACCTGTGTTAACTCTCCTCCCCACAGCTTGGGGCTGGGCTGGGTTTGGGTTCGGTATGAAAGGAGCNGCTAATTCTCAGTGCTCAGTAGTTGCGAAGCCTCCGGGGTGGGGACAGAGGACCGGGTGGTGGGAGCGGCGCGGCGCGTGGCAGAGGCGTGAAGGCGAAGTGCAGAGGGGCTGGAGGGGAGGAGCGGCTCCGCAGGTCCTGACTTCGCAGGCTAGAGAAGAGGTAAGTCACCAGAGGGTCCCATTCCTTGTGCGTGTCGCAGGCTTAGAGAGAGAGGTGCCGGTGTAAAGGAGAAAGCTAAAGAATAATTCATACCACTTGAATCTCAGTTTCTTGGAAATCCAGGTCTTCCAAACCTGATGGTTGAAAAGATCAAAGCTGTATGGGTAAAGGCCAGTGCACTGCAAAGTGCCATCTCCTGGAGCCTTCACGGAGGAATTAAATACCTTGCCTTGAAACTCACACTGAAGTTTGTAGACTCCGGTACATGAACGGCTGGAGGTTTTGAAGGTGTCTCCTTGCACATGCAGCCAGACCTTATTCAGCCCCTCCACCAGAGCACGAAGCCTGTGAGATAAGCACGAACGCTCATGTGGCAGTGAGCACTAGGAGCATTGACATAAAATATTGAGACGTAAATTAGTGGTGGAAAGTAAGCACAACAGCCTTTATATAACACTTTAAAATGATTTACCCATTAAATAATAAAGGTTTTGTTCCCTTAATACACTATTAATAAATTTCAAACCATCGTATCCTTAAAAAAATGTACTTCAGGCAAGTGGAAAGCAGACTAATGTGGATTTAGAAAGAGGTTGGGAGTGCAACAAATTATAAATGCTTTCTACTTTATCAGCATTACAGAGTACTATTAATTTTAAAAATAGCTTTTAAAAACATACATGGCATACCATAATGGAGATGGCTGTGTTTCAATACATCATCCTGATGACTCTTTCCACAGCAATGAGTTATGCAGACGCGCCAAGCTCTGTTTTGCAAATATGGTATGTATCATGCTGCAGCTGAAAGTTAAAAAAAGCAGTTTTGTCTTTTGATTCAGGATTGTGCTCTGCCGGGACTTCCGAGTGCGAGTGCTTACGGACGTGCTCTGTGTGTGCATCAAAGGCCGGGACGCTCCCTCCCACTGCGTATCTCTCAAGGAAGCACCATCCCTGCAAAATTTCCATTGTTCATTATCCCCATAGAGAGTTGGAATCAGACCACTAATACACGTTTTGAATGATTAAAAATAAAGTGTTAATGGAAAATAACAATGTAGCTGATGTAGCTGAGTAGCTCCTTTAAAATACTTTGTCTATAAAAGTTTTCAGTGCTAATTGGCATAAGCGTCCTTAGAATGATGCGTTATGTCTGTCTAAATGATGAAGGAGGTAGTTGCCATAGCAAGGCCTGTTTTTATTGACTGCTTAAAGGAAAGAGACACATAAACCCATAACTGAGGCCAGAAAACGAATTAGAAAAATCCCTGGGTAGCTCTAACTTATACTCGAGCTTGCTTGCTTGCCTTTTTTTTTTTCCTTAGACTGCACGGTTCTCTACTCCTCATAAAACAGCAATTACATACATGACAGAAGTCAGCGACCCGTTACGGCAGCCCTCACAGGCGCGGGTAAAGCTCTGCCTTCTCGCAGGCTGGGAAGGCCCCACAGCCCCCAGACCCGATGCCCCCCGGCTTTCTGCTCAGCCTTTACCGTGCCCCCCGCAGCCTTCCCTTCCCTTCCCTTCCCTTCCCTTCCCTTCCCTTCCCTTCCCTTCCCTTCCCTTCCCTTCCCTTCCCTTCCCTTCCCCCC
>VZTQ01007946.1:95477-117819 GCA_013400755.1 Pelecanoides urinatrix
CCTGTTCATGTCGGATTCCTGAATAAATCAAGAAATTCCGAAGAAAATCCTTCTGCTCCCCCAGCGCTGCCCGTCTCCTGCCGCGGGTTCAGCCAGCTCCTGCACCTCTGGGCTCTTAAGCCCCCCCCGCAGCCTGGCCCCGATTCCCCCGCCAGGAGCTTGGGGCAGACCTTGCCCCGTGTCACCGCTCCACCTCCTCGGGACGCGTCCCCCTCCCCGAAGAAGCCCGAGCGGGGAGAGCGGCTGGGTAGGGGCAGGGCGCTAGCACCCACCCCTGCACACATGCGAGGGCAGTGAAAATGAAGCCGCGGCTTGGGGACTGGTCTCCCTTCGGTCCTTGTGGCTGACGCATATCGTGTGCCCACAAAGCTCCACGTAAGCGTGGAGAGCACCCGCGGCGGGACCCGGGTGCTGGTGTCCCGGCAGGGCCCCCTCCCCGCGGGTGAGACCTGCAGCAGACACGCAGGCAGACGCACGTGGGCTTGCGCCCACCGCGATGGCAATCCAGATCCGAGGTCTGGACCGTGCTGAGCACCCCCCTGGCGCCGGGGCCGCATCCTGCCAGGGGCTGTGCTGCACAAGCAGGACTGGGTGCCACAGCCGCAGTGAAGGAGGGGACAGGGAGCTGATCTGGGAAATCATCGACCAGGAGTTCGTCTTAATTCATAGAATCACAGAATCACAGAATCACTAAGGTTGGAAAAGACCTCTAAGATCATCAAGTCCAACCATCAGACAGTGCCTGTCCGCACCTCAGCACCCGATGGGCTCCTCTCCTTTTTCACCCTCTTCTTCCCACTTCTGGTGGGTTCCGCTGCAAGAAGTAAAGCTTTGAGCTGGGCTTGCTGGTGCGGGCGGCAGGGAGCCGGCTCGGTGAGCGGCTCCCCCTCTGCCGAGCGCAGCGACCGGTGAGAGCGCGCGGGGCTCGGGAAGGGGCAGGGGGGACGTGGCCTCCATTCTCCAGCTTCAAAAGTCAGAAGGGCTGGAAAGCGGCTTGCTCCGTTCTTCAAAGCCGCGGCTGAAACGATGCAAGTGGCAGAATATAAATGAGGAATAAAGCTGCAAACTCAACTGAGTTAGACCTTGCAAAATCCATCTTAGAAAGTACAGATTCTGACCTGAGAAATGGGGATTGCTTAGACGCTTTAAATCACAGGGAGTGATGCACTAGGAGAGACGGCCCTCCACCGATGACCTAATACGTCTTTTCCTCCCCTGTCCTCAGCCACTCCAATAAACTCCTGACCTCGCAGACCAATAAAGATGAACTCAAAGGAGACGGGAAGTCTGGCTTCACCTTCAGCATCTTGTCAGAAGAGCGGGGCTCTGCTTGGTTCAGAAACGATTACTAATGCCAACCCCTTATTGCCATTGTATCAGCTAGCAACTATTTTTTTGCCCGTGGCACAGGCTCCCTGCCTCAGCTGACCCCGAGTGCACTTCAGGAAGCAATAGTCTGGTGACTCCTCGGAGGGGATAGTTTTGTCCTGATAAAAGCCGCTGGTGAATCAACAGGAAGCTGAAATCTCTGTTTCTCATAATTGAGCATCTTTCCCTTTTGCCCATTTGTCGGCAATTTATGGGGAATGACTACTGCAGAGATTTAGCTGTGTTTAGTCATAGGATGATTTTGTCTCTTCCTAGCAAAGAGCTAAGTATAGCGGCAGACTCATTATTCAGAGGCCGCCAGTGATAAAGGGTGTTGGCATCCTTCCCGAGGCACCGTGTGAGCGGTCGGGTCCTCCTCGGAGCCGACCGTAACTCGCCTTCGCCTCGCCCTGACTGCACCTCGCTCTGCTTCGCAACCTGCCGTGCCGCTGGAGCGGATCTCATCCTGAAAGGCAACATGTATGGTGGTTTATTCCTGATGACAGGCGGAATCGTTCAGAAACCTAGAAACTAAACCAGGCACCATCCAGCTTGGCTGAGTTTCCCGTCTCTGAGAGCAGCTGCTATCAGGTGCTTCTCAAGGGGTTTCTGAGCATCAGAAATAATCCACCCCTGATATGGCATCTCGCTCTGGCTATGCTTAGCTATCACTTGTCATGATTTATTTGTGTTATCATTAGCTACAATTCCAGATGTACTTTGTTGTAAATATAAGCATCTAGGATGTTTTTAGATCTTATTCTAATCTTGGTTTTATTATCTTCCAATAGTAAGAAATCACAGAGCCTAATTACGCCCTGTGTCAAGCATTGTTTCCGTGCTGATGAAGAGCCTTTGCTACACGAGGAGAGCCTGGTCACTGCCCTGGCATCCGCAGCCTGCTGCTGCATAGCTTTACAACTGCTATTTAAAACTAAAACCAAGAAACAACTCCCCCCAAAACCACCACTTTTACAGGTACCATCTCCCTGTGACATGGATTCGTCACCCAAAACCAGATCGCTTTCCCTCCGTGCCTTTCGGCTGCGGGCGAGCGCGGGAGCTGCGGGAGGACCTGCGCCGCTGGCCCTGGGGCCGGGCGGCAGCTCCCCGCGGGGTGCTGGCCCGTCCCCCCGAGCCGCCTGGCTCCCAGAAATCCCTTTGTAAGTTCTTTCCTATTTCCCAGGTTGCCGTGTGCATGTGTGCGATGGGAAAGTGAGATAATGTCACCCCACCGCCATTTCAAGTGTTTCCTGGGGCTGCCAAGCCCTTCACGGCATGGGTTTGAAAAACAATATCCCTGTGCTGTTCCCTCTGCTCGTTCCCAAAATGCCTCCGGAAGGTCAGGTTCAAACACCCTCCCCAGCGGGACTTAATCTCTCCAGAATTTCTCCTCTACCTGTGCTTTTTAACCCAGATTTTTTTGAGGCTGTTTAAATACCTCTTCTAAAAAATCAGGCGTTTGCTCTGGGTGTCCGGGCACGTTCCCGCTCTGCGGGGGCTCGCCAGCCCCTGATGCCTTTGGCCGGTTTGCTCTATCAGGCCACTATTACCTACATGGCTCCATCCCGTTATTCCTCTGGATCCCTTCTCCCTGGGCCGGATCCTGCGCCGGAGAGGGAGAGCCCCCAGCGCTGCAGGCCCTCAGCGGAGAGCCCGGCGTGCACCAGCTGTAGAGTGATGCCATCACTGTCCCTGGGTGATTTTGAGGCACGACTGGAGAATTCAGCAACCCAGCTCCCCCGAGGCACTGTGCAGATTGATGCCCCTCTGCACGGACCCAGGCAAGGCATCGCGTGGCTGGAAGCAGCAGCAAGTCCTTATCTTCTTCTGCAGACTGAGGAGCCACGGAGGAAGCAAAGCAGAGTGTGGCCGGAGCACGAGACGGGAAATACAGGCGCCAGCGTTGTGTCCCCAGTCTCCTCCCAGTGAGGTACCCGCCTTTGCTGCCATTCACTCATTTTCCATTCCACACGGCCACGGTAAGTTGTATTCCTTCATTTCAGAAAAGCTTACCCAGGTGCTGGGTACAAAATGCAATGTGAGCTCTGACAAACCCTGCCGGGGTCACGTGTGGAAGCAGATCAGCAAAAGGGACATAATTAATTGTGAAGCACCCTCAGGAACTGAATGCAGGTCAAAATGAGCCCGGGTATCTGCTTCCTTTCTCTGCAGGAACACATGCGAGAAATCTCAGAGGAATGTACCAACGTGTGAGATACTAAATCAACACAAGAGTTCAGGTTTTTTTTTTTTCAAATTACAGTTGTAAAGAGGCAGCTCAGTCCTGAGCTGTGGTTGTGTTCCCTGCTCCCGGTAGCTCTGCTGTGAACACAGAACATAAGGAGGCAGCTGGATCCTGGTTTCTGTTATTTCAGCACGGGTTTTTCCTGGACTCGGGCACAATGAGGAAGGGAGAACGGCGGGGAACGGTGGCAAGGGGGGAACGGGGCGAGAGAGCTGGGAGCGGGAGCACGTGGAGCCCTCTCACCCCCACCCGCACAAAGGGGCTTTGTGCTGCACCTCCCGCCACGGCAGGGATGTTTGCTGCCAGCTGCAAAGACGACCCAAAAGGGTCTTTGTACAAAAACCCAAAAGGCAATAGATGATCATTCAGCGCTTTACACTGAAATAGCAGCAGAAACATGGTTTCGGACAGTTTCTTCTGCTAAAAACACTCCACGTCTGACTCCTGTGATAAACTGCCCCAGCACGTTCCTCTCTGATTTGGGAAATGCTTTTCCCCATGCTTGGTGTCTGCGCCTGGGATGGCGGGACAGCGGGACAGAGGGACAGATGGACAGTGGGACAGCGGGACAGAGGGACAGCGGGACAGAGGGACAGCGGGACAGCAGGACAGTGGGACAGCGGGACAGTGGGACAGATGGACAGCGGGACAGTGGGACAGCGGGACAGTGGGACAGCTGGACAGCGGGACAGTAGGACAGATGGACAGCGGGACAGTGGGACAGCGGGACAGCGGGACAGTGGGACAGCGGGACAGTGGGACAGTGGGACAGTGGGACAGATGGACAGCGGGACAGCGGGACAGCCCCAGCCCAGCCAAGAAAGGCGACTTGGCTTGAGAGCTGCCAGCTCCCCCCACCGCGGCCAGGCCCGCACACCGCTCGGGTACCCCCAGGCCCCGGCCCCACTCCCCTCCGCACCCCGCCCCGGCACCGCCGCTTTGGGGCGGGAACGCCTAAAAACACTATTTCTTTTTATTATTTTGCCCTCTCTTTTTTTTTAAGCCCCGCGCGCTGCCCCGCGCTGCCCCGCGCTGCCCCGCGGAGCGGAGCGGAGCGCCGCGCCCGCCCACACGTGCGCGCGTTAGCCAGCGCGCCCCGCCCCGCCGCACGCCATTGGGCAGGAAAGTTTGTTGCCGGCGGCGGATTGGCTGAGGGCGGCTCGGGGCAACCGCGGTCGCCAATGAAAGGCGGCGGCCGGGCGGCGCGCCCCGAGCGAGCGGCGGGCGCGGCGCGGGATGGAGCTGAGCCCCGGCGTGCAGAAGGTGGGTCCGCGCCGGCGGGCGGGGGGACCGGGCGCCCGGGGGGGCTCGGCCCCTTCCCTCCTCCCGGGGAGCCCGCCCGGGGAGCCCGGCGGCGGGGCTGCGCGGCAGCGGGGAGCGGCTGCGTGTCTGGGAAGGGGCGCTGGGCTGTGCGCGGAGGGACGGGCGCGCACCTGGGAACCGCCGTCACTCGCAGGGCTGTAAAACTTCTTTTTTCTTTTTTATTTTTTCCCCCCGTTATCCCCTCACCCCTTGTCTTCCGCGCTGTACCAGCGGCTGTGCGTGCTGAAACGTTTCCCTGNGGGGGAACGGGGCGAGAGAGCTGGGAGCGGGAGCACGTGGAGCCCTCTCACCCCCACCCGCACAAAGGGGCTTTGTGCTGCACCTCCCGCCACGGCAGGGATGTTTGCTGCCAGCTGCAAAGACGACCCAAAAGGGTCTTTGTACAAAAACCCAAAAGGCAATAGATGATCATTCAGCGCTTTACACTGAAATAGCAGCAGAAACATGGTTTCGGACAGTTTCTTCTGCTAAAAACACTCCACGTCTGACTCCTGTGATAAACTGCCCCAGCACGTTCCTCTCTGATTTGGGAAATGCTTTTCCCCACGCTTGGTGTCTGCGCCTGGGATGGCGGGACAGCGGGACAGAGGGACAGATGGACAGTGGGACAGCGGGACAGAGGGACAGCGGGACAGAGGGACAGCGGGACAGCAGGACAGTGGGACAGCGGGACAGTGGGACAGATGGACAGCGGGACAGTGGGACAGCGGGACAGTGGGACAGCTGGACAGCGGGACAGTAGGACAGATGGACAGCGGGACAGTGGGACAGCGGGACAGTGGGACAGTGGGACAGCGGGACAGTGGGACAGTGGGACAGTGGGACAGATGGACAGCGGGACAGCGGGACAGCCCCAGCCCAGCCAAGAAAGGCGACTTGGCTTGAGAGCTGCCAGCTCCCCCCACCGCGGCCAGGCCCGCACACCGCTCGGGTACCCCCAGGCCCCGGCCCCACTCCCCTCCGCACCCCGCCCCGGCACCGCCGCTTTGGGGCGGGAACGCCTAAAAACACTATTTCTTTTTATTATTTTGCCCTCTCTTTTTTTTTAAGCCCCGCGCGCTGCCCCGCGCTGCCCCGCGCTGCCCCGCGGAGCGGAGCGGAGCGCCGCGCCCGCCCACACGTGCGCGCGTTAGCCAGCGCGCCCCGCCCCGCCGCACGCCATTGGGCAGGAAAGTTTGTTGCCGGCGGCGGATTGGCTGAGGGCGGCTCGGGGCAACCGCGGTCGCCAATGAAAGGCGGCGGCCGGGCGGCGCGCCCCGAGCGAGCGGCGGGCGCGGCGCGGGATGGAGCTGAGCCCCGGCGTGCAGAAGGTGGGTCCGCGCCGGCGGGCGGGGGGACCGGGCGCCCGGGGGGGCTCGGCCCCTTCCCTCCTCCCGGGGAGCCCGCCCGGGGAGCCCGGCGGCGGGGCTGCGCGGCAGCGGGGAGCGGCTGCGTGTCTGGGAAGGGGCGCTGGGCTGTGCGCGGAGGGACGGGCGCGCACCTGGGAACCGCCGTCACTCGCAGGGCTGTAAAACTTCTTTTTTCTTTTTTATTTTTTCCCCCCGTTATCCCCTCACCCCTTGTCTTCCGCGCTGTACCAGCGGCTGTGCGTGCTGAAACGTTTCCCTGACCCCGGGGAGGTGCGGAGCCCCCTCGGGTCTGAGTGGGAAGCGCTGGGCTGGCGCCGGGCGTGCGGTGGCAGTTCGCTCCCTTTTCTTCTTTCTTTGCTTCTGTTTATGTGGCCTGACCCAAAACTCGCTGGAGTCCTCCGGAGCGAAGCTCAGCGACTGTTGTTATGCTGGCTTTGAGTAAGGAACTGAGGCAGCAGATGCAAAGAGAAGGAATGTCACAGAGCACGGGTATTGTGTGAGGTATTAAATACTCAGGGTGAAGAGTGGACAAAAATAATCTCTGAAGTACTTCAATTTTTCCTGCGTCTCAGTAGGGCAGGTCTGGCCGTGGGTTGTGGCCACGCAGGCACGCGCTGGGTCTGCCCGGCCGCGGTCTCCAACGAGGTTTGTTCTTATTTCTGTACAAGAAATCTCTTCAGCAAAGCTTTTGCTGGAAAACCAACTGTTTGTTGTCCAAATTAGCTTGCATAAGACTGACCACTGCTGCTTTGTGCCTGTGTCCTTTGGGGGGGATTGCTTGTCTCCTTTTAGACCCTCTGGGCAGTGTTCGCTCCTGCTCAGGCTGCCCCAGGCTTGCTTCCCCCAGGAGATCTCTGCCACAGTGTCTTTTGATGAGCGAAAGAACCAGAATAACTGAAACGCCCTCTTGGCATGGCATTAAGCTGCATGGAAGGGATTTTAATTGCTAAATAAAAAATGTGTGGAATGGGTTGCCGGGGAGCAGCTGCTCTTGCGACCTTACTTGCTGTACCTTTGTCGCTGCATAATTAGGAGATGAGTTAAACACCTAATGTCAGCACTTCTCGGTTTCCACACTGTTGTAATCCCACCTCCTGATGCCAGATGGCCCTGACCGGGCAGTGCTGAGCGCTGCGCCCTGCGACTGGCCTCTGTGGGGCTGCCAGGGCACAGGGGCACCTCCAGACCTTCCCTGGGGGGACGGCACCCTTGGCCATGAACTTCTGTCAGGAGTTTCTTGCCAACACTGTCCTCGGAAATCCCTCCCTGCCTGTTTGGATGGGAAGGTCAGCCTGTCTCTGTTGTCCGGCTGTAGCTCCCTCTATCCCGTTAGGTTTGCACTGTGCCACTGCAAAATATTTGCTGGGTTTTGTGGAAAAGTGGATGCTCGCAGGTCACCCCGGCAGATGTTGGTGTTTGGCAGCGGGACTTGCTGTCTGTGCCCGGCACCGTGCTCCCCTCTGCGGCGCGATGCTCCCGCTCTCTGCCCGAAATACCTGATTTTTGGGTGGGAGTGAGGGGTTCCTCCTTCCCTCCCTCCCCTCCTCCCAGCTCTGCCTGCCTTCCCGGTCCCTTGCCGTCGAGGGCAGGCTCCCCAGTGCGGCACCGCGGGGCGACCCTGTCCCTGAGGCGTGCGGGGGGTGGCCGGGGCTCAGCCAGGACCTGCCGGGGTGTCACCCCCAGAGACTCGGAGCAGTGTGTCCTCTGCCAGCAGGTCCCTGTTGCTGATAGCCCTCGGGCATGTCCATAGGGTCCTGGTTGCCACCGCTTCCGTGGGCACCTTTGGATGGCGGCTGGAGGCCCTTGGGAAGCTCCTGCCAGGCACTGAGCGGGGATCAATCCTGCCCATGAAACAGGGTCGGTTTTCTCTTGCAGCTGCAGCTGGGGGCTGTGTGCTGGCTGGGCTGGGTCAGTCTGGCTTTGTCAGGCAGCAGCTCAATTCCTGCCTTGCCCAGAGCGGGGCTTGGGGGGCTGAGCGGGGTGAAGCCCCTGCCAGCAGCCCCAGGCTGGGGGGCCCGTGTGGGAGCGAGCGGAGGAGCAGGGCTGGACAAGGAGGGCTGAGCAGTGTGTCGGGGAGCAGAAACGCACCCCAGCAGAGCTGTCCCTGTGCTAGACCCATCGCCCGGGAGCCCCTCGGGCATCGCAACGGGGGGAGCCGCCAGGACTTGCAAATGCAGGAACCCTCAAGCCTTTCCAAAGCGTGTGGCTGGATCCGTAGCTCCCCGCGGTGGAAGGGTGAAGGACAAGGTGTCGTCTTTAATTTCACTAAAATCTGTGAAGGGAATAGCACAAACTGTCTGGGGTGGGAGGGTGTAGTTCTGCCGCGAGATCTGCGCGGTGCCCAGCGCAACATCCCTGCGCGGGGAGGTGGGATCCGCGCGTCTGCGTGGTTCCTCTGACAAGTCGCCTGAACTGGAACCGGGCATGGTGGAATGAAAAAGGAAGGGTCCCAGCTAGTTTGCACTTCAAAAGGGATATGAAATGACATAATAAAAAACAAGAAACAAAAAAAATACAGACCTTGGATCACTCTGAATAATACATGTCCAAAGACAAATGGGCGTCTTCGCGGTAGACGGCTGTTTAATTTCCTGAATCGGGAGAAGGGCACTTTTTCTGGGCATGGGGTGGAATACTGTCAAATTTTAATTTGGCTTGGCAGTGTCGCACAACCAGTTTGAGCAAGTTGGGGAAGGCAAGTCTGGAACTCATTAGGGCTTCTTGCAAAGCCCTGAAAATTTGATTTTCAATCACTGTTGGGTTTAATTATTGTTGATGTCTTGCCTAGTGTATGATGGGATTCTTTCTGAGGAAATTAAAACAGCATGAGTGGGACGGCATTCTGTTTGGCAAATGGGTTGTTTAGATTAAATTCTAAATGGAGAGTTAAAACCCGAAACAAAGATAAAGTGTGATGGCTGGCATTTTGTGCATTGCTGGAGCTGGTTCAGCTGGACTGTGCAGGCAGCAGGATTTGTGTACTGTTCTCACTAAATTCAGTCCCTTTTTGTCAGGAGAAGAACATAACCCACTAAGCTAAAAGCACTGTTCAAAGCCAAGGTAAAGTTTACTCAGTTAATACAAATTTTGGTTCTTCAACTTTTTCTTTCTTCAATTCTTTAGCATGGGTTTTTTGAAACACCTGAAGCAGACTGTAGGACAGGAAAAAAGCATCGCTGCTGCTGTGATAAATCAGCCCCAGTGTGCGCAGGGGTCTGGGTGACTCGGGGAGGGGCAGAAGCCTCCCTTCTCCATCAGAAAGTGGAGAAGGACTCTTGAAGACTCCTCTGCATGTATCTGCAGACATGGATGGGAACGCTGTTGAGGATTGGGAACTTGCCCTTTATAAAGTCCAAACACTTAGAGCTTTTTAAAAAAACTTGAGGAATACATTGGAGTCTGGGCTTTTTCATTCACTTTTTCATAAACTGTGTCCCTTGATCGAGGTGTCCAGGGTCCTTGGGCTGAAGCCCTGGCTGTGTTTTCCCCGGGCCGGTGGCTGCCTGCGTGGGGGAAGAACCGAGCCCCCAGACAGCGGGGTTGCACCCAAAGCGGTCTGCAGGATACAAAATCTCTGTTCCGTCCAAAACCCCTCTCCAGCAATTTGGGCAGGCGGCGATAGGGACGGCGAGCGCGGTAGCTGCAGCGAGTGTGCCTGCAAAGCCGTCGCGTTAGTCGCTTGAACGTGCCAGTGCTCGATCGTGTAAACGCTGTCAGGAACAGCACAAGCAATTTCACCTCTGCTGTTGAAAGTTGGACCTCAACTTTTAACAATTAGACCACAGAAAGTTATTTATCCCTTGCAGGCTTCCTCCGTGTTCACGATTTCTGGTTACACCTCCACTAGCAGAAGTCCAGAGCTTCACGGGGAGAAGTGGGTGCCTTCTCTGCAAAGCCCCCTCGGTGGGCGAGGGGCTCGCTGACGGCCCGGGGGGATGTCGGTATCGCCCCGGGTGCCCCCGTCCGGCACTCGCGGGGCCGAAAGCCCCGCTCCGGGAGCAGCGTCCTTGTGCGGGAGCCCGAGGGAGGAAGCGCTGCTGCAGCTGTCGCGGGGAAGCAGATGTTGATCTTAATGCAGCAACCGGCTGAGCTCTGGACAAGTATTTATAGATATGAAATCATAAAGCAGCACATGGGTTAAAGTGCTTATGTGGGGACTTGGACTCAGAGCTAAATTGAGTCCCATAAAATACAATTTACAAGTTACAAAATCCCTCTCGTCCTGCAGGGAGGCAGAGTCTGGAGTATTTGTTTAGGCTGAGTTTTTTCTTTTTAGAAAGGAAATATTGTATTTCAGCCATTCAGGAAAAGAGGTATCCGGATGTCCTAGCTTGAAGCTATTGCTCCATTTAAAGATGGGGCTCAGAGAAAGGGAAAGATTTCAGGGCAGCTATTTGCATTTTTTGGAAGAGCAAGAGTTTCCCAATGCTGGTTACCCGCCTGCCTCCTCATACTCTTAACCATCTCGCCTCCTGCGAACCCTTCGACTTCATCCCTTCCGTTACCGAAAGCCTCTGAACTGCCCCAGAGCAGTTACTTCCCTCTGCACTGGGGACTCTCCTCTTGCTGGGTGTGCTGGTTTTGCCCTCCCCTGCACGTTGGTGTCCCTGCTTTCATGAGTCAAAGTGCATTAAAAGCAGTTGATAAAACTGAAATGAATGGCAGCTTTGACTTAATTGCTGACAGATAAGGCATCATAAATTGTTCGTGTTTAGCTCAGGAGGTGCAATAGCTCAAACCTGTTCAGGAAGGGTTCTTCTGCATTGATGGGGGGCAAGGGAAGGGAAAGGCTGTTCTTCATCCCGAGGGGCTGGGTGGGTGGTGAGTTACACAGGCACCCATGGACAGGAGCGGGTGCTGGCTGGCTCACCTGGAAGCCAAACAGCACAAATAAAAACACTGGGGAAATGGAGGAGGATGGCTGAGTGGTAGGAAATAAGGAAAATAGAAAGGGTTTTTTTTCTGCTAGTACGTAATTGTGGATGCTGTTCGCTGTATCTTTCAGACATGCAAAAATACATGCGTCTAGGAAAGGAGCTTTTGCTTTTGCCTGCAATGTTCAAGCCTTGGTTAAGAGAAGCACTGAAGCTGGGTGGCTGTTGTGTACAAACTCCCCCGCAAATATCATCAATTCCTAGCACAGTTGTACATGTCTGTTGGAAGGTTTAAATGCTGGGGGGTTATTGCCTTATCTACTCGGACAGCAGGCTAAATTCTGTCAGGATGAGGTTTAAATAGTCTTTGGCAAATTATTCCAGGTAGTGTTTCATTGGGAAGGAACCTGTCATAGGAACATAGGAAAGCAAATTATCATCTTATCAGAGGAACATAGGAAAGCAAATTTACCTAAAAGTATTGTGGGCAGTTGCCCATGCCTACCTTCAGCTTCTGCGTTAGGGTTCAGGGCATCGCCAGCTACAAAATGAACTCAGACTTGCTCATTTGCTCTTTCTGAAGACCTGGAAATGTGTCACTCAAAAGCTCCTCACCTTATTTTCCTGCTATATAAGAGGGTAACTTGTGTCAAGATTGAAGCTCCAGTGGAAAAAAAAAATCCCCCGTGTTCCTATCGCACGTGCTGCCAAGTCTGCTTGGACTACCAAAGAGGGTCGGCAAGTGCCAGCTGCGGCAGGGAGCCTGCAGGACAGCCAGCCGGCCCCTGCCAGCCTGACCCTCATCCCGAGCACCAGGGTAGCGTGACGGAGCGATATTTCTCCCGGTTTAAAGTACCTGTCCTGGATTTGGACCTGTGGGGTGGGAACACAGCCCCAGAGGCTGCTGTGACGGCCTCTCAGTAGCTGTCAGAGGGCTGCTAATTTACTGCACCTTTCCTCTGAAGCACTTCGTGCCTAAGCCTTTTTTTTTGCGTTCTTGCACAGCCGGATGGGCCTTTTGAGGTTTTGGAGGGGTTTGTGATAGCGGCCAGATCCTTGGAAACCTCGGAGCTGATCCAGAGGAGGTGCAGCGTGGGACGGAGGGGGTGAAGGAGGGGTGGGTGGCCCAGGGGTGCCTCTGCCCTTCCTGCTCAGCTGTGAAATCCTCTGTGCCCTTGGGCCCATCTTCAGCTTGCCTGTCTCCTGTCCTCGCTGCGAGATGCAAACAGGAGAGCTCTTGGAGAAGGTGTGTAGGAGGATGTCGTGGTTTAACCCCAGCCAGCAGAAAATAAACACCACGCAGCTGCTCACCCCCCCCACCCCCCTGCCCCCACTGGTGGAATGAGGGAGAGAATCGGGAGGGCACAAGTAGGGAAGCTCCCGGGTTGAGGTAAGAACAATTTTATAATTGAAATAAAACAGAAGTAGAACAGCAATAATAGCAAATGGGAACAACACCAATAACAGAATATACAAAGCAGACGATGCACAGTGCAACTGCTCACTGACTGCATGTCCCAAACTGCAGGCGAGCCCCCCCCACACCTGGTTTTTATACTGAGCGTGATGTCACATGGTATAGAACACCCCATTGGCCAGCTGGGTCCACCACCCCGGCTTGTGCTCCCCCCGCCCCGGTGCAGGCATCACCCAGCAACAGCCAAAGCGTCAATGGGCCATTAATGCTCCTTTCATACCAAACCAAACCCCAGCACAGCAGACCCCAAGCTATGGGGGGAAAGTTAACGCTGTCCCAGCCGGAACCAGGACAGAGGACTAAACCAGTGGCCTTGCACAGAGATCTGGTGGAAGCAGCTCCTGGAGTGCAGCGTGTGGGTGCGCTGAGGGACCCCACTCCTGGGGGTAGCTCAGCACCTTCTCCTGGTGCTGGAGGTGGGAAGGAGAGAGCTGCTGGCTGGGGTAGTCGATGAATACAATGAGACACTTACCTGAGCACTCTGGAACTCGGCGCNTGTGGGGTGGGAACACAGCCCCAGAGGCTGCTGTGACGGCCTCTCAGTAGCTGTCAGAGGGCTGCTAATTTACTGCACCTTTCCTCTGAAGCACTTCGTGCCTAAGCCTTTTTTTTTGCGTTCTTGCACAGCCGGATGGGCCTTTTGAGGTTTTGGAGGGGTTTGTGATAGCGGCCAGATCCTTGGAAACCTCGGAGCTGATCCAGAGGAGGTGCAGCGTGGGACGGAGGGGGTGAAGGAGGGGTGGGTGGCCCAGGGGTGCCTCTGCCCTTCCTGCTCAGCTGTGAAATCCTCTGTGCCCTTGGGCCCATCTTCAGCTTGCCTGTCTCCTGTCCTCGCTGCGAGATGCAAACAGGAGAGCTCTTGGAGAAGGTGTGTAGGAGGATGTCGTGGTTTAACCCCAGCCAGCAGAAAATAAACACCACGCAGCTGCTCACCCCCCCCACCCCCCTGCCCCCACTGGTGGAATGAGGGAGAGAATCGGGAGGGCACAAGTAGGGAAGCTCCCGGGTTGAGGTAAGAACAATTTTATAATTGAAATAAAACAGAAGTAGAACAGCAATAATAGCAAATGGGAACAACACCAATAACAGAATATACAAAGCAGACGATGCACAGTGCAACTGCTCACTGACTGCATGTCCCAAACTGCAGGCGAGCCCCCCCCACACCTGGTTTTTATACTGAGCGTGATGTCACATGGTATAGAACACCCCATTGGCCAGCTGGGTCCACCACCCCGGCTTGTGCTCCCCCCGCCCCGGTGCAGGCATCACCCAGCAACAGCCAAAGCGTCAATGGGCCATTAATGCTCCTTTCATACCAAACCAAACCCCAGCACAGCAGACCCCAAGCTATGGGGGGAAAGTTAACGCTGTCCCAGCCGGAACCAGGACAGAGGACTAAACCAGTGGCCTTGCACAGAGATCTGGTGGAAGCAGCTCCTGGAGTGCAGCGTGTGGGTGCGCTGAGGGACCCCACTCCTGGGGGTAGCTCAGCACCTTCTCCTGGTGCTGGAGGTGGGAAGGAGAGAGCTGCTGGCTGGGGTAGTCGATGATTACAATGAGACACTTACCTGAGCACTCTGGAACTCGGCGCAGCTGCTGTTTAATTAAATTTGGGTGGGTTCTTTCCATTCCATATACCTACTCACACCTTGGTTTGGTTTTATAATTAAGACCAAGTGTCTGAAGCGCTGTCTTGCTTGTGGAAAAATCTATTCATCTTATTTTTCAAAGTTTGCCCTTCTCTTATCATTAATTCACACATTGTTAGTGGAGAAAGGAATGCTGCCAACTATGCGCTCTTGGAAGAGCGAGATATTTGCAGAGGCCCTGGTCCTGTTGTATCCTTGTCATCCTGTAGGTTGGGATCTGGCAGCTCCATTGAAATAGTTTTCTCGGATATCGGTGCCTTTCCCCTGTCTTTAGATTGCTAAAATAAAAGGCAACAAACTACTTACTCTGCAAAGTTTAATATCTGTAAGTGCTTCCAGTATTCCAGATGATACCAACTCATTCACTGATGACTTAAATAAATCCTATAGAGAGAATTTGAGATGAAAGACAGTCTTCTGTAAGTGATTTTTGTGTGTGTGAGTGTAGTAATTTGGATAACTCTGCTTGCTCAGAATCTGGCAGGGAAACAAATTGCTTTCAGGTCATGATTACAATAGAGGCTTTCTGTCTGTAAAAAATGAATCAAAACAACCCTCTGCTGTTCTCAGTCAAAATTATAGTAGTGTGTGTATATTGATTATGTCTAAAAGTAGTTGTTTGCCCTTGCACAAGTTTATTCCACCTGCAGACGCTGTCAAGGAGCCCCTTCTAAAATCCAGAAGGGTTTGTCCAGCGCAGCCCCGCGTCTCCCACCGGGGGTGAGCCCTCCTGCCCGCCCTTCAGCAGGTCCAAGCCATTTTGGACAGTTTTCTTCTGCACCAGTACTGGGAGTTGGCTCCTGAGGGCACCCGGCAGTGGAGCTCGCCAGACATCAGGTGTAGTCAAGGAGGACGTTTGCTAGTCATTAGCAGGAGACAAAAAATTAGCGTAATGCCCAATATGTAAAACTGTTGGATGAGGTCAGTGTGTTTCTGCTGCCGTGGCTCTTCTGCTCTGGTGTATCAGTGTCCTTAGTGCTGACGAAGTGGAAAGAAAAATCCAAATCCCCAGGAGCACCTCTAGAGCTGGTAGTTTTTTGTGCTTTAGTTGGTCGAAATGCTTTAGTTCTGACTTCCCCCTCCTCGCTGCATGCAAACCCCCAGGTCGTGTGTGGGGGGTGAGCGACGCTTCCCTGGGCTGAGAGCAGAACTGACACCCGTGGGACCGATGGTGTTGGACCGATGTCACACCTTGGCTCCGCTTGATAAGCAGGAGCAGCCAACATCTTCCCTGACGAATGGCAGTGGTGAAACCAGACAGGGCTCTCACCTGGGGACTTGGGGAATATCTGTTCCAGAAGAGAGGATGAGCCAAAACAGGCTGAACTCCCTGTCCTCCGGCTGGGACTTGGGTATTCTGTATCACCCAGGGCTTGTTTGTTGGGTTCCTCCAGTGTCTCGCTTAGTTGACTTCTTTGACTTGCGAAAACAGACTCCACAGTCTGTAAGACTGTAAAGTCGGGATGTTTATTCAGCGCTGGGCGGCACGGGGGGTAGTCCCACCAAAATCGTGTGTGCCCCAATGCGGCACTCATCATAAATATATACAGCAAAGTGTTGCATATGCATGATATGCCTATACATATGCATGACCTGTCCCGCTTTGTATTAAAATGAGTTCCAAGAAGTCATTTCCATGAACCCCTCCCATCCGCGCTTGCACATTGGCTCCTGGTGGTGGTCGTTGGGGGTCGTGGGGATGAAGGCTGGTGGTTCCTCTTCGTCACCGCTAGTAACCTTGTGTTCTTGCGCAGGCTCAGTTGCTCCTTGGCTCTTGCTCAAACAACAGGGTCTGGTTTAGCTGGTTTCTTAGGAGAAGTTTTACTTCTTATCAGGGACTGTCCTTGTAAGGCGCCAATTAATTTACACAGTAGTTGTGCTGCCTTGTGAGAAGCTACAGCTAATTTATACACAATAGTTAACGAGGTCTCAAACTTTTACCTACTGTTTCAATCCTTTAACTACTATTAAAGTTAACTACTAAAATTCCTCACTGCATGCTGAGGGACAATGCCACTGAAGGGCTTTTTGGAACTTTTCAGCTCTCAGTGATGTCTTCTGGGGGTAATTTTTCCTCAAAAGTTTGAGGCAGGTTTAATGAGAAGCAGGTGATCCCCTTCCTCATGGAATTTATTAAGAGGTTTTCCAGGATGGCAAAACTATCTAGGAAAATGCTGAGTGAGACAGATTGCCCATCCAAGCCATGAATTAAGGTGCTTGAGGCCAAGCTCTTGAAAAGAACTTTCTGCCACGCAGGAGAGGGTTGATTGGGGCCCTTCTGCATGGCAAAAGGACCTTAACTTGGTATTTTAGGATTCAAAGTAATTACTTGCTTAAATATCTAAACAAAGCTGTGGGTTTTTTTCAGAGGCACACAGCCTTTACTACTGGGACATTTAGGCCAAGTTTTCAATGCCTTTAGTGCTTACCTGAAATTCGAACCATCATGTAGATTACACCAAAATTGAAGTTTGATTTTTTGACATGCACTTCACTTGGAATGCAGAGCTTTAGTGGATAGCTCAGCCTTAGCATCACTGTGCTGAAATGCAGGTACATGTTCACGTACCTGCCCTGGGAGTGTTAGCAATAACTGCCCTTGCACTTAAATGGATATACAAAAGCTAGTCAAATGATTAAAATCAAAGGGCCTCATTCAAGCAGTCACCTGTGAGTTCAGACTTGTTAGATGTGAACATTTTGCCAGCATAGGAACCACTGAAGGGGAAAACAGTCTTGGTAATTTGTCCAGATACCTGGGAATCTTATTTCTTCTAGTGCATCTGCTTTTCACCTTGAATTAGGAAATTAAAATAGGAGTGAGAGTATTTGATGTGGGTTTCTTGTTGGTTCAGAGTGACTAGGCGCTACCTTTGCTATATATAGCTACTTGAAACATTGATCCCTTATTTAAGACTCCCAGAAGCATACAGAACAGCGTGGGCTCAGAAATGGAGTAGTTCTAGTGACTAGAAGATTGGGGGGGCAGCAGAGAATCTGTCCATTGCTAGCACAACAGTGCCCTGCCTTGCCTTAAATTTAGGGCAATCTCAACACCTGCATCTCGGTCTCTGATGGCTCTGTCCCTGCTGCTGGTGCCCTATGGATTTGCAGAGGTCACTGACCCAGGTTCTGGCCCTGGCTGCCCAAGCAAAGTGCTCCGAAGGAGGCTTTGGGTGCAGCCGGGGTCTCCATGGGGCTGGGGGCTGCCTGGGGTGCCCGGCCCCAGCTCACCTGGCACCGGGGGCTTGTGCCACCGTGTCCCTGGGCATGCTGGAGGAGCTTTCTGATGTTATGTCCTGGTGGTGCCTTAAGAGGGGAGTTCGGAAGCCCCTGGCTGTGGTCAGCCAGGCTGCTGGTAGCCCACCCGTCCTGGGGGAGAGGCAACTGCACGTGTGCTGGGGAGGGACGGCTGGGTGCGACACGTGGCTGTGTACAATCAGACAATCACAGCAAATCTGCCCTGCTGGGCCCACAGTAGGAAGGAAGATGCAACCGAAGAGGCTTTTTGTGTGTACCAAGTCTGGTTTTATTCCTGCTTTTAACTAAAACACAGCCCCTTGGATGTGTTAATATTTTGCTGTTGGGCTTGGCTGATTTTTCTGCCGCAGCCCATGTAAATACTGGTTAGCTGTAACTGGTGGTGTGTACTTTCCCAGAGCTCGCAGCGCTCCCCTTGCTGTGGCACAGATCATCTTCTGTTAGATGTATACACTGGCACCCTCCAGTTATCGGAAATCCTTAAGGAAGCTTGAGTTAGCTCCCTATTGTTATGCAAGCTTAGCTCTATTATAGTTGAATAATGACAATTAATTGCTATCCATCCATATCCCTAAACTCCTCAACAATTGTGCTGAGCAAGCTGGTCCCACCCATGTGAATATCATGACTTTTCCCTTTTTCTTTGTTCAAGTGACTTTCTCAAAGTTAGAGTTGTTAATCTCCAAAATTTGCAGCTGGAGAAACCCCACCCGAAGTGTTCACGTGGTCCCTTGGCTTCACTTGAACCGTAGCCGGGGCAGAAGAGAGCTTATGGGGGTACGGTATCAGGTGCTGACGCTGCGTGAGGGTCTTCCAGCGGCGGCACAGAGGGGTTTATCCTGCACGTGCTGCGGGCGCTGGGGGAGCAGCCTGCCCAGGAGGAGAGGTGAAACGAGGACCTCGGCTCTGAAGAGCTGTTGTGAACTTGTAGTAACTTTTTGGAAACCAGCTTTTCCTCTTCCCTTCCTAAAAAGGAGGAGAAAACATACTTGAGGTAGTTACGTGTCTCCATCGCTGGTTTTAGTCTCCAAATAAGGTGTTGTGCAATAAGTGCTTTCAGGATCCAGAAACTCTGCAGAAGCAGGAGGGCCCGGCCTTGCCAGACCCTTCTGGAGCTGCGGCAGCCGGTCCCAAAAGCCTTCCAGAGGCTGGAGAGCAGCGGGTGACTCGTGCCGCAGCGCCGGGGAGGAATCGGGCTCTGGTGGGGTGACCCTTCAGCCCCCTCGCGAGCCTGCTCTGGTGGGACTGGTGCTCTCCGCTGGCATCCAGCACGGCGAGTCAAAGCAAACGAGTTGAGTCCTGCCTTCCATCCCATTGCTGCCTCTGCAACTCTCGCAGGAGGGTGTATATGCTCAGCAGCTGTATGGGTCTTCAACAGTCTTTGATTAACAACCACGTTGGCCAAACTTGCCAAAACTCTGAATTATTTCACGCCTGAGTTCCTCTGAGGATGCAACTCCAGATTCATCTGACCCTACTGCAGGTCCCCCCCCGGGCAGCGGCGCGGTGGCCAGCGCCGCTGCTGACCAAAGCGATGTCCTCTTCTGGCTGAAGCTGCCCCGCGTTTTCTTGTGGTACGTGGTGTATGTGCTGCCGGTGGTGAAACTGTCCTGGCCTTTCAGGGTGTTGGTCCGCAGGACTGTTACAAACTCCTTTTGTGATTAGACCGAGGCCCCTGTGGACACGCAGGAGAAGAGAGGACTGAAGGTCTTCCAAGGGAGTATGGTCTAAACATCCCTGATCAGATAAGGATCTCCTTCCTTCTGTTACCATCCTTTTGTTACAGTGAGTGATTTAGCAGCTGGAGCTTGCTCCACTTTCCTGTTTCCACCTTGTTTGTCACTTAGCCGAGTCCCTTGTCTGTGCTGTGGTCTCGTGATGTGTAGCGTGCTTCTGCTGGAGGCCAAAACTAATTTATCAAGTCTGTCTTGACCCTGTGCCTTGTGCACGGCCAAAGAGATGGTGTAGGAAGCAGCCTGGTCTGAGCAGTCCAATAGCAAAAGAAAAGGATGAAAATTAAGCATCACTGAGAAGCAAGTGCCAGGCTCAGAACTGCCTTTCCCTTGGCAAATTCTTAGCCCGGGTGGGTGCCTCTGGCTGGGGGGCCCAGGCTGCAGGCAAACAGCCCCTCAGGCACGTGCTTGGCTGCGTTAGATACCGCTCTGCTGTTGCGCCGCTTGATTCCCCTCGTGTCAAACTCATCAAGGTCCTCAAAGGAAAGCAGAATATCGCTATGGGTTCTTGTGGCGCTCGGTGGGTTAATCTGTGTGTTATGGATGTTCAGTGGGACTTGGTGATTCTGCAAGGAGCTGAGATAAACCAACCTCTCTGCAAAAGCAGCTATTAGCAGAGGATGCTAGCTTTCCCTATCTGGCCTTCTTGTAAGCTCTGAAAACTCTATGTTACCATTAGATTTCTTCTACCCAGTACTTAATAAAACAATTGGGTCTCATGGAACATGTCCCAGGAGCAGGGTGCTGGAGCCATTCTACTTCTGAGGCGATGTTTTACTTTGTACTTCTGTACAAAGCGATGTTAAATACATCCCAAGGCACTCTTTTCCGTCCTGCACAGTCCATCAGCCCGCTCACCGCTGTCTGCGGGAGGATCTCGGCAGCCGTCCTGCTGCTGATCCTTTTGGCAGCTGCAGACTGGATGTGCGGAGACCACAACACCGTGATGCTAGTGGGGCTCTGTGTCCATATACGTTCAGTTATACATAAGAGGGAGAGCACTTATGTAGCTGCAACTCTAGAAGGGAGGAGACACTTCTGAGGGCCTGTGCTTATGATAGCTGGTGTGTCTCAGCACTGGTAGGTCTGAGTTCAGCCCAGTTGTGGTCTGGAAGTTTGGCCTATTTGCCTGTAGCATTAGTCTGGGCATGGCATGGTTGCTCCTAGAGGAGCATTCACTGGGAAACACTTACCAAAGTTTAGTCTGAAGTCTCTGCTTTGTGGATGTACTAAATCTCTGGCACTGAACTGGTGGTGAGGAGAGTGGAAAGAAGCTTCCACTTCTTGGAAGGACTTTCAAGTTGTGTGGATGTGACAACGGTGTTTTCTCCATGTGCCATTGAGGACAGTCCCCTCACAAGAAGCTCAATTGTCAAACTAGCTTCAGTAGACCCCTTGGCGAAGGGTTACTGGCCAAGGTGTGCTGGGCTGGTCAGAGGGTGATGATACCCCAGAAAAACTTTCTGAAGTCTCAGCTGAGCTGTGAATGGAGCAGGTTGGTGGAGCTGGACTCTGACCTGCTCATAACTTCTAACCAGGGGTCCATCTCACCCGACCTGCCTTGGAAGCTCAGTTCCTTTCCAAAGGAGTCCTCAAACTCTAAACCAAGATGGAGCACGTTGGGTTTTTCCTTGTCACTTGTGCGTTATAGGCTTTCTATTTTCCAACCATTGAGTGAACTTACTAGTGTCTAGGATGGCCCTGCCTTTGGCTGGTAAAATAGTGAACCATGGAATTACTAGTGTGTTGCTGAGATTGTTCAGAGATGTGTTTGTGGGTAGAATGGCCTCAATTTCCTATCATTTCACTGCCTAAGAATTTCCTCTGCACTGACTTGCTTGCCTTCTTTTAATAGCAAGAATGCTATAAGGCAAAAAAATTAAAACAGAAATCTTAAGATGCATTGTATATCTAGTCATGGTGAGCAGAATTTGCTTTTCTTCCAAGCAGTTTGTTGACACAGGCTTTTTTTAAAAGCATTACAAATGTCTTCAAACTCTTTATCTTAAACTTCAGTATCTCCTCGTTTAACACTGCCGTTCCCAAATGGGCTTGGGCATAAGTGGAGTCTAAGGTAGTTGGAGAGCATTTGTTTTGCATTATCTTACAGGGTTTGGGTTTTTTTGTGGTGTCTTATGTGTCTCTTTTTTTAAAGAAATCTCCTTTTGTGCATATTTGAGGAGCTGGAGCGGAGCTGCGAGGAGAAGCTCCATATCTGGGCAGGAAGTCCTGCTGACCAGGCAGCCCGAAAAACAGGCAGCGATGCTGTTATGCTTGACCCCTGCACAGCGATGGAAATGAGCGGCTCAAAGCTCCCTCCGCTTCCGAGGGAGCGAGGAATAACGCTGCCCTCCAAATACAGGGACGTGGCTGTGCCTCCAGTCGTCCCGAGGAGACGCTGCCCGGCGGGGTCTGAGCTCGCCGGGGAAGGCGATGCAGCGGTCGGTGGGCAAGTGCCCCCTCCCCAGGTGGAGGGGGCTCAGGACCCTTTGCCCAGGCTGCTCCTGCTGCCCTGGCAAGGTCTGCCTGTGTCACAGGGGTGTCCCCGAGACTTCACGGGGCCACCGAGCTGCCCTGCAGGCAGTGGTGGGGATGAGCTGCCATCCCAGCGCCTTCCCTCCTGCTGGAGACCTGCGCCCCCCAGGGCAGGGAAACCCGAGGAGACATCTCGGGAGCCACGTGTTGCCTTGAAGAGCCTCCCAATTTTTGCGTTGTTTACGCCGTATGTTTTGCTATAGCTTCAGACTCGCAGCTCGCGTGCATGGTGAGGAGCGGTGCGTCCCGCCGCTGGCACCTGCAAACAGGAGTTTCCAAGGAGATCCGAGCTCCTGGTGGCAAAGGCACGTGGTCTGCTCCTGGCTCGGGCAGTGCACAAATGGGAGGGCCGGTGACTAGGTCTTCTGCGCATGTCTGAAGCTGTATGTGGCCAAAGATCAGGGCTAGGACTTGTTCAGTTTTGTCTTTATTAAATGGATGATCAGCTTTTTTGTATAACCCAAAGGCCAGGGCCGCCTGTTGATGCCAATGGGTTTGTTCTTCAAGTGGAACCATTCACTT